>CM074727.1:168586107-168963596 GCA_037306005.1 Rhinophrynus dorsalis | reverse complement strand
TTCCTAATGAGGGACACTTTGGAGGTATGGACCCCTAATATCTCCTAAAGAGAGACACTTGGGAGGTATGAGCCCTAATATCTCCTAAAGAGTGACACTTGGGAGGTATGGACCCCTAATATCTCCTAATGAGGGACACTAGGAAGATACGGACCCCTAATATCTCCTAAACAGGGACACTAGGAAGATACGGACCCCTAATATCTCCTAAAGAGGGACACTTGGGAGGTATGGACCCCTAATGTCTCCTAAAGAGAGACACTTGGGAGGTATGGACCCCTAATATCTCCTAAAGAGGGACACTGGGAGGTACGGATCCCTAGAGGGACACTTGGAGGTATGGACCCCTAATATCTCCTAAAGAGAGACACTTGGGAGGTATGGACCCCTAATGTCTCCTAAAGAGGGACACTTGGGAGGTACGGATCCCTAGAGGGACACTTGGAGGTATGGACCCCTAATATCTCCTAATGAGGGACACTAGGAACATACGGACCCCTAATATCTCCTAAACAGGGACACTTGGGAGGTATGGACCCCTAATATCTCCTAAAGAGTGACACTAGGAAGATACAGACCCCTAATATCTCCTAAAGAGGGACACTTGGGAGGTATGTACCCCTAATATCTCCTAAAGAGGGACACTTGGAGGTATGTACCCCTAATATCTCCTAAAGAGGGACGCTTGGAGGTACTGACCCCTAATATCTCCTAAAGAGGGACACTTGGGAGGTATGTACCCCTAATATCTCCTAAAGAGGGACACTTGGGAGGTATGGACCCCTAATATCTCCTAAACAGGGACACTTGGGAGGTATGGACCCCTAATATCTCCTAATGAGGGACACTTTGGAGGTACGGATCCCTAGAGGGACACTTAGGAGGTATGAACCCCTAATATCTCCTAAAAAGGGACACTTGGAAGGTATGGACCCCTAATATCTCCTAAAGAGTGACACTTGGGAGGTATGGACCCCTAATATCTCCTAAAGAGGGACACTTGGGAGGTACAGACCCATAATATCTCCTAAAGAGGGACACTTTGGAGGTATGGACCCCTAATATCTCCTAATGAGGGACACTAGGAAGATACGGACCCCTAATATCTCCTAAACAGGGACACTAGGAAGATACGGACCCCTAATATCTCCTAAAGAGGGACACTTTGGAGGTATGGACCCCTAATATCTCCTAAAGAGAGACACTTGGGAGGTATGGACCCCTAATATCTCCTAAAGAGAGACACTTGGGAGGTACGGATCCCTAGAGGGACACTTGGAGGTATGGACCCCTAATATCTCCTAATGAGGGACACTAGGAAGATACGGACCCCTAATATCTCCTAAACAGGGACACTAGGAAGATACGGACCCCTAATATCTCCTAAAGAGGGACACTTTGGAGGTATGGACCCCTAATATCTCCTAAAGAGAGACACTTGGGAGGTATGGACCCCTACTATCTCCTAAAGAGAGACACTTGGGAGGTACGGATCCCTAGAGGGACACTTGGAGGTATGGACCCCTAATATCTCCTAATGAGGGACACTAGGAAGATACGGACCCCTAATATCTCCTAAACAGGGACACTTGGGAGGTATGGACCCCTAATATCTCCTAAATAGTGACACTAGGAAGATACAGACCCCTAATATCTCCTAAAGAGGGACACTTGGAGGTACTGACCCCTAATATCTCCTAAAGAGGGACACTTGGAGGTACTGACCCCTAATATCTCCTAAAGAGGGACACTTGGAGGTACTGACCCCTAATATCTCCTAAAGAGGGACGCTTGGAGGTACTGACCCCTAATATCTCCTAAAGAGGGACGCTTGGAGGTACTGACCCCTAATATCTCCTAAAGAGGGACACTTGGGAGGTATGTACCCCTAATATCTCCTAAAGAGGGACACTTGGGAGGTATGTACCCCTAATATCTCCTAAAGAGGGACACTTGGGAGGTATGTACACTGACTGACTGCTTCTTTAGTCTCTATTTTGATGCAGTTTCTACCAGAAAGACAAAAGGAAAAGGTTTGCTTGTTCTCTGTGTTCATACAGCGATGTCTCTATATGTTACCTTGTACTATATGCACTTCTGAAGGACTGGTTAGAACACTTTGGAATTAGAGCAAACAAGGACAAATCATCTAGAATCCATGTTCCGTAGTTAATATTTCAACATTTCCAGGGTCAACTCCTTTTGAAAGAGCTCAGGTACTATCTTAAAGGGATAGTAATACTTAAGTATTACTAATCCCTATAGTAAAGTCCTTTTAAAAATAAATATATTGCCCCCAGTTTCATCTCTCAAACCTTTATGGTTCAAGAGATAATCACTCCTAAAGTTCCCATCTCCCTCCTCCTTCCCCAAAGTCAGCGTTGTAGCTGACTGAAGGGAAATCTGGTCTTAGATCATCAGGCGGCTCTGCAGCAGAGCCACGATCTCGTTAATTAAAAATAAAAAATCTTTCACTAAAACGGTTTTCTACATGTGCTTGCAAACCAAGCACACATAAAAGACCTTTTCAGTGAAAGTTTTCTTTTTTATTAACGCGATCGCGGCTGTGCTGGAGAGCCACCTGAAAGTCGTACGACTTGCTTCCCTGCAGTCAGCTGGAACGCCGACTACGGGGAAGGGGGAGGGAGAGGGCAACTTTAGGAGCGACTATCTCTCAAACCATAAAGGTTTGAGAGATGAAACTGGGGGTAATACATTTATTTTTAAAATAACTTTGCTATATGGATTAGTAATACTTAAGTATTACTATCCCTTTAAGTTTACTCTGAGAACTATGCAACACTGAGCACTAAATCTAGTTAGAGGATTGTATATAACCCCAGTTCATTTTATGTGTTACTGTTCAGTTTAGTTTTATTTGCAACAGTGATTGTGCTAAGCATTGTTCCACAATGTAAAAGTTTAAAAGGTGTAGTATACCTTTTATGTTTTTTATAAAACAAACACATGGGTGTCCAAATTGCAGGAAGATATAATGTACAAACATCATTATAGTTCAAATTGTAAGTTGATTCTACAACCCCCACTCAATGGAAATGCATTGCGAACAATCTTTGCCTCTCCAGCTGTCATCAGACTACAACTCCCATCATCCTCTGCTGGCTAATAATGTCAATTGTAGTCTGACAAAAGCTAGAGAGAGACAGGCTGATTATGTTGAATATGCGTAGTCAATAAGAGTTTCCTTAAAGGGATAGTAATACTTCGTTTTATCTTTATTTTATTTTGTAGGCATTAATATAACATGAAGAACGATATAAGTCTCATCTCTCAAACCTTTATGGTTTAAAGGGATAGTAACACTTCGTTTTAACTTTATTTTATTTTGTAGGCATTAAAAAAACATGAAGAATGATATAAGTCTTATCGCTCAAACCTTTATGGTTTATGAGATATTCACAAGCAAAGTTTCCCCCTCCTGCCCCTTTTACCTAGTGTAAGCCATCTCTTCTCAGATGTGGAATCCAGTCCATAGACCAGACAGATAACAGCAGGGGACAATCTTTTTCCTATGAGAACAATGAAAGCCCTGCCCCCCTTGACAAGCTTTTCAGGTTTTTCCCTTATCTTAATTGAAGATTGTCCCTCTCTGCAGTCTACCTGTGCACCTCCCTTCTGATCTGGTTGAACAGTGTTACATCAGTAAAAGGGGCAGGAGGGGGATACTTTGTCATTGAATTACTCTTGAACTATAACTCTGACAGAATTGAAATAACACTCTCCAAAATCCAAATACTATGATGATTAATTAGAGCTGCTTTTATTATGAAACATTACTATCCCTTTAAGTGCTTGGGTAAGAAGCTAAGTTACTAGGAACTGTATTGATTCCAGGTGCACTATTTAAAAAGTTATCTTCCCTTACCAGACAGTGTTTTCATTACACATACTAAATAAGAAACGAGGATTAGTGCAATTTATTGTCTAACTAAACATCGGTATCTATAAAACTGGGTAGGGTACCATCAGTTCCTTCAAAAATACGACATGTCTAAACAACTCAGCGGGCAAATTAAACCTCCTTTCATAACCATAATTTTTAAACTCTAAAGTTCCATTAAAGTTGGAAACTTGGCTTCTACGTCTTGTTCCAAAGAGCATAATAATGTTTATTGCTCCCAGTGAAGAGATTAAACAAGAGCAGAACTGACATCAACACCCACTTGGCACAGCAGCAAAAAACTTTAATCTATGGACGACTCCTGTCTAAGTGCTCTTTCAAGCAGGCAAAAGAAGTGTAGCAGCTGCCTACTATAGTGCTTTCCCTTGTGTTCGGAACCTACCTTTCTAATGCATAAATCCAAGAATCCCGATGCTGAGGGTGGCTGATGGCTGGCCAACATGAGCTCCAGGTGAATACTATTGGTTGAAGTTTCATGGGTTTTCTATTCATTGAAGGTTACAATAAGTATCACAAAGTGCGACCTCACTCAATATAGACCTGTGGCATCCTCTTAGTCCATCATACAGACCTTAGCTCCACCCATGACCGCTCCCTTAATCCTGAAATTACTTTGCCCATCCACTGCAGAGAAAACAGCCTTTGGCCTTGTTCACAAGGATGATTTTAGTGCAGCATTATCAAATGTGTACCAAAATTATCCTTGTGAAAACGTGTGCTATAGTTTACATGTAACATCCTGAAATGCCACGCTCAGTAAATTACATGTGCTATGGCATTTGGCACATCCAGGTTCCAGTTATGGTGATCTGTACAGAAGCTTACAGGCCACTGCACAGATTGTTCACATGGGTGATTTGGGAAAAATGTGAAGCCATACCTCCCAACATTTCTTATGGGCAAAGAGGGACACTTGTGTTTAGGCCGGTTTGCCGGGGGAGTTGGTTTGTGGGCAGGGAAATACGTATTTTTATGCTATTTAATGAGCTACTGACTCCTCTTTAAAGCAAAACCAAAAGTATTTTATTTACACATACTAAATTATAAATACATATACTGACGTTTATACAAATATTAATATGAGTTTTATTGCCGTGGCGCAATGGGATATACTTATATACACACCACACAGTCTGATCTCCTAAACACAGGGGCACCAGGGTGATACACTTATATACACACCACACAGTCTGATCTCCTAAACACAGGGACACCAGGGTGATACACTTATATCCACACCACACAGTCTGATCTCCTAAACACAGGGACACCAGGGTGATATGATTATATACACACCACACAGTCTGATCTCCTAAACACAGGGGCTCCAGGGTGATACACTTATATACACACCACACAGTCTGATCTCCTAAACACAGGGACACCAGGGTGGGAAAGAGGGACAGAGGGATTTGGGTCTCAAAGAGGGACTGTCCCTCCTAAAGAGGGATATTTGGGAGTTATGTACCCCTAATATCTTTTAAAGAGGGACACCTGGAAGGTATGTACCCCTAATATATCCTACAGAGAGACACTTGGGAGGTATGTACCCCTAATATCTCCTACAGAGATTGACTGGCCAACCCTTGTGGACACGTACCATTAATATATATCCAAAGCAAACTGGAGATATCAGTGTCTATCTGAAAAGGAGTTTTGCTTTTCATATTGATTTACTGTCAAATAATCTGAACTATGCTATTGTACTGTTTACGAGATCATTAGGAGGGCATATATCAACTGAAAATGGTTTTGAAGGCATTGTGCAAGTGTGCACCTTCTTTTAATCCCTTGTATGTTAAACATCTGTAGGCATTATTTAAAAATGCACTGGAGACTTCTCTAGTATGGAATGGGTCAATATCTGAATAATATTATCTAGGTAAGTTCTTTTGTGACACACACACACTAATTATATAGATACACCTGACTGCTGTATGATGGACTCCTACCTAGGTAAGTACTTCTGTTACACACAGTAATTATACAGATACACCTGACTGCTGTATGATGGACTCCTACCTAGGAAAGTGCGTCTGTTACACACAGTAATTGTATAGATACTCCTGACTGCTGTGTGATGGATGCCTACCTAGGTAAGTGCTTCTGTTACACACAGTAATCATATAGATACACCTGACTGCTGTATGATGGACTCCTACCTAGGTAAGTCCTTCTGTTACAGTAATTATATAGATACACCTGGCTGCTGTATGATGGACTCCTACCTAGGTAAGTGCTTCTGTTACACACGGTAATTATATAGATACACCTGACTGCTGTATGATGGACTCCTACCTAGGTAAGTCCTTCTGTTACAGTAATTATATAGATACACCTGACTGCTGTATGATGGACTCCTACCTAGGTAAGTGCTTCTGTTACACACGGTAATTATATAGATACACCTGACTGCTGTATGATGGACTCCTACCTAGGTAAGTCCTTCTGTTACACACGGTAATTATATAGATATACCTGACTGATGTATGATGGACTCCTACCTAGGTAAGTGCTTCTGTTACACACAGTAATTATATAGATACACCTGACTGCTGTGTGATGGACTCCTACCTAGTCAGGTCATTGCATTGTAATGCATATTTACTGAAAGCAGCTTGATTTTTTTGGTAAATAATATCACATACAGTGAAGGAATGAGAAGTTTCGATGAATGACCCCCTCTCCTTCTCTAGGCATGCTCTGCACCCCTGTGATAGACACTTATATAACAGGACACCTAGTTGCATACGTTGGCAGATTAACATTGGAACGCCCTTTAGAAGTCAACCGCTTGCATCCACAAAGGTCATCTTTGACATTTTAGCATTTCTTGATTAATGATGCCCTGAATGTTTAAAGTGACGCAAAGGTGAAGTACAGTATAATAAAATATCCATGTCAGGGAATGGGAATACGAAGAACACAGCATTATAAAATGTACAGGACTATTATATATAGAGAGATTGTGTGTGTGTCAGTGTAGGTGTCTATTTGTATGTGTGTGTGTGTCGGTGCATGTCTGTATGTGTGTGTTCCTCAGTGTACGTGTGTGTTTGTCAGTGTATATGGTTGTGTGTCTCAATGCGTGTGTAGGTGTCAATGTATGTGTGTGTGTCTCAATGTGAGCTAAATATATATATATTTCCATTTAAAGTGTAACTTTCACCTCAATTTAAGTTTGCATTTTTGAAAACTGCATTAAAAACTGCCTATATGTCATGTTAACCAAAAGGTCAGCAAACATACAGTTCAGGAGATATTCACACTTCTTTAATATGCTAATGCATTGAAATTGACAGTGACATCTTCATATGCTAATTAAGTAAATCAATGGCATTTAATATGCTAATGAATCCTATTCAGTGACATGTCATATCCTAATGATGGTTTCAATTACGTGTCATATGCTAATGCAGCTCTGTACAGTACCAGGAAATGCTGGCTTTTCCCAGAAATAAAAAAGTATGAATATCTCCTTAAAGGAGCAGTAAACTTTTTTATAAAAAAATATATATTGTAGGGATTTTCCTATTGAGTAAAATAAGGGTACTCCCACTGCCGAGAGATTTATATTTCCAGAGTTATTACAGTTTAAACCCATGTTTATTTACAATAGCACTGCCCTCTAGTGATCAAATTCTAATTAGATTTCCTGTTTCTAATGGAGAGGAAAGTCAGAAAAGTCAGAGACAAACAGTTCTCCATAGAATGTGATAGAAACTGCCTGTCACTTCCTGTCAGTTAGAACTATCAGGAAGTATACACAGTAAATTCACTTCCTGTCAGTTAGATCTATCAGGAAGTAAACACAGTAAATTCACTTCCTGATTATTTAAACTGCTATAATTTTTGAATAAAACATCTGACAGCGACGGGGGTGACCTTGTTTTATTCAGTAGGAAATGCTCTATAAAATATGTGTTTTCATAAAAAAAGTTTACTGCTCCTTTAACTGTATATCTGCTGGACTTTTGGCTAACATAACATATAGGCAGTTTTGAATGAAGTTTTCAAGTATGAAAACTTGAATTAAGGTGAAAGTTCCGCTTTACGTCTTGATAACTTGCACCTATGAAGTAATGGCACACACACATCGATCAGACACCATTGTGTGTCTCTGATCATTAACTGTGATGTATGAGAATCCAAGTTTTTGATTGCGTGAGGCTGAGAGACTACACACTTGGCCATGTTGTTCAATTGGCCCTGCGACTGACTAACCTCCCCCCTAACACTGCTTTATATTCCCTCCTTGCTTTTACCTCTTTCTAAATGAACAATGAGACTTGCATGTAAATCCAGGCAGGGTTCTGTATAATAAACAGTGAGTCTGGATACTGTCTTCTCCAGGTTACTAATACTACTGAATAAAACAACACTGCTAAGGGCTTTAGCCTCCGGAATGCTACTCAGGTCTCTAACACATTGTAAAGCAGTGTGTGGGGAGATCTCTAGAATTTACTTTTTTTGCTTTTGTTTTACAGTTTTATGTCCCTGACATTGAGTTCCCAGCATTCTTTCAGGGACTGTAAAAAAGGTATATTAAAGATACTCTATAAAAAGATATCATGCAGCAATAAATGCTGCAGAGAGGGTGTAACATTGTATTATGTGACTCAGAGCATTCAGTACAGTAGGGAAAGTGTAACATTGTATTATCACAGAGGATTCGGTGTAACATTGTATTACATCACACAGCTCATTCAGTGCTGCGTAGAGACTGTAACATTGTATTACATCACACAGAGCATTCAGTGCTGCATAGAGACTGTGACATTGTATTACATCACACAGAGCATTCAGTGCTGCAGGTAGAGTGTAACATTGTATTACATCACACAGATCATTCAGGGCTGCAGGGATAGTGTAACATTGTATTACATCACACAGAGCATTCAGTTCTGCAGGGAGAGTGTACCATTGTATTACATCACACAGTGCATTCAGTTCTGCAGGGAGAGTGTCACATTGTATTACATCACACAGAGCATTCAGTGCTGCAGGGAGAGTGTAACATTGTATTACATCACACAGAGCATTCAGTACTGCAGGGATAGTGTAACATTGTATTACATCACACAGTGCATTCAGTTCTGCAGAGAGAGTGTAACATTGTATTACATCACACAGAGCATTCAGTGCTGCAGGGAGAGTGTAACATTGTATTACATCACACAGTGCATTCAGTGCTGCAGGGAGAGTGTAACATTGTATTACATCACACAGTGCATTCAGTTCTGCAGGGAGAGTGTAACACTGTATTACATCACACAGAGTATTCATTGCTGCAGGGAGACTGTAACACTATCACTATTCTGTTTGGATGTTGAATGACCAGAAAACTCTGGAAACAGAGATCCAGGGAACATAAGGTCAGGGATATAAAATTTTAAATAAAACTAGCAATATGGGACGGCATTGCCCGTCATGTTATGACCGTTGGGTTACGTGTGTGAAATATAGGTACACCGATAAACATAGACCTATGCAACACACATACAGACACATACACACAGTGAGCGGTAGAGACATGCAAAAGATATGCATGCACACACACAGACAGACCGGAGATGCACACATGGACACACATATGTAACAGAGATGTACACACACACACGCAACATACATGCGCAGAAACACATGCGCGCAACAAACTTGCTCACACACATGCAATAGACATACGCGCACACACACATGCAACAAACATACATGCGCATGCTACAGACACACACACGCTACAAACACACGCACACGCACGCTACAGACACATGCACACATACTACAGACACACGCACACACACTACAGACACGCACACACACACATGCAACAGACATACATAGACACACAACAGATATACACAGACATGCAACAGACATATACACACACACACATGGAACAAACACACACTGACATGCAACAGATACACAGACACGCAACAGATATACACAGACATGCAACAGACATACACACACAGAGGAGACACAGACACAGTGATAGGCGCCCCCGTGTGTGGAGGTTCTGAATCTTACGGATTCTCCAAATCTGAAAGAGGGACACATGGGAGGTATGAAGCACTAATATATCCTAAAGAGGGACACTTGGGAGGTATGACACACTAGTATATCATAAAGAAGGACACTTGGGAGGTTTGCAATGCTGTTTGTTATTTCTCCTTTGCTTTGGGCCAGAATAGCAGTATTATGTCTGTGTGTGTTTGGGTTGTGCAAATGGAAAGCAGAAAATAAAAGGAGTGTTATACCAGCATATTAACCCTTTGAACGCCAGAGGGCGTTGCAATGCGTTGTGCACCCCTCTGGCACTCAAAGGGTTAAGGTATAGAGAGGCATGTCAGAGTTAAACAGCAGTGGGAAGTGTATTCATACCTGCAAATTTTGACATGTGGAGTCTCTGGAGGGGACTTATGTGGTGCTGAAGTGGAGAGACAAACGGGGCAATTTGGGTTAAAAGTGTGAGGGGCTTAATCGCGAGTAAGGGTGGGGCTTAACATAAATGTGGAAAAGTGTTAGTAATAGGCTGGGGAAGGAGGAGAAGTGGGAGGGAAATGCAAGTTTACAGTGTGAGGGGTTTGAACACACTCCATGAGGGGTAAAGCTTGATACACAACCCTGTGTCAGTCAGTGGGTTAAGTAGGGTGACCACATTTCCATTCTGCCATTCCGGGAAGCGTAGTCACCCTAGTCCTGACCAGCAATTGGTTTGGTTCGAAATGTCTCCAGTTTTCTCTTAAATCCTCTGAGTGCCAAAATGTGTTCTGTACCCCGCTGACACTCAAAAGGATAAACACATCTCTTTTTTATCATCAAAAAGAAATCTTTCACTAAAACGGTCTTCTACATGTGTATGCAAACAAAGCACACGTAGAAGACCGTTTCAGTAAAAGCATTCTTTTTTATAAACGCGATCTTGGCTCAGCTGCAGAGCCGCCTGATGCACATAAGACTGTCATACGACAGCTTCCCCTGCAGTCAGCGTTCAGTCAGGGAAGGGGGAGGGAGGGGGAAACTTTGAGCGCTATCATCTCTCACACCATAAGGGTTTGAGAGATGACACTGGGGGCAATACGTTTCTTTTTAACAAAGCTACAATTTGGGGATTAGTAATTTAACAGTATTACTATCCCTTTAAGGGTTAATCCTACCCTAGAACCTACGGACTTTAAGGGGATAACCTTTATTTGCTAATGGCACAGCGTGACACTTTATGTTAATTAGTTTTCCTACTAGGCTAATATGATAAGACACTGTTCTATGAATGAATCTAGGAGGTTCCCATACACTGGAGGTGTGTGAGTTGTAAATTTGACCTGTAATAGAACCAATTAGAATACTGTTTAAGGAATTAACATATAGCATTACACTGTACCATCAACTCATAAAGGTTAATTTCTCAAAAATGATTTAAATGGGGCTTTTAACCCCTTGAATTCTAGAGGTAAGGTATGTCTTTTTGCAGATGATACAAAGATCTGCAAAAGGGTAGACATTCCTGGGGGAATCAGCCAAATGACAAATGATTTAGGTAAATTAGAAGAATGGACAAGAGTGTGGCAGATGCAGTTTAATGTTGATAGATGTAAAATAATGCACTTGGGACGTAAAAATCCAAAGGAAAAATAGTATTAGGGGTACTGTGCTATCAGAGACTACAGGGGAAAGGGATTTGGGAGTAATTATTTCTAATGACTTAAAGGGATAGTAATGTTTCATAATAAAAGCAGCTCTAATTAAATTTTCATAGTATTTGGTCCTTGGAGAGTGTTATTTCAATTCTGTCAGAGTTGTAGTTCAAGAGTAATTGAATGATAAAGTATCCCCCTCCCGTCCCTTTTACTGATGTAACACTGCTCAGCCAGAGCAGAAGGGAGGTGCCCAGGTAGACTGCAGAGAGGGACAATCTTCAATTAAGATAAGGGAAAACCTGAACAACCTGTCAAGGGGGGGAAGGGCTTTCATTGTTCTCACAGTAAGAATTTTGGCCTTTGCTGTGAGCTGTCTGGTCTATGGACTGGATTCCACATCTGAGGAGTGGGGGCTTACATTAGGTAAAAGTGGCGGGAGGGGGAAACTTTATCATTCAATTACTCTTGAACTACAACGCTCACAGTAATGAAACAACACTCTCTATGGCTCAAATACTACGAAGATTAATTGGGGCTGCTGTTTTTGTGAAACATTACTATCACTTTAAAGGTAGGCAGGCAATGTAACAAAGCGGTGGTGATTGGGAATGCAAGCAGGGTGCTGGATTGTATAGCTAGGGCATTAGTAGCAGGAAAAGGGAAGTGATCATGTCAATTGACAGATCTCTGGTTAGAGTATTGTGTTCAGCATTGTAGACCCCATCTCCAGAAGGAAATATATACTCTAGAGCAGTGGTTCTCAACCCATGCTCTCAGTGGCTGCTCACAGGCCAGGATTTGAGACTTTCCTTCTAAGAGCACAGGTGAGTTAATCAATACGACTGAGCCTCTGATCAACACACCTGTGCTCTAGAAAGGGAAATTCCTGAGTCCTGGCCTGTTAGTGGCCACTGAGGGCATGGGCTGAGAACCTCAGCTCTAGAGAAAATTCAGAAAAGGGCTGCTAAAATGGTGGCTGGTTTACAGGAGAAGAAATATCAGGATAGACTAAAGGATCTGAACATGTATAGCTTGGAGGAGAGAAGAGAGAGAGGGGATATGATAGAAGTATTCAAATACATGAAGGAATTCAACATGCAGGAGGGAAGTACATTTCAAAGGAGTAAAAATGTTAGGACAAGAGACCATAGTCTAAAACTAGAGGGACACAGGTTTAGACATAAAGTGAGAAAGTTTTACTTCACTGAGAGGGTAGTAGATAAGTGGAGTAGCATACCAACAGAAGTGATAGAGGTTAATACAGTAAGGGGATGTAAGCATGCATGGGATAGGTATACGCCTATCTTGAACATAAGACAAGACCGAGGACTAAATAGGGTCTGAGGTTTTTACACTAGAAATATGGGCAGACTAGATGCGTCGATTGGTTCTTATCTGCAGTCAAATTCTATGTTTCTATGATTTTTTGTATAAAATAAAAAGTCTAGCACAATTTAATTATCTGTAAAACATATTAGTCTTAGTTTTAAGTGACCGGTTCACTTTAAACCGTAGCATGCTTCCTAAAACAGACGTGACAGCCCAGATCTCCCCAGTTCTCACTAGCAGAGCATAGTACAGGTTCTAATCAATCCATCTACTGTAATGCATTAATCTTATCCAGGAATCCATTAACATACGTTGCATGTCGCAATGGTAATCAGTACACTGCAAAAACAGTGAAGATAAATTTCAATTCCAGAGTCTGATTTAAATTTCAGGAGCTCACACATAAGCACATTTAGCCCCACCCATGTCCACACCCAAGCCACACACACTGTTGGACAGCACTGAGAATGCCCATCGCTTATACATACAAGCACCAAAAAAAAGCTCTTAACCCTTGGCTGCTGGATAGGTCTCTAATGCATTGTTTGAAGTGCAATGGAGACCCATCTAGACTCCAAGGGGTTACATGATAATCTCCTGCAAAGGCTTATGTCAATTGGTACTTAAATCAGTCATCATACAGTAACAAGCCTTGTCCTGGCCACACCCACAACTCAGAATGTGGGTGTGTCCAGCATGGCTGAGGCTCCTCCCCTTAATATATATTGTTCTAGGGCAGGACCAGGCAACCTGCGGACCTCCAGATGATGATGGACTACAATTTCAATAATTTCCAGCCAGCCGGAGGGCTTCAGGTTGCCTATCCCTGCCGTAGGAGGTTGCAAATTTTGCCTAATCTGTGGTGAAAAAAAAAAATAAATAAATAATGGGCGCTTTGAATTAATGCTATATGTACTGGTTTGCCAAAACTGAATATTTAATTCAAGATTAATTTTGGCTGAACCAATCCACATAAAAATACATTTTCTCCACTGATGAAGTGGGGGTTATTGTTCCTGGTTATTAACCCTTTCAGTGTCATTGCTTTGCAATGCATTGCATACCCCACTGGCACTGAAAGGGTTACTACTTAGAATTATATTTACAACGCTATAGGCAGCAGCGAGCACTTTCTGACTTGCAGTCTATAAGCAGAGTCTGTGACTCAACTCTCCAATTTCTCTCTGTCCAAATCAACAGTCACAAATCCAAATAAACACTGACGCTCACAGAGAGACATATGTATCAACTAAAGATGGGAAGAGTTCACAAATGAATGTAAAATAAACAGTTCTTTAATAGCAAATGTAAGGCATCCACACTAACCTTAAAATCTCAGGTATAATACGCACATTTTTACCCCATGTCACCGTATGTGAAGTAGGGGGGTGTATTATACACCAGTACAAAAAAAAAAAAAGCACAAAAAATAAAAAAAAATTAAAATGCCCCCTCGATCGCTCCTCCTCTTCCCAATCTCTCCTGCCTCAATACCATTACATGATGCATGACCCCATTCCCTCCCTGTACCCACCTGCATTACCAGGACCACCCATCTGGAGGCAGCACGTGTGCACATTGCGCATTGGATCTATGGTACTGCCCTATCACGAGGCCCTGACCGGGCAACCAATTTACATTGCAGACGAGTTCCAAGAGCAGAACAAGTGGGAAGAAAATGCAAGAATGCCGCCCACTGCCCCAGTATCACGACTGCCCCCAGAGAGAGGAGTCCTGGTTATTCAGGTGGGTCTGAGGATGGAAAGGGGGGGTACACGTAATGGAGGAAGCTGGCTTTGAATTCAAGAACGCTGCCAGCTGCCCCAGTGTCACTGCGGCCTCCAGATGGGGTGTGTCCTGGTTATGCAGGTGGGTACAGGGAGGGGGCAAATAATGGTTTTGAGGTGGGGGGGACTGGGGGGAAAGGGAAAAAAGAGATTGAGGGGGACATTGATTTTTTTGGTGTAGAAGGAGGGACAGGGGGTGCATATTATACACATGAACTAAATATTCCACCACAAATCTTGGGTAAAATTGGGTGTGTATTATTCCTGAGATGTTATGGTATTCTTATATAGAAATATTCCTAAATATAGCTAGTCAATATTTACAAATGAAACCCCATTTTAGATTGTGAAATCTCCAAGGGCATATATATATATATATATATATATATATATATATATATAGGAATGCTCCATATCTGTCCAAGGTTTTTAGACTGAATTTCTCTCTGGAGATGGGTTGATGCACTGATTTGTTGAATTTGGTGGAACCCTTCCCACGTTGCTGCCTGTCCCACCCATTCCTGCCATGTTCCACCCCCTTACATGTCGATTTCAGGGCAAATCCCTTCTCTAAACCTCCCAACCTTGACTACCCTGATTAAGCCCCACCCACATTATGCTAATTATATCATTTGGATACTCCCATCACCAGCTTTGGGGTCTAGGGAGAAGAAGGTATGTCAGTGTGACACTAAAAAAAAAAAATCACTATTTGGTTGATTGTGAATTCTTACAAGCTAAATTATTTTCAATCAGGCATATGTATCAAGTGGTTTCTAAATAAAACACAGGCTGCAAATGTGATTGTGGCTAATTTTTGCCAGCGTATTAAACAAATTAGTGACAGGTATGTAAAATAGTGACTCATGAACTCCCAGAAAATGCCCTAGCAACCGTTAGAGACATATGGACCAATCATAATGTCAGAAACAGAGACAAAACAGACACCACAGTGGGTAACATGAGGACCATTACTGAACAGGACTACAATTTCCACCATCCTAAGTCAGCCGTTGGCTAGATAAGGATGATGGATATTGAAATCCTGAACAGCTAGAAGGCCTTAGGTTGGTCAGCTCTGCCATAGAAAATTATTTTAGTGACACATCGATAGATACGGCTCTGTGTCCGGTAATATATTTGGTATATCTATATATCTAAAGTTCGCTACAGCATTTTATGGGAATTCACATTTGATCTGTGAGTCACAAATGTTATCATCACTATTTCCTGTAATAACAAGGAACAAATCATTGCATTTGTAACACATTTTTTAATTAGTAACATATCGATAGATATGCCTCACAGAGCTCTTCTGATCCTGTATGGAGATACAGTTGAATGTCAGGCTTGTTTCACAGACTGCAGGTAGAGGGCGCTCACTCCACTGTTTCCTGGCACAGAAAATACCAGAAGTAAGAATGAAAAAGCTTTAACCCTTGGTTGCTAGAGAGATCTCCAATGCATTGTTCTGCAATGTGATACATATCTCTCTAGTGTTCACGGGGTTAAAAAAATAGTCTGTAAAGCGGTATAAATCTGGGATAGGGACATTGAGATGCTTCTAGCCACACCCACAATTTACAATGTGGGGGTGGACAGAACAAATGAGGCCCCTCCCCTCAAAAATCAGAGCTGTAGGTAGTTGCCTATTCTGTCTATTGGGCAATTCGGCCCTCAGGGCTGGATTTACATCTCAGGAGCCTGTAGGTACAGAAATTTGAAGCGCCCCCCCCAGTGGACCATCTGCACTGGATACCTCCACAATGCTCCTAATCTCCACGTTGCCCCTCCATCATCTCCATATTGCCCTCACATTGCCCCCCTTCAGCTCCATATTGCCCTCACAATGCCCCCCATCAGCTCCATATTGCCCCATCAGCTCCACATTGCCCTCACATTGCCCCCCATCAGCTCCATATTACGCCATCAGCTCCACATTGCCCTCACATTGCCCCCCATCAGCTCCATATTGCCCTCACAATGCCCCCCATCAGCTCCATATTGCCCCATCAGCTCCACATTGCCCTCACATTGCCCCCCACCCCATCAGCTCCAACTTGCCCCCACCATCTCCACATTGCCCCCACTGGCTCCAACTTGCCCCCCATTGGCTCCACATTGCCCCCATCAGCTCCATATTGCCCTCACATTGCCCCCCACCCCATCAGCTCCAACCTGCCCCCACCATCTCCACATTGCCCTCCATGATCAGCTCCAACTTGCCCCCCATTGGCACCAACTTGCCCCCCATCGGCTCCACATTGCCTCCCCCCGCTGTCCGTTTCCTACCTCCGTGGTAGGAGATCTGTATGTGCCTCCTTTGGCACAGTCTTGCACCTGATGGAGCTCCCGCGCGGTCTCCTATTCAGGAATGCAGAGCGCTGGGAGATGATGTCATCTCCCAGCGCTCTGCATTCCTACAGAGCCGACGAGGGAGCTCCATCAGGTACAAGACTTGGGGGGGGGGGGGGCAATGTGAGCGGGTGCCGCCGGCGCAGCCAGCGAGGCGGCTAGTTTTTTTTTTTTAAAAGAATATTTAAAAAAAAAAAATCCAAATGGCAGGCTCCCCTCGTTGGCGTGCGCCTGTAGGCAGGTGCCTACTTTGCCTAATGGCGAATCCGGCCCTGTCGGCCCTGATGGTTATTGTCACATAAAATACCCTATACTTCTTGCTAGCATTTGTAAATCTATTTTCTGAGGTCTATAATCTAGTCTTAAAAATGCTCTGAGGGATCAGTCATTCCTGCATTTTCTAGGACTCCCATTGATTGCCCAGGATTATCTGTTACTGGGATAATTTAACAGGCTTTCTGAATACAAGAGCAGAGAGCACCAATGACAAATCGATTCAATGACAAGTTAGTTCTTCTCCATCAATATAAACAGCATTAAAATGCTCTCTGAACAAGACAGTTTAGATAAGCAGTGCAAAGCAAGGGTTATTTTAAAAAAGTAACGTACAAATAATAGATAAAGCGGAAAAAAATAAACAGAATGAGAGAGTAAGACATGACATCCAAGACTGACTGAAGAGGTTATGTCTTTAACCCTTTGAGTGCCAGAGGCACAAAAGAAAAACGTATGGGGTCATTAGGATTTTTTGGGCACAATAAGTTAGGCTGGGAGATATTACTGTGTGGTGTAACTGCTCCTTTAACATGTTCAACCTGGTCACTAGTGAAGAAATCAAAACAAGAGTTTTACCAGTATACATTACTGACACAAATGAGGGCTCTACAATTAACAACCAGATTTACAAAACATTATCCTATATTTTTCCTGCGAGACGAGATACTTAATGTCACAGCACGTTATCATTTATATATTTATGGCCGAGTCAAGAACATTAGTTTATTATGGACTGGAAAATATATCACAGGTGATTGATTTGCTTTCAGTTTTCGTCCCAGCAATGAAAAAGTCATATTTCTTCTGCCTATAAATGAAATCAGGAATTATATTAACCCCTTAAGGAACAAAAAACACCTCCTAATAAATGGCCATGTACCTTAACCATTTAAATCACAGTCTCCCGCTCACAGGGTTAAAGGACCAGAGAGGTGTGCTTCGTAATCAGTTGTGTATCACTCTGGTCCTTACAGGGTTAACCAATACAGGAAATCCTAATGACCGCTATAAATGAATTCTGCATGGTTTGGTTCTCCAAAATTAATCTTTAACCCTTTGAGTGCCAGAGGGGTACGGAAGTCAAAGGGTTAATAAGTACTAGCTTTCAGGTCCTCAATCGGCAGATACAGGGACTTCAGGACCCGAAAGACTCCTATTTAAAGCATCTTACGAACACATTAGTGGGAGGAGTTTAGGTATCTGGAGTCCTGCAGAAAGAATCATAGCTGCCTCCATCGAAATGAGATCCAGTACTAATTAAAGATTCATTTTGATTACCATTTACAAATATATTCGAGGTCAATACAAAGAACGCGCCAGTTAATTATTTACTCAAAGAGCTGAGCTAAGAACGAGAGGTCATCCATTAAGACTATAGGAAAGGGGCTTTCGATTAAAACAAAAAGGTAGGGAATTTTTACAGTAAGGGCAGAAAAGATATGTAATTCCTTGCATCAAGATGCTGTGCTTGCAGATACTGTAACTGCTTTAAAAAAAAAAAATGGATACCTATCTAGCACAGAACTATATTGAGAATTATGGCAGTTGGCTTCAATGCAGATAGGTTGTTGATCCAGGGAAATATCTGACTGCCATTGGAGTCTGGAAGGAATATTTTTACCCACTTGGGGCTAAATTGGAAACGACTTTAATGTTTTTGTGTTTTTTTTACTTCCTCTGGATCAACAGGGGTGATTTAACATGGGATGGACTTGATGGACACATGTCTTTTATCATCCTCATCAACTATGTTACTATGTTACCCAGTTCACACAGAATGGATTCATAATGGCCAATGGCTTGCTGACTCAAGCTTCCCTTACAAGGATGTAACAACAGCACCACCTAGCAGCAAGACGTCTTGAACTCCAGTTATTAAAAAAATACCACATTACCTCTGTAATAACCTTAGAAAGAGTTTATTATTAGAAGGTGCTAGTGTTACTCTACCATTTGAGTGCCAGAGCAGCTTGGAACACAAGGCTTTGCAATGCAGCGAACACCCTTTTGTTATACAGAGAGTTAATTACAATTATCAGTCATACAAAAGTGCCCCCAATTAATTTTTACTATAGCTAAATGCATATAAATCCTTTGATAATCCCTATTAGGTCCGGCATTATTTAGAAAGTTACGTTTTTCTGAGACTCATCGGCAGATGACAGTCAGACATCTTGTCTGTCCAGTCTCCACACTGATTGGCTAGAGAGAGTTGCATTGTACCTTAAGGTACAGAGAGGGGCGGACAGCGCAGGAGCGCAGATGTCTCTTCTGCAAGATGCCTGGTGGTGAATCTCCGAATAACTTAGATTTCGAAATACTGCCAGTCCTAATAAGGATTATCAAACCATTTATTTGCATTTCACTATAGTAAAAATTAATTGGGGGGCACTTTTCTATGACTAATAATTCTGCTGTAACCCTTTCAGTGCCAGAGGGGTTCAACAAAGCACTCAAAGCACACCTCACAAGTGTCCCTCTTTAGGAGATATTAGGGGTCCATACCTCCCAAGTGTCCCTCTTTAGGAGTGACAGTCCTTCACTGAGTCATAAATCCCTCTTTCCCACCATAATATCCCTGTGCTTAGGAGATCAGATGGTGTGGTGTGTATAGAAGTGTATCACCCTGGTGTCCCTGTGTTTAGGAGATCAGACTGTGTGGTGTGTATATAGGTGTATCACCCTGGTGTCCCTGTGTTTAGGAGATCAGACTGTGTGGTGTGTATATAAGTGTATCACCCTGGTGTCCCTGTGTTTAGGAGATCAGACTGTGTGGTGTGTATATAAGTGTATCACCCTGGTGTCCCTGTGTTTAGGAGATCAGACTGTGTGGTGTGTATATAAGTGTATCACCCTGATGTCCCTGTGTTTAGGAGATCAGACTGTGTTGTGTGTATATAAGTGTATCACCCTGGTGTCCCTGTGTTTAGGAGATCAGACTGTGTGGTGTGTATATAAGTGTATCACCCTGGTGTCCCTGTGTTTAGGAGATCAGACTGTGTGGTGTGTATATAAGTGTATCACCCCGGTGTCCCTGTGTTTAGGAGATCAGACTGTGTGGTGTGTATAGAAGTGTATCACCCCGGTGTCCCTGTGTTTAGGAGATCAGACTGTGTGGTGTGTATATAAGTGTATCACCATGGTGTCCCTGTGTTTAGGAGATCAGACGGTGCGGTGTGTATAGAAGTGTATCACCCTGGTGTCCCTGTGTTTAGGAGATCAGACTGTGTGGTGTATATATAAGTGTATCACCCTGGTGTCCCTGTGTTTAGGAGATCAGACTGTGTGGTGTGTATATAAGTGTATCACCCTGGTGTCCCTGTGTTTAGGAGATCAGACTGTGTGGTGTGTATATAAGTGTATTACCCTGGTGTCCCTGTGTTTAGGAGATCAGACTGTGTGGTGTGTATATAAGTGTATCACCCTGGTGTCCCTATGTTTAGGAGATCAGACTGTGTGGTGTGTATATAAGTGTATCACCCTGGTGTCCCTGTGTTTAGGAGATCAGACTGTGTGGTGTGTATATAAGTGTATCACCCTGATGTCCCTGTGTTTAGGAGATCAGACTGTGTGGTGTGTATATAAGTGTATCACATTGCTCCACAGCAATAAAACTCACATTAATGTTTGTTAAACATCAGTATATGTGTTTATAAATTAGTCTGCATAAATAAATACTTTGGTCTTGCGCTAATCATTTATTCACTTACACAAATATGTGTGAATAGGACATGAAATAACCTAAAAATTTTCTGCAATGCCGTGCCCACCAGCCACCACGCCAACACCACCGTCTAAAAACACATATGTGTCCCTGTTTGGTGATTTGAAGTGTTGGGAGTTATGCTCAAAGGGTTAAGTCTCATGTACAAGTTTTTGTGCTCTGTCGGTCTACTCGGTACTAGAGCGCCACTTGTGGTCTATGTCATGTGACCATCCAGGAAACCGCTTTGAAATGATAGGATGTGTATGCTCAATCATGCCTGCAGTCACTTATAAATAAACACACACATTAAACAAGAGGTCCCTGTTCACACACAATATATTGTGACAAGCACATGACGGAGTTTATCTGTCACAGACAACGTGCCTGAAGGCCTGCATTTCTGTATTTTCCTCTTTATGCCTCTGTCTTCCCTGCAGATCTCTAGGCATTAAGTAATCATTTAACATTGTCCTGTCTACATTACTACAGATGGGGAAGGCTTTGTAAGATGCAGCTGGCCATTAAAATAATCTCAGCTCTTCCATAGCCTGATTGGCTCATCACAAATGCCACTAATTGCACTTTCTATGAAAATATCTTTAAGCATTGTAATTTTCACCAAAGAGCCCTTAATGCATTACAGCAAGGAAAATAATTCCAGGAATAGGATGGTGAATTCATACTCCTATATTATTGACTTTGTGCATCCCTTGGATGCTAAGGAGATTTTCAATGCATTGTGAAGACCTCCAGCTTCCAACAAGGGGGGGGTTATACACTAACTAAGGCGTGATAAGTGGAATAATTGCCTCGAGTGATATCACTTCTCCAGTTCCTATGTTATTCTATGGAGCCAATGCACTAAGATTTCTCTATAGAAATAGGAACTGGAGAAGTGATATCACTGGAGAAATCTTTGTGCATTAGCTCTATAGAATAACATGGGAACTGGAGAAATGATATGACTGGAGAAATCTTAGTGCATTAGCTCTATAGAATACCAAAACCTGTCGCTTCTTTCTTCGGAATATAGCAAAAATCCGGCCATTCCTCTCTCACTCTACAACAGAAACCCTCATGCATGCTCTTATCCTTTCTCGCCTGGACTACTGCAACTCTTTACTTACTGGTCTTCCTGCTAACCATATCGCTCCTCTTCAATCAGTTCTTAATTCAGCCACCAGAATACTCTTCTTCTCCTCCAGAACAGTACTCACCCCACCACTCCTAAAATCACTGTCTTGCCATAAAGCAGCGTATCACATTCAAAATCCTCCTCATTACCTTCAAGGCTCTCCTTCACTTGTCCCCTCCTTATATCTCATATTTGATATTCCGCCATATTCCTGTATGTCCACTACACAGCACACATGGTGGGCGACTCTCTGCCCCTTTAACCACTATCGCTGTTTCATGATTGAAAGCTTTCTCACTTGCTGCCCCTATCTCTGGAACTCCCTACCACCCAGTATTCACCAAGCCTCAACCCTCAACAACTTTAAATCAAATCTAAAAGATCACCTTTTATCTCTAGCAACAGCATAATATGGAAACATTATCAAACATTATCATCATAAGCCAAACACTGCACTTCCTCCTCTACCAGATCATATCTGTATGTCACCCATCCTATACTTAGATTGTAAGCTCTACAGGGCAGGGACCTCTTATCCTAATGTATACTCACCTGTCGTTCCCCTTATGACTGCCTATATAAGCACTTAATCACCGCACTTATTGTATCCCTTCTATATTAAATGTAATCTGTAAAGTGCCAAGTACACCGGTTGGCGCTATATAAATAAAAATATACAATACAATACAATACAATTTAGAATAGCATAGGAACTGGAGAAGTGATATCACTGGAGAAATCTTAGTGCATTAGCTCTATAGAATAACATAGGAACTGGAGAAGTGATATCACTGGAGAAATCTTAGTGCATTAGCTCTATAGAATAACATAGGAACTGGAGAAGTGATATCACTGGAGAGTTTATCTCCGCTTTATCACCTCTTCATTTCACCTTAGTGCAGAACCCCCAAGGTAACCTGCCCTTTTTGTCCAAAGTCCCCTTGTGCCCTTTTAACAAAAAAAAAAAAGTTGCCTCGCCTTCCGCACTAACCCCCCCCCCACCTCCCTGTCAGGTCTGTGCCTCCTTCAGGACAGACCTGTAGATGCTGTGCTCCCTCGTCAGCTCTTTAGTATTACAGAGCGCTGGGAGATGACATCATCTCCCAGCGCTCTGCATGAAGAGAAGACCACACGGGAGCTCCAGCAGCTACAGGTCTGTGCCAAAGGAGACACATACACACCTCTCCTGTCACTGGACCACCAGGGAAGAGGTAGGAAACGGACACTGGGGGGCAATGTGGAAATGATGGGGCAAGATGGATCTGATGGGGGGCAAGATGGAGATGATGGCCCTTTAGAGATGATGGGGCAATGTATGTGAGGGTAAGTTGGAGCAGATGGCAATATGGAGCTGATGGGGGCAATATGGAGATGAAGGGGGCAATGTGGAGCTGATGGGGCAATATGGAGCTGACAGGGGACAATGTAAGGGCAATATGGAGCTGATGGGGGCAATATGGAGCTGACAGGTGACAATATAAGGGCAATATGGAGATGATGGGGGGGCAATGTTGAGATTAGGAGCATTGCGGAGTTGTCCAGTGGAGATGACCAATGGGAGGGGGGCGCTTCAGATTTCTGTGCCTACAGGCTCCTAAGATGTAAATTATTTTCTTCTTTTTAAATATATATTTTGAATAAATAATTATGTGAAGTGCCCTTTTTTTCATTTGAGACCCTGCCATCAAAAATATCTGTGCACGTCCCTGAGTATTACTGTCCTTTTAAGGGAGTGTTTCTCAACTCCTGTCATCAGGACCAACTAACAGGCCAAGATTTGAGGATTTCCTTGTTAGAGCACAGGTGAGTTAAAGGAGCAGTAAACTTTTTTTTTTATGAAAACACATATTTTACAGAGCATTTCCTGCTGAATAAAACAAGGTCCCTCCCATCGCTGTCAGGTGTTTTATTCAAAATTTATAGCAGTTTAAATAATCAGGAAGTGAATTTACTGTGTTTACTTCCTGATAGTTCTAACTGACAGGAAGTGAATTTACTGTGCTTACTTCCTGATAGTTCTAACTGACAGGAAGTGACTCAGCAGTTTCTATCACATTCTATGGAGAACTGTGTGTCTCTGACTTTTCTGACTTTCCTCTCCATTAGAATCTAACAGGAAATCTAATTAGAATGTGACCACTAGAGGGCACTGCTAATGTAAAAAAACATGGGTTTAAACTGTAATAACTCTGGAAATATAAATCTCTCGACAGTGGCAGTACCCTTATTTTACTCAATAGGAAAATCCTTACAATATATATTTTTTCATTAAAAAAAGTTTACTGCTCCTTTAATCAATGTGAATGAGCCTCTGATCACCACACCTGTGCTATAGCAGAGAAATCCCTAAGTCCTGGCCTGTTAGTGGGTCCTGAGGGCTGGAGTTGAGAACCACTGCTTTAAGCTCTCCCATAGAAGTATTATAATAATAATGGACATCAGCTGATGCTGTTACTAGCTAGAAGAGTCATAAAATGTTCTTATTGTTATATTTCAGCTGTAATATCTTTCAGATAAAAATATGCCAGTAGTTGGAGTAATCTCATGGTGCTCAGCACAAGTTCAATATGTATTTTTTAATTGAAAACCAAGTTTACCACTCCTTTAAGAAGATATTTAAAGGAGCACTAAACTTTTTTATGAAAAAAATATATATTGTAGGGATTTTCCTATTGAGTAAAATAAGGGTACTCCCACTGCCGAGAGATTTATATTTCCAGAGTTATTACAGATTAAACCCACATTTTTTACATTACCAGTAGCCTCTAGTGGTTAAATTCCATTTAGAAATTCTGTCACATTCTAATGGAGAGGAAAGTCAGAGACATTTCTCCATAGAATGTGATAGAAACTGCTGAGTCACTTCCTGTCAGTTAGAACTATGAGGAAGTAAACACAGTAAATTCACTTCCTGTCAGTTAGAACTATCAGGAAGTAAACACAGTAAATTCACTTCCTTGTTATTTAAACTGCTATACATTTTGAATAAAACATCTGACAGCGATGGGAGTGACCTTGTTTTATTCAGCAGGAAATGCTCTGTAAAATACGTGTTTTCATAAAAAAAAAAGTTTACTGGTCCTATATTAAGGGTGGGCTATGTGTGACTACTCTTCAATTTGCTAGATTACTGTTCCCATCATCCTCACCCAGCCTATAGCCAGCTGAGAATGATGGAAAAACGCAATCCAACAAAAAGTAGGCAAGCGTTAAATTTCCCATCTGTTGATTTAAGTACACTTGTTGGGGATCACGAGCACATTACACAAGAATATAAATCACACTGAAATCTCTTGTAACGCATTGCAATCTATCCCTGAAGAGCCCAGCAGATTTTGCAAACAAACCATCAATCACCAGCTCAATTAGACTATTTTTTTCATCCAACATTACAAACATCACCAACTTAGGGATCTATAACCCTGTCTAATTCCATTCTTTCATTTAACAGCAGAACAGGAACCACACATATAAAATATACAAGCCATAAAAATCAGCGGCAGTGAACTAATGCAGAACAGGTGGAAAACGCAACTAGGTAATAAGCTACACAACATAAAACCTTAAAATAAACAGATTCTCCTTCCTTGCTTAAAGGAGCATTAAAGCGAATTTACAAGAATTTTGTAACAGTCACAGATGTATACGCAATTGTTTCCATGCCTTGGCACAGTAAAGCAGACTTGTTATCATAAGATGAGTTTTTATTTAAAATTTAACCTTTTGTGTGTCAGAGAGATATCCAGAGCATATCAGGATAGACTAAAGGATCTGAACATTTATAGCTTTGATGAGAGTAAAGAGAGAGGGGATATGATAGATACATTCAAATACATGATGGGATTCGGCAAAGTGCTGGAGGGAAGTACATTTCAAAGGAGTAAAAATGTTAGGACAAGAGGCCATAGTCTAAAACTAGAGGGACACAGATTTAGTTGTAATGTAAGAAAGTTTTACTTCACTGAGTGGGTAGTAGATAAGTGGAATAGCCTACCAGCAGAAGTGGTAGAAGTTAATACAGTGAGTGATGTAATCATGCATGGGATAGGCAGACTGTCCTGAACATAAGACAAGACCAAGGACCAAATAAGGTTTGAGGCTTTTACAGTACGAAAAATGGGCGACTAGATGAGCCAAATGGTTTTTATAATCCGTCAAACTCTATTACATCGCAAAGTGTTAGATAACCTTCTGGGACTCAAAGTGTTAACCCACCAGAGAAGTGTGCAAAACATTGCTTTCCTTAATGGGTTAAAGAGAATAAAAACTTGCCTGTTGTGCTCACCATTTATTTGGAATATTAATAATTTCTCTGAAATTAACCTGTATTTTTACGCTAATTAGTTTCTGTGTTGGATCAATATTATCACACACTGTGCTATGAATGAATCTAGGCTGATCACACACTGTGCTATGAATGAATCTAGGCTCATCACATACTGTGCTATGAATGAATCTAGGCTGATCACACACTGTGCTATGAATAAATCTAGGCTCATCACACACTGTGCTATGAATGAATCTAAGCTAATAATACACCATGCTATGAATGAATCTAGCCTTATTCCCTGACCCCCCCACACACACATTTAATTTAAAAACATACATATTTATTTACAGAAAAATGGCGATTACAAATATAGGCAGATTTTAATTCTCTATAAAGAAAACCTAATCTTGTTTTAGGTCTACGTCACACTGGCAACTGAATCTCAATGATCTGAACACATGAAAAAACACAAAGTAAAATACGGTATTATTGTGTCGTATAGAACTGGTGACACTGCTGACCAACTCCTCACATGTTTCAAGTAACGTATTTTGATGCAACTTTTGATCCAACAGCGTGTATTACAACACCATTTGATTTGTATTGATTTCAATTGTATGCTCCATATATCGCAAGTTACATAGTAGTTTAGGTTGAAAAAAAGACTTACACCCATCAAGTTCACCCATTATCCTATTAGTGTTTACCGCTGTTGATCCAAAAGAAGGCAAAAAAAAAACATTTCAGCAATTCCAAATTCTGCTTTCAATGGGGAAAAATTCCTTCTCGACTTCAAATAGCAATCAGATTTCTCCTTGGATCAACAAGCACTAAATAAATATTAATCTCAATACTAACATACATAGCCCTCTATGTTCTGCTCTTTTAAAAAAGTATCCAGGGCCCTTTTATCCCCTTAGTGACCGGCCGCGCGCGCACGCGGCCAACACTTAACGCCCAACAAACTTTTTTTTTCATAACTTAAAACGATTTCTGGGACGTACATGTACGTTCTCTGTCCACCTGGGACATCCACTCGGGACGTACATGTACGTCCTCGGGCGGTAAGGGGTTTAAGGCATCTAATGTACTGTAAAATCTCAGGTATAATACGCACCTGTGTATAATACGCAGGTGCAAATTATACCCAAGATTTTGGGTAAAAGTGTAGTTCCTATGTATAATACGCACCCCCATCTGGAGGCAGCGGGCGGCATCCCTGCGCTCACCGCCCGCTTCCTCTGTGCAGAAATACTGTGTAAAAAAATGACATACCCACCTTGATAACCAGGATTCCCCCTCTGTACTAGTAGGTCCTGACAGGGCTGCTCAGAGCAGTTGGGAGAGGAAGAAGCGGGAGGCTAGTGCAAGAATGCCGCCCGCTGTCTCTGCTTGACGGCTGCTTAGAAGTACAGAGGGGGAATCCTGGTTATCAAGTTGGGCATTTCATTTTTTTACACAGTATTTCTGCACAGAGGAAGCGGGCGGTGAGCGCAGGGATGCCGCCCGCTGCCTCCAGAGAGGTTGCTGGACATATTTTACTTTAATTTTTTTTTTACTCGTGTATAATACGCACCCCCCACTTCACATAAGGTGAAATGGGGTAAAAATGTGCGTATTATACCCGAGATTTTACGGTATTCAATATCACCACCTCTTCAGCTAAGGAGTTAGTAATAGATGAAAAAAACAGAGCTCGATTGCTCTGCATACTGTTTTGAGCATGTATAGCGGAAAGACAATAGTATGCAATGGGTAGTTAAATAGTGATTTAATGTTATCCCCTTTTATCAACATCACACTGCTCCAAGCCAGTACGGATAGAGAGCAGCAAGGGACAATCTTCATCGAGAATAAGGAAAATCCTGCCCTCCCTCGTCACATGGGGGGGGGTCAGGGTTTTCCCTTATACGCAGTGTATCAAGGTTGTCCCTCGCTGCGAGTTGTCCAGTCCGATGACTGGATTTCAGAGCTGAGGGGAGGTGGCTAGGGACAGGTAAAAGGGGCAAGAGGGGGATCCTTTATAATTAAATTACTATTGAACTATACACATCACATAATATTGTCATACCGCTCTACGTGCTCAAACAAGGATGCAGAGTAATCGGAGCTCCGTTTGTTTTCATCTGTTACTATCCCTTTAATGCGATTACTGTGCAACGTTGAAGCTGCAATGTTGAATCTGTAGAAAAGCATTATGGGTGGAAAGGTAGAGATTCATGCTATTCAGATCGTATTGGAAAACACATAAAAATCTTGTGCACATCTCTCTTTTTTTTTTAAATATATGATTTCAAACAGATCAAAGAAAACCACCAATGTGTTCTCACTCTTAAGGTGACAGGGCTACTTTAAACCTCTGAGTGTCAGATCTCCAATGCATTTCAGTGTCTCTATGGCACTCATAGGGTTAAGATATTTTACATTGCATGTCAGGTTTTAGCAAAAGGGAGAAACGGTTCTCTTCTATAGCCCTTACTTTCTGGTCAGACTTAATAGGAAGTACACTACTGTGCCTAATGTGTAATTCGTCCCCGATTCACAGCCTTCTCCTCGGGGGTGCCTAAAAGGTCATTTAGGGCTTTAGGGTTTTCCTGACCTGAGGCTCTGACTAACTCTCCTGTGCACAAGCAGGGAAACCCCGAAGATATGGTCCTAAGGATATGGTTGGGAACTAATAATATACATTATTGTGTTATTTACATTTTAACAAGGTATGGAAACATTAATATATATGACTGGTAAGTGTTAGAATAGCTAATCATTTCCTATGATTGCATGCTTTGTCCCTTAACTCTTTAAGTACTAGAGGGGTCAACAATGCATTGACAAGCATTGTGTTCAGCACACCTCTGGTCTTTAAGGGGTTAAAGAAACAGTACCATAAAATTGAAGAAAAAAAAAAAAAGACTTTTCTCCACAGCTGAGACAGTGACAGTTGAGACTCCCAAATTGAGAAAATCACATGCTCCACCGTCAAGATGACCAAGCACGAGTTCAGAAAAAAGACCCGGCTCCAGAGCCAAGAAAAGACGCAGCTCCAGAGTTGAGAACAAACACCCATCTCCACATTCAAGAAAAAGAAAGGCTCGGCTCCAGAGTCTAGAGCAAGACCCCCCGGCTCCAGAGTCGAGAGCAAGAACCCCGGCTCCAGAGTCGAGAGCAAGACCCCCGGCTCCAGAGTCGAGAGCGAGACCCCCCGGCTCCAGAGTCGAGAGCGAGACCCCCTGGCTCCAGAGTCGAGAGCAAAACCCCCCGGCTCCAGAGTCGAGAGCAAGAACCCCCGGCTCCAGAGTCAAGAGCAAGAACCCCCGGCTCCAGAGTCGAGAGCAAGAACCCCCGGCTCCAGAGTCGAGAGCAAGACCCCCCGGCTCCAGAGTCGAGAGCAAGACCCCCCGGCTCCAGAGTCGAGAGCAAGACCCCCCGGCTCTAGAGTCGAGAGCAAGACCCCCCGGCTCCAGAGTCGAGAGCAAGACCCCCCGGCTCCAGAGTCGAGAGCAAGACCCCCCGGCTCCAGAGTCGAGAGCAAGACCCCCCGGCTCCAGAGTCGAGAGCAAGACCCCCCGGCTCCAGAGTCGAGAGCAAGACCCCCCGGCTCCAGAGTCGAGAGCAAGACCCCCCGGCTCCAGCTTTACTTACACGGCTTTAGAGATCCCCGAGAAACAGTTCTAGAAAAAGAAAGGCCCGGCTCCAGAGTCTAGAGCAAGACCCCCCGGCTCCAGAGTCGAGAGCAAAACCCCCCGGCTCCAGAGTCGAGAGCAAGACCCCCCGGCTCCAGAGTCGAGAGCAAGACCCCCCGGCTCCAGAGTCGAGAGCAAAACCCCCCGGCTCCAGAGTCGAGAGCAAGACCCCCGGCTCCAGAGTCGAGAGCAAGACCCCCCGGCTCCAGAGTCGAGAGCAAGACCCCCCGGCTCCAGAGTCGAGAGCAAGACCCCCCGGCTCCAGAGTCGAGAGCAAGACCCCCGGCTCCAGCTTTACTTACACGGCTTTAGAGATCTCCGAAAAACAGTTCTAATTAAAAATTATCAACATAAGTTCTATAACCAGTTTCACCTACTCAAAATATCTTTTTTTGTGTATATGAAATTAAATAACATTATATTTGATGAATACATCAAGCAATATTAATACTGGAGACTGTCCTAAAGTAGGAAAGAGTGGACCTGTTCCACGACCTCTGATCTAGTGCCGGTCAGTCTGAGGCCAACTCCACTTCAGCTTAACACAATCCAGCTCAAGAACACAGTCACCCAAAAGAAATGCTAAACAGCCAGAGCACTCTCGTTTAACCCTCTGAGTGCCAGAGAGGTATCCAACACATCGCATCGCAATGCTTTGGATACCTCTCTGGCACTCAAAGGGTTTTAAATGGAAACAGAGCGCACAGCTGGTATCATGAGCACCTTGGACACTAGAAAGGGCTCATTGCATTGCTTTTGCAATGTACTGGAGATCTCTCTAGCAACAAAGGGGTTAACAAGTTCAGAACACAAAGAGCGACAGCCATCATAATTTGCTTACATTCTAGATCAGTGGTTCTCAACCCTTGCCCTCAATGGCTACTAACAGGCCAGGATTTGAGGATTTCCTTTTAAGAGCACAGGTGAGTTAACCCCTTAACGACTGGAGGTTATGGGACATTTCCGTCCCATAACGACCGCATAGGGGCAATTGGACGCGCCGATACACGTGACCTGTCACATGTATCGGCGCATCACTATGGGGCTTGAAACAGATCACTCCGATCTTGGAGCGGTCTATTTCATGCCCTATTTTTACTTACAGCGCTCCCGGTAGATCGCTGTAAGTAAAAAGTACGTGACGTACCAGGACCGTCAAGGGTCGTTCGAGCACATTTACCCTTGACGGTCCTGGTACGTCAAGGGTCCCTAAGGGGTTAATTAATACAACTGAGCCTCTGATCAACACACTTGTGTTCTAGCAGGGAAATTCCTAAGTCCTGGCCTCTTAGTGGCCACTGAGGGCACGGGTTGAGAACCCCTGTTCTAGAGCACTTCAGAGAATGGTTTACAGAGTCAACAAAAAGCTCATGTCAAAGACAATTAAAGGGCACTCTACCTTGGCCGCTACCGACGAGTTTGGTTTCTCCAACAGATCCCAGAGTTTTTTCCTCTTGTCGGCACAACAGGTATTGTCAAACTCTTCTCCTTCTCTCTCCCTTAGGGTCTCTGCTTCCCTTTTCAACTCTTCATTCATCTGCTCCTTCTTCTGGTGGTATCTCGCCTGACAACAGGACTCCAGATAGATCTCGTCAATGCCCCAATAGTCCAACTCTTGGCTGAAGGACAACGCACACATTTCCTCCATCATATGCAACTTCCCAGTACGGTAAAAGTTTAAGATAGAAGTGAACGCCCCAGGATGTCTATCAAAAAAATATTCATTTTCCTCCAGGTTGTAGTCATCACATATCTCCATCAGAGATTCGTGGGTATTGCAATCTCTAAGTTTCCCCAGCCTGGTACGTGGTAACCGGTCTAGTGTCCTCCATAAAACTTCATGGGCAAGCCCCCCAACATTTAGTTTAACCCTCCTTGAGCATGCCTTGCTTCTGATAATATCCATGGGATCTGGAGGCAAAGAGGTAGTAGAGCGAGATCCATTCTTATTCACCCACCCGGGCATTTCTGTGGAATGAACAAGACTCCGTAGCAACGTAGGGATAGAGAAGTGTCTACCTTGGGCAAGTGTGAAGTCACATGTGGGTCTCCAGCGGTCCCCCCTTCACCTCCATTCTGAGAGCAGCACAGAGAGAAGGAACCGGTGAGGCATTTTTCCCCCCTGGTTGTGTATGGAATCCCGATGACCTACAAAATGAGCAAGAGAATCCTTCACACTGTGTCAGGTGGTTTATCCATTAATCAGACGAACAAATAGCTCAAGTAATCTGCTCAGACAGCAGCACAGCAGAAGCCTGGACAGGCTTTACTGGGCTGTATTTGTGCAGGATGCAAAAAGCCACAGGGCGCTGTCCATTCTAGTGGTGCTGAAATCACACAGCTTGCTTACCTTACCCATCCAGCAATGAGGCTGTTGTACCAATTAATACTGGACCAAATCAACTTGCACCACAAGAGACAATTAAAAACATTCTCATTGCTAGAAATGGGGATTTTTAACCCCTTGAATGCTAGAAAAGTCTATTCATTTTAAACCTTTAAATGCATTGCAAAAGTCCCTAGCATCCAAAGGCTTAAAGGAGAAGTAACACTTCTTAATAACATTCACTTCACTTATGAACAGAAAACCTAATGACCCCTATGAATTTTATCCTTGTAGATTTTACCCATCATTTCAATCAGTCCTTGATGTCACGTGCATGAGATTATTTAAAGGATAATTTTCATGTTTTACTGAGTCTGCTCAGGTGGGTACGGCCCCAAAATAGCTGAATGAATGACTGACGGGGAGGTCAGATAATTGACCCCCTTTGTTGGAATGAACATTGGAAGCCTGATACAACAGGTCTATGGGGAATTGTACAGCGCAGGACAGGAAAGTGTCCAGCAGGAGTCAGTACAGATACATCCGAGGAACATAGGGGTCTCATTTCAGACCCACGTGGGTTCTGCTGCCCTGTTGGTGTGGAGGGGCTCACAATGATAGTTATCCGTTTACCCTTTATGGGACTTAGGGGTTCACGACAATATATTACACGTCCCACTGCTTATTAAAGTGGTATTATAGACCCCTCTTAAATCATTGTCTATGCCCCAAGAGCTCTGATTAGCTCCATTTCCCATTTTCTGTGCAGATCACAGTGATCTGCAAGGCTGGGTGGTGCTTATAGGAGATTCCACTCCTCTCTATAGAAGTCCATTGACAGCAGAGAGTCTAAAACTGTTTTGGTAATCTCCCATAAGCACTCACTGCTGACATCATCACTGTGATCTGCACGGCAAATAGGGGGTAAACAGCAGTTTGGAGCTAGAAGAACTCCATTCCCACAGCTCTCGGGATGCAGCCAATGATTTAAAGGGCTTTGGTGTGGACTGTATACTGCCCCTTTAATATTACCACCAGCAGTGAGAAAAGTCTGAGGTCCTGTGGTCCTGCTAGAAGCTGTCATGTCTGCCTACAATGGATATGATATCCAGAACTGATTATAGTTTGCTGCTATCAGAGGCTGATGTACCAAGACAGCAAGGATTCTGGGGCAAACCAGCTCCACCATAAGGGGCAAACCTCCATGAACCAAGACACAAGAGAAAATTCATAGGAGTCATTAGGATTTCCTCTCCATAGTAAGTTAAGTATGCTTTTTTTAAGGAGAGGCTAGTTGTCCCGGGTAAAGCCTTGGATGAACTGGTGATGTACCTAACATCCAAGCATTTAAATCAATGGGAATTAATATCTGCTGGTGCCATCTGCTTGCCCAAGAATTTCTCCACTTTTTCGCGGATATGTGTGCCCCAATTTGAATACAGTCATAGCTGCAAAGACACAGAGAGACATACCAATTGTTCCAAATGACATAACTGCAAATTAAAAAGGGGATTTTAACCTTTTGAATGCTAGAGAGTTCTCCAACGCATTGCGGAGCAATGCATTGGCAACGTCTCTAGTATTTAAGGGGTTAAAATCCCTATTTAAATTAATGGGGATATTGATTTGTCCTCTATGATCACGGGAGGGCTGGCAACTTGCGTCCTGAGCGGCAAATACAATCAAGTGGTCCATTTCTAGTATCGTTCGAGCCCACTGTCCGAGCCGACCCCACGTAACTTACAACAGAAATGGGGATACACTTCTAATACTACAGAGCTTACAGTTGAAATGGAACTACACTAGTGATACCAGAGAGCTTACAAGGGAAATGGGTTATGTACCAGTGTAACTCCACTTGGATTGTAGCTCTGTGGTATCATTGGTGTAGCTCTATTTCAACTGTAAGTTCTGTAGTATCACTACTATACCTCCATTTACAGCAGCAAGTGGGAGACTGAGAAAGGAAGTGGCCCATTGGTCCAGACATATGCAACTGCCCCCCAGGCAAGCCCTTCCCTGCTCTTGGTACAGCAGACTTGCTCCAGGATTGCTGCACTTTTCTTGATACATTAGCCTCTAATTGTAGCAGACTATAATTAATCGTGTTACATTGTTGTATACAAATACTCAGGAGGAGGTTGTAGTATTAAGTGTTACTGACAAATTACATATAAAGGGGGGATTACTTCATGATTGTTTTTATACATTTGGTCCCTGAGAAGGTGAGCAACATGTGCCTCTCCAGCTGTTGCTGGACGAAAACAATTGTTAAGCAACAGCTGAAGCTTCACACCTGCTACACAGCACGTGATCTCATATGTTTTGATGTATTCTGCTGGATCAATGCTATATTATAATCACTACCCAGCGAATCCCCATGGGAACTACTGGGAATGATGGGGTTTGTAGGCTAACATCAACTAGAGAGCCACGTATTGCTCATCCCTAATATTATGTAATTAACATTATAGGCTTTAAGGTATTTTATTTGACCAATGGTATGCAGTGATCACAAACCAGTAGATCCCACTCTTACGGCTGAGGATAATGGGACTTGTAGTCCGACAACTGCTGAGGAACCACATATTGCCCACATGTTACTAATCCTTTATACAGAGTAATTATTTGAAAGTTTTAATATATTCTTGTTTGTTCATTGAGCCAACAGAAGACTATACAGTTAAATAAAATGTAACAGAAAGGTATGCAATGTATTGTTCATAGTATCCAATGAAATGGGCTGGATAGCTCTCTGCTATTCAATGGGTTAAAATAAATATAAAATCATATATATCAAGGTAGGGAACCTGCACACACCCCTTCTGTTGTTGGACTACAAAATTCCATTATCCTCAGGCAGTCTCTGATGTCATTTGTAGTGTAATAACAGCTGCAGAGCCACTGGTTGCCAACCCCTTACCTACACTATGATGCATAGTAGTGGATCCACATTATAATATGTACACAAGCCAGTAGAGCCCTAACATTAACCCACTGGGTGCCAGAACACCCATCTGCCAAGCTGGTGGGTCTGAGAAAAAATATATGTATGTATGTATGTATGTATGTGTGTGTGTGTGTGTGTATATGTGTGTGTGAATGAGAGATGTCTACAGATTTGTGATTGATCTAATTGTATTCATAAATTCATTTTATTGCATATAATGTGCTTGTGTCCTATAAGTAAGTTTCCTTTGCCCTGATTTTCCTGTACAAACAAACCAGCCCTTTAACACTGGAAAAATATAGTGAGTTACAATAAATTCACACTTCTAACAGGAGGAATCCCTGGGAGATTTGCATCTCAGTGTGTAAATGGATGGAGTCACATCAGGGTTAAATACAAGATAGAAATGCTACATCAACAGAATGTATTTTCAGCCCCAAGTACAGTGTATATGATATTAGTAACAGTAAACAGAATCTACATAAAACTCAGTAACAGCAAGCAGAATAATAATCCTTATAAACAGGTTATTCAATGCAATCGTTTTGTGTTGGTTAATTAGATATCATTATCACTAAAGGGCCTGCTTTGACACATTTGGTAGCTAGCACGTAAAGATCATGTAGATACAATACCTCCAGGGTATTTCAATGATTTGTGTCCTGTGCAGATTAACCCATTGCGTGCTAGAGGGAATGCAACGCATTGCGTGAACCAATCTATGAATGACATAATTGTTAACTGAATGATGCCCATCTCATTCCAATAAGCAAAAACATAAAATGCAGTGCAAGGAAAATATAAATGTATTTAGCAGAATCCCAGAATCCGTATTTATTTTAGATGCGGCTTAACCCTTTGAGTGGCAGAAAGGTACGCAACGCATTGCTCTGCAATGCGTTGCGTACCTTTCTGGCACTCAAAGGGTTAAAATCATATATATATATCTCTCTCTATCCCCCCATGTTGATGTATTGCTGCACTTTTGCCTGGTCATTTAATCATGTGAGTACCAGTGGTGGTAAGCTACCTCCATCTGACACACAATGGGTTAAATATGTATCTGGCAGCCGAATAATTCTTGAAAAATATACACTGTGTCTTTAAACGTACAGATTGGACTGGGATGTGTTGTAATCATGAATAATGTCCATCTCAAACCAGCTCAATAGCGGTTTTAAATCACTAACCAGCAGAAATGTGCAGCATCTAAGATTCTGGATGCAGATCTTGTGCAATCTCCCAGGCTGATCTATAGAAATAATTATAATAATGAGTGAATATAGGACATACCTCCTTCCCGTTCCCAGGATTCAGATCTTCCAGCAACGAAAAGACCCCAATACACAGTGCTGTAAATGGGCAGATCTCCTCCTTAGCTGCTGAGGATAATCCTTGGATCCTAAAGAGCTAAAGCCGGGCCTGCCCCTTTCTGAGACTGCAGCAGGTAAAGAGCAGGTGGATTCACATAAAGAGCTGATCTGTCCTGTATTCTGCGGGATCTTGATGGAGATCAACAAGTCTGGTCTGAGCTTTAATTTTTTTTTTCCCCCTGCAATCCTTCCTAGCCCAGAGTTGTTCTGAGAGATAGAATTTGGAGATGGGAAATGAATGAAGAGAGGAAAGCAGCTCCACCTACAGGTCACAGGCGGTTACACATTGCTAGTTAAAGGCATAGACACCATATTATGTGAAGCCTAATTTCCTATATACACTCTGCCTCAAAATTGAACTACATTTGGATTTTTTTTTCGTATGCAAATGTAAAAGTTCATGAAAATCTTAAGTATCAAACACAAATAATACAAAGAGATTGCTATAAGGAAATTGCATAGAGAAAAATAAATGAACTGGGTATGGGAGCCCTTAACCCATTGAGTGCTGCACTGGCACAAGAAGAATTAAAATGTAAAACATTGTATTTCTCTGGGTGGGCTGGCAGCCATGCATGACCGTTCGTCCCCGGTTTAATTCTGCAAGCTTTTAAAGGAAAGGTAGCACATCCTGATAGTAAACCTCTGCCTGCTGCATTAAGGCTTGAAAATCCTAATGACCCCTGTGGAATTTTGGCTCCGCAATGCGTTGGCTACCTGGCTGGCACTCAAAGGGTAACAGAGATAACATTTTTAATCAATTCTGGATATCATTTCCATGGAGGCAGACATGACAGAGCGGGACACAAACAGCGCCCACTGCTTTACAATGGGCTGCACCCCCCCGAATCTTTAAAGGGATAGTAATGTTTCACAAAAAGAGCCGCTCCAATTAATCTTCATAGTATTTGGGCAATGGAGAGTGTTGTGGTTCAAGAGTAATTGAATGATAAAGTATCCCCGTCCCGCCCCTTTTACCTAGTGTAAGCCATCTCCCCTCAGATGTGGAATCTGGTCTCTTGACCGGACAGGTCATGGCAAGGGACAATCTTCTTGCTGTGATCATAAGGAAAACCCTGCCCCCCTTGACAGGTTTTTCAGGTTTTTCCTTATGGTCACTGAAGATTGTCCCTCTCTGTGATCCATCCGGACAGTCTTGCTGATCTGAGGTGAGCAGTGTTACATCAGTAAAAGGGGCGGAAGGGGGATACTTTATCATTCAATTACTCCTGAACTACAACTCTGACAGCATTGAAATAACACTCTCCATGGCCCAAATACTATGAAGATTAATTGGAGCTGCTTTTATTGTGAAACATTACTATCCCTTTAAAGAGTTAATTAGCCCTACGGTCCCTGCCTGTTGCATTAAAAAAAATAACAAGAACCATCATGTCCGCCTCCATGGAAGTAACATCCAAGACTGATTAAACATGTTTTCTTTTGTACAAAGGCACATGGGACAAATTCATAGGGGACAGTACTTTTTTTCTGGTGATAGTAAGATAAGTACAGGGGGTTTTATGAGGAGCTGTTACCGATAAGTGCAAAAAACACAATAATTGTAATAAATGGACAAAAAAAAAAGTACGGAGTCAGCAATTCCAGAACAATTATCTGCTTTAGGTTTTATCATCTCTTGGACACTCAGATCTGGAGATGGATTTACGGGAAGAGCATGCATACCGCAAGTTTAACCCCTTAATGACGGCCCGATCTGGAGCTTAGGTGGTTATTAACCCTTTGAGTGCCAGAGGGGTACGCAATGCTTTGCGTACCCTTCTGGCACTCAAAGGGAACACAGACCTTTTTTTTCCTCCCTGAATCATGGGATGTCAGAGCAGCATTCGGCCGCACTGCCTATCCCAGAATTCCAAGACGTGCCAGAACCATCACTGGTCCTTAAAGGGGTAGTAATGGATTCTAATAAATGTACCTCCGATTAATGCTCATATGTTTTGCTTCACGTCGCGCTGTATATTAATCATGTCCAACTTGTAGTTAACGTAATTACGTTTTAAAGTATCCCCCTCCCGCCCCTTTTACCTCCTGTATGCGCCTCCCCACAGATGTGGAATCAGGTCCCTTGAACAGACAGCTCACAGAGAGGGACAATCTTCTTGCTGTGAGCACAAGGAAAACCCTGCCCCCCCCTTGACGAAGGAGGGCAGCATGTTCATTACGCTCACTGATGATTCTCCCTCGCTGCGTGCTGTCCGGACCGCTTGGAGAGCGCGTTGCTTTGGTAAAAGGGGAGGGAGGAGAATACTTTAAAATGGAATTACTTTTGAACTACAAATCCAGCAAGATTAACCCCTTCCCGACAATGGACGTACATGTACGTCTGCAAAAACTGTCACTTAGTGACAGAGGACGTACATGTACGTCCCGGAAGTCCAGGTCACTGCATGGCTGCAGGCCGTTCGAAGACTCCGGAATAATTAAAAAAAAAAAAATCTTAGCCGGGCGTTAAGTGATGGCCGCGTGTGTGTGTGCGGCCGGTCATTAAGAGGTTAATATACAGCACAAGATGAAACAAAACATTTGAGCATTAATCGGAGGTACGCTTATTAGCATCCATTGCTATTCCATTAAGTACCGGAACTGGTGTGACAGTCTTGGCATATCATGGTTACAGAGCAATTATTATATTTTATTAAATGTACTTCTGCAGGAGCAGGCTTAGTAAAAAAGCACCAATCAGCATGAAAATGGCAGCTGTCAGCCCTTTGAGGGTGAGAAAAGTACAACCCCCCCTCCCCAGCAGGCAACAGGCTGGAATGTAATTCGGAAGATAGTGGCTCACAGCAACAAACTTTGCAGGTTTGGAGGTGCAGCCCCTAGATGGCATTCCCTCAAATCTCCCAATTATTTTGGTTCATCTAAGTGTTAAAGGGATAGTAACACTTAAAATGTAAAAAAAAGTATGTTGTAGGGTTTATCCCCCTGAGTAAAACAAGAGTACTCCCACTGCTGAAAGGTGTTTCATTCAAAAGTTATTAATTTTCAAAGTTGAATTTTTTAGATGCAATATCACAGTGGCCTGAAATTGTACAGTGGCGCTGTTGCTACACGATCCTATGGACAGCTCTAAATCTCCACAGGATGGTGTAGCAACAGGGCCACTGTACAATTTCAGGCCACTGTGATATTGCACCTAAAAAATTAAACTTCGAAAATTAATAACTTTTGAATGAAACACCTTTCAGCAGTAGATAGACCCCTGAGGAAGTGATAATATATCACGTAACGCGTAGGGTGAGAGTATTGTTTTATCTCTTTTGGAGATTATTTTATACTGATTATAATTTTTTTTTTTATTATTATTCAGTACATGTACATGCATATATATGTGTGTTTTATGTGATTTATCTTTTTTAATAAATGTATATTTTTATGGAGAACCATTTGATTTAGTGTGTGGTTCCTACTTCATTAGTGGCCCACAGTTATTGGGTTTTGGGACTGTATTACTCCATATAGTCTTCCCCTTCCTTTTTGTATATACATTAGTCCTCATTAGATATAGAGTATAAGTTGGAGTCTTCGAATCCTGTGGAGTACTATATCATCTCCATCTACTCTGGGTGAGGAGGAATATTGGGAGACATTGGGAAGACCAGTGGAAAGATCTGGAACAGGAGTGATACAGATACCTGCACTGGGGGTGATCCAGTGGAGGCTTATTCACTGAGAGGCCGGTATAGCCTCATGGAAATGTGAGTAGACATCTTGTGAGCTCACAGGTGATTATCTGGTGGAGGATTCCATATATTGATATTACAGTCTACACTTAGAGCGTGTGCGCTTCTCTCTTTTGTGTTTTTTGTCTACATATATTGGAAGTCGAATACCAGCGACTGATGTTGGGAGGCGGCACAGTGAAAGTAGAAGTGAAAAGAGATTTTTGAAGAAGGCTGGACTAGAGACTTTGGGTTTATTTTATTTTATTTTATTTTTATTTTATGTTTATTTTCTCTTCCCCTTTTGAAGGGTTTTTTATATATATTTTGAATACTTCATATTGTTTATTTTCACTATAATATTGTGGGTGTATATTCAAAGTAGAGACCTCTCAATAGTGAGCGCTGATATATTTAGAATTGGTGTAGCAACAGCGCCACTGTACAATTTCACGCCACTGTGATATTGCACCTAAAAAATTCAACTTTGAAAATTAATAACTTTTGAATGAAACACCTTTCAGCAGTGGGAGTACTCTTGTTTTACTCAGGGGGATAAACCCTACAATATATATTTTTTTACATTTTAAGTATTACTATCCCTTTAAGCATGAGCCTGGTCTATTTGGCCATACAAGGGGAGTTTAGTATTTGGGGATAAGTAGGATTTTTCAGCAAGGATGTGTACATTGGGATGTGTCTTTCAGATGGTGGTAAATAGATCTGTATGTTCAAGTTTAACATGTTTGTTAAATAGCAATAAACTCGACCTGTTCATACCCAAAACAGCTGTTGATGTGTGCGTCAATACCCTATGCCTTCTTCATGTGAATACAATGTTTCTGTCTACGTAGGTCTATTGTAATGCACAATATGTTTGTTTTAGTTATTCTGATTAACTATAAATGTATTTGTACCCTTCATTACCCCTTAAAAATTGATCTAGGCATGTTGGATGGATGAATGGCAGGCACGTCAGTTGGACCCATCTTCCTCGACACAGTTTGATTGGTAGGGGGGAGAGGGGGGACGAATAACACTCACTTCACACAAATTGACACAGGCATCCTTAAAGGGATAGTAATGTTTCATAATAAAAGCAGCTCTAATTAATCATCATAGTATTTGGACTTTGGAGAGTGTTATTTCAATTCTGTCAGAGTTGTAGTTCAAGAGTAATTCAATGACAAAGTATCCCCCTCCCGCCCCTTTTACTGATGTAACACTACTCAGCCAGATCAGAAGAGAGGTGCAGAGAGGGACAATCTTCAATTAAGATAAGGGAAAAACCTGAAAAACTTGTCAAGGGGGGCAGGGCCTTCATTGTTCTCACAGGAAGAAGATTGTCCCCTTCTGTTATCTGTCTGGTCTATGGACTGGATTCCACATCTGAGAAGAGATGGCTTACACTAGGTAAAAGGGGCGGGAGGGGAAACTTTGCTTGTGAATATCTCTCAAACCATAAAGGTTTGAGAGATAAGACTTGTATCGTTCTTCATGTTTTTTTAATGCCTACAAAATAAAATAAAGTTAAAACGAAGTATTGCTAACCCTTTAAACCTTTTACTATTCTGCCTTTTGATCTTATAAAATAGTAATACTGAAAGACACAAGTTTTGGTTACTGTTTTAGTTTATTCTCTGATCGACTCTCTATTGTAGTCACAGCCCAATTTCTGACTTATACAACCATATCCTTGACAAAAGACCCTTGAAATAAACCCATTATCAATATCATTGTACTCGATGCGATTACAATTCATTGTGTGTAGTTTGTTCCATTGCAATTAGCTGGGGTTTTAAAATTTTGTCGTGTCCAACGACTGTTGTTGGACAGTATTATTAGTATTGTACTCTGGTCAGCTGTTGTAATATATGAGCATCTATTGACTGTAATCGCATTGTTTATTTCTCTGTTGTTGCTTGTATTATAGTGCAAAAAAAGTTTTAAAAAAATTGATCTAGGCAAAAAAAGATCGAGAACCGCTGGTCTGGGCTTCATAACGCAGCTAAAGAGGTGTTGAACATGTTGGGATTTGTCCCAGAATTGATTCAGTTTTCTATATTCAAAGCATGCGGCCTTCAGTACGGTATTTCTATATCCCTCCAGTTTCAGAGAAGGTCTATCTACCCCTTGCTCACAGTGCCTAGAGAGATTAGCTGCATCTCACTGACGAGGCCCAGCAAGGCCAAAACATACGTCTGGGGTTGGCTGCTTCTCTTGTTCAGAGAGGAATTGCCTGGCACTTCGTGGCTGGACTGCCTTCTGGTAGGATCAGTATGATGTGCTTTAGGATATTTCCTCTCTGTGAAAGGCACTAGTGAGCTAAAAGAGATTGCATCCTGGGTAGGATACTTATCCTATAGAGCCTCATCAATTCGAGGTCAGGCTCGTTCCTAGTTGAGCATCTGACTAGCTCTTTTCAAGGTGTATCTAGAGTAGGCAATCTGCAAATCTCTGTGTGTTAGACTACGATTCACATTATCCTCAACCGGAGGATGATGGGATTTGTAGTCCAAAGATGGTTGATTGCCCACTCTTGATCTACATGTTGGGCCTTATGTATAAGGTAACCAGAGATCCCTTTGACCCCTTAACCCTTTGAGTGCCAGAGAGCACACATAGAAGACCGTTTTAGTGAAGGATCTTGTCTTCCATCATGAGATCTCGGCTCTGCTGAAGAGCTTCCGCCGGTCCCGGGACCGGATTTCCCTGCTGCAGCAAGAAAGATGACATCAGGGGAGAGCGAAGTTTAAAAGCAGCTATCTCGCAAACCATAAAGGTTTAAGAGATGCCGCTGGTGGAATTTAATTTTGAAGTATTACTATCCCTTTAAACCTGTCCCTGCTCAGGTCCTTGAAATAGGGATGGTGCTTTAATCCAATAGTATCAGCATTCAAAATACAAAATATTATAAGGATCTCAAAAAGCTGCTATAGTATCAAAAAATATATATTTAATAAAAAAAATAACAGTGAGGTCAAACCCCTATAAAATTTCTTTAAAACAATACAAAGGCAAGCAAATTTTACCATTTATTAATGGAAGGTCATTTCCTTAGATCACTGGTCGTTAAGGGGTGGCGTCACTCACTCAAAGGGTTAAATGAGTATCTGGTCAACTTAGTTACGTATAAAGACAACTGGAGACATTATTGAGCAGACCAGCTGTCCTGCAGCGGAACTGTAAACATTACCGGTGATTGAAGTGGCTATTTTAACCCGTTGCCTGCTAGAGAGATCTCTGACATATTGCTTTGCAATGCGTTAGAGACCTCGCTAGCATTCAAGGGTTTAAAAAACCCCTCTGAGTGCCACAGGGCGACGCAAGAAATTGTGAAGCAATGTGTTGCATACCCCTCCGGCACTCAAACGGTTAAATCATTGAGCATTTTTGGGAATGTTGATTTGCCCCCTATGGTGCATTTGTTTTGCTCCAGTTCGAACTCCTACACAAGACCCAACAGTAAACACAGAGAGAAGAATTGCTCATAGGATACGAGAGTCATCTGTGACCTTCTATCACCACACTGCGCTATAGAATCCCTTTATAAATAAGGGATAATGTTTGCATTGCTGTGCATTGGTAAGTGACACTCAGTCTGTGTAACAGAGCCAGTCATGTTGTTTTGGAATACCCAAGATGTAGGCAATATTCAGTAGCACAGAAACTTCCGATATCCGTACACCTGTTACCAGGATAATCTTTCTAGAAACTATTTAAAGGGAAACTATACCTATAGGAATATGAGAAACTTAAATAATTTAACAGGAGGACTTATTAAGTATAATCCATCATACAACAGTCAGGTGTAACTATATTACTAATTACTGTGTGTAACAGAAGCACTTACCTAGGTAGGAATCCATCACACAGCAGTCAGGTGTATCTATATAATTACTGTGTGTGACAGAAGGACTTACCTAGGTAGTCCGTCATACAGCAGTCAGGCGTATCTATATAATTACTGTGTGTAACAGAAGCACTTACCTAGGTAGGAGTCCGTCACACAGCAGTCAGGCGTATCTATATAGTTACTGTGTGTACCAGAAGCACTTACCTAGGTAGGAGTCCGTCACACAGCAGTCAGGCGTATCTATATAGTTACTGTGTGTACCAGAAGCACTTACCAGAAGCACTTACCTAGGTAGGAGTCCGTCACACAGCAGTCAGGCATATCTATATAGTTACTGTGTGTACCAGAAGCACTTACCTAGGTAGGAGTCCGTCACACAGCAGTCAGGCGTATCTATATAGTTACTGTGTGTACCAGAAGCACTTACCTAGGTAGGAGTCCGTCACACAGCAGTCAGGCGTATCTATATAGTTACTGTGTGTAACAGAAGGACTTACCTAGGTAGGAGTCCGTCACACAGCAGTCAGGCGTATCTATATAGTTACTGTGTGTAACAGAAGGACAGCATACGTATATGTATGTCTGTCTCAGCACAATCAAACTCTGCAATTGTGTTTTAATAGATTTATATTTATAATAATGTAGGTTGATTTGAAGGTGCTTTCAAATTCACGTGTTATGTTAGCTATTTTTATTTGACATAATAATGTGAGTAGTTTAATTTACTTATATGCCAGTTTACACATGTTAGATAATACTGGCTGATCCCCCCCAGAGGTGAAGGATTTCAGGATCTCCTCACTTGAACACAGTTCAATCAGTCAGTGGCTGAATTATTCCTGATTTAAAGGGATATGCGGGCGCCTTTTTCTCTTGTTTCCTGTGCAGAGTTGCAGAATGAAATTATCATCAGCGTCCTTGATTTAAAGGGATATGTGGCTATCTTATACATGCGGTTCTTTAATATTTTGAGTGCTAGAGAGGTATCCAACCCATTTAATTGCAATGCATTGGTTACCGCTTTGGCACTGAAAAGGATAAGTTTGCAAATATACATTTGTTTTTCCTTCTGCATCCCTTTAACTGTTCTTATAAACTGTTGGAAAGAACAATGCTATGTTAGCACTTTCCCTGCAATAAATAAATCCCACACAGAAGACCTCGGCATCCACCCTCCCAATGTAAATACACAGAGAGGCCGAATTTATTGTCAAGTGTTTCAGTAAATGTGTCAATTGTGCACAGCTGTAATCTCCTCCATCCATATGTTCCACTGTGCCTTATTCCACAGGTGTCTTCAGGCTCCAAAACGGAGAGGATTAATTTGCTAACATTTAATTACCCACCAGCGTCTCAAATTAGCTTCAGTTCTGGGAGACAGAGATAGGGCTTTTCCTTTCATCCTGTTAAAACAGAAAATAGGAAAGGTCAGACAATGAGAACCGTACGTTGTGTTTTCAGTACAGGGTATGCAGTTCGGATTTTTGCTTGCTGAAACGTACAGTCCATTTTTTGAGAACAATCCAGGTGCACCTAGGCAAGGCAGGTAGGGTAGTCTTCCGTAGGGTTAATAATGATCACATGCAAACTCATATGGCCACATCCGAGACACATCCATTGAGATCAGTCTTTTCAGAAAGGATGTAATCTCTAACATAGTAACATAGTAGATAAGGCTGAAAAAAGACATGCGTCCATCAAGTCCAGCCCATGCCAATAACACCCCTGTTGATCCAGAGGAAGGCAACAAAAAAGCCCTCTGGAGCAATTTCCAATGTAGGGGGGTGTGGTGTGTGTGTGTGTTTGTGTGTGTGTGTGTGTGTGTGTGTGTGTGTGTGTGTGTGTGTGTGTGTGTGTGTGTGTGTGTGTGTGTGTGTGTGTGTGTGTGTGTGTGTCAAATAGTTCCCCGGATCAATATCCTATCTGCTTTGAAGCCATCTGTCATAATTGTCAATATTGTTCTGTGCTAGATAGGCATCCATTGCTTTTTTTGAATGCAGTTACATTATCTGCAAGCACAACATCCCGAGGCAAAGAATTCCATAGCCTTACCACCCTTACTGTAAAGAATCCCTGCCTGTGTTTATAGTCGAAAGCACCTTTCCTCAAGTCTTAATGGATGACCTCTTGTTCTTAGCTCAGCTCATTGCATAAATAATTCATTGGATAGTTCTTTGTATTGACCTTGAATGTATGTGTAAATGGTAATCATATCTCCCCTTAGATGTCTCTTCTCTAATGTAAACAAACCCAGTTTGGCTAGTCTCTCTTTGTAACTCAGATCCTCCAATCCCTTTATCAGTTTTGTTGCACGTCTCTGCACCTTTTCCAGTTCAGTAATGTCTTTTTTTAGAACAGGCGCCCAAAATTGTACTCCATATTCTAGATGAAGCCTAACCAAGGATTTATACAGAGGTAGGATAATATTAGCATCCCTTGCTTCTACACTTCTTTTTATGCAGGCTAGTACTCTATTTGCTCTTGCTGCAGCTGAGTGACTCTGCACACTGCTGTGAAGTCTATTGTCTATCAGTACTCCTAAATCTTTCTCTAATGAGGATTTCCCAAGTTGTTTCCCATTTAGAGTGTATGTAGCAAGTTTGTTTCTACAACCCAAATGCATAACCTTACATTTATCTACACTAAATGTCATCTGCCACTTTTCTGCCCATTCACTTAGTTTATCTAACTCCTTCTGTAGGGAAAAAACATCCAGCTCTGTATGTATTTCCTTACATAGCTTAGTGTCATCAGCAAAGATTGTAACAGTTTACAGACAAGACTGCACTATCACTTCTGTGTTCATGGGGGGAAGGGACCCTGCACAAAACAAGTTTAAGAATCAATGTTAGACTCCCTGCAGCTTATTAAGTAGATTTTTTTAAAAAAATTATCATGGGGAACTTCACCCTAGGAATTAGTCACTCTTATACAATTTAACACGTTGGGGTTATGCACTAAGGTGTGATAAAGAGGTGATAAAGTAGAGATAACTTCTCCAGTGATATCACTTCACCAATTCGTGTGTTATTGTATGGAGTCTATGCACTAAGATTTCTTAGGTTTTGGGGATTTTTAGTGCATAGACTCTATAGAATAACATAGTCTAACGGAACATTAGTTCCATTACGGAATTGTGTATATCATTGTGCCCTTATATCCAGTCATATTGCATCTGAAACAGTTGTTGACAAGGGCTGCCCCATGTTCCCCATCCCTCTGCTGCCTACTATTCTCACTCCTACTCTAGCTGTCTGAACCAGGGCATCCAGAGCCTCCTTGTCCCCAGTTTGAAATGTTGGCGGCCCTCTGATTGGTCGCCACCTGCTCATCTCTTGTCACTCGGATTCCCATTGGCTGGAGAATGGCGTGACAAGAGTATGTTCCATCTGAGCCTCCCAATTCTTAGTTCGAAATATAGGCGGTCCACTGGTCGCTGATTGTTCACCCCTTCCAGCTCCAATCTCCATTGGCTGAAGATTGGTGGCCAAGACTAAACTGTATTCTTTGTTTATTTTTGGGATTAATACCCTGGAAATGTTCCTTGTATCCCCAAATAAAGGTTGTTGGATCCCTGTTAGCCCGTCTAGCATGTTTTATTCCAGGAATGGTTTAAAGAGTCCCCTTTGACTCCCATTCCATAGGAATCAGTCACTCACATCATTTAACACATTGGGGGTTGTGCACAAAGGTGTGATAAAGAGGTGATAAAGTGGAGATGGCTTCTCCAGTGATATCACATCTCCATTTCTTATGTGGAACTGGAACCAGGCGATCTGGTGATTCCTGATCATCGTTGCCGGATTCCTCTCTCTCTCTGTGGTGCGGCTACGAAGGGGTAGCTGTGTCGGTCCGGACCAGCCGTAATCCAAGGAATGGGAGTCAAAGGGTATTCTTTAAACCATTCCTGGAATAACACACACAGGGATCCAACCACCTTTGTTTGGGGACACTGGGAATGCCGAAAGTAAACAAACAATAGAGTTTAAAGGGATAGTAATACTTCGTTTTAACTTTATTTTATTTTGTAGGCATTAAAAAACATGAAGAATGATATAAGTCTTATCTCTCAAACCTTTATGGTTTGAGAGATATTCACAAGCAAAGTTTCCCCTCCCGCCCCTTTTACCTAGTGTAAGTCACCTCCCCTCAGATATGGAATCCAGTCCATAGACCAGACAGATAACAGAAGGGGACAATCTTCTTCCTATGAGAACAATGAAGGCCCTGCCCCTCTTGACAAGTTTTTCAGGTTTTTCCCTTATCTTAAAGGGATAGTAATACTTAAAATGTAAAAAAAAATATGTTGTAGGGTTTATCCCCCTGAGTAAAACAAGAGTACTCCCACTGCTGAGAGGTGTTTTATTCATAAGTTATTAATTTTCAAAGTTGAATTTTTTAGGTGCAATATCACAGTGGCCTGAAATTGTACAGTGGCGCTGTTGCTACACGATCCTATGGACAACTCTGGTCAGTTGACCATAAATCTCCATAGGATGGTGTAGCAACAGTGCCACTGTACAATTTCAGGCCACTGTGATATTGCACCTAAAAAATTCAACTTTGAAAATTAATAACTTTTGAATGAAAGACCTCTCAGCAGTGGGAGTACTCTTGTTTTACTCAGGGGGATAAACCCTACAACATATTTTTTTTTACATTTTAAGTATTACTATCCCTTTAATTGAAGATTGTCCCTCTCTGCAATCTACCTGGGCACCTCCCTTCTGCTCTGGCTGAACAGTGTTACATCAGTAAAAGGGGCGGGAGGGGGATACTTTGTCATTGGATTACTCCTGAACTATAACTCTGACAGAATTGAAATAACACTCTCCAAAGTCCAAATACTATGGTGATTAATTAGAACTGCTTTTATTATGAAACATTACTATCCCTTTAATCTTGTCACGCCATTCTCCAGCCAATGGGGATCGAAGCAGCAAGGGGTGAACAATCGAATATCAATCAGTGGGCCACCTACATTTCAAACTAAGAACTGGGGGGCTCTGATGGAACATATTCTTACTGCTCCAATCTCCAGCCAATGGGGATCGAATCGACAAGGGACAAACAGGTGGCGACCAATCAGAGGGCTGCCTACTTTTCAGACTGGGGACAGGAGGCTCTGGCTATGTGGCTTAGAAACTTTAATATGGCCAGGCAGCTAGAGTAGGTGTGGGAATAGTAGGCCACAGAGGGACGGGGAACATGGGGCAACCACTGTCAACAACTGACAGGGCATGAGGACATAATGGTGTACATAATTCTGTAACTGAACCAATGTTCTATTGCACTATGCTATTCTATGAAGCCTATGCACTAAGGTCTCCAAAGCTTGAGAAATCTTAGTGCATTGGCTCCATAAAATAACACAGGAATTGGTGAAGTGATATCACTGGAGAAGCCATCTCCACTTTATCACCTCTTCATCACACCTTAGTGCACAGCCCCCAATGTGATAAATGATATGAGTGACTGGTTTCTATGGAATGGGAGTCAAAGGGGACTCTTTACACTATTCCTGGAATAAAACACGCCAGACGGGCTAACAGGTCATATGCCGGAATCCTCCATCATCTGAGAAGGGGGCAATACTTGGGGAGGGGACAGAGCTGTACCTGCAGCCTGTAGGGAAATTACATCACCAGCAGAACTATAAATGGCAATCTCTTTGGCAGTAAGACACAGATAACAACTTCACTACAAGGGAACTTTAAGATGAAGACACATTTGCTAGAGGTAAGAGTTCCCCTTTATTGAAGAAAGGAAAGAGATTCACCAATGAGCTCCTTATATTACTGGATGGCAGCGGCCATGTGTGTGATGATGGCAGTGGATCAGTTAAAACAGATAGTTGTTCTGGATATAAGGGGCTGCAGGATAGTGAAGTGCAAGTGGTCTCCAGGTCTCTCTGGTGAGTGTAGTGTGACGGGGGTACAGAGGTTACTGATTGGTAGACCGAGGGTTAAGCGATGTATCCAGCCAGACAAAAAGATAATAAATTGCATTTATTAGAGAGGTCACGGCACACAAACATGGGACAACAATTTCAGGCAAACAAACAGGGGTAAAACATAAAAACGAAACACTTTTGCTGTTCTCTTCTTGGTTGAACAGATTTCCAGGGGTTACATTATATCCTATATAATAATTCGCTAAAACGTGTGTAACGCCGCGACATGTGCAGTAGACACTGCTGCGCGTGCTGCAGTCATGCGCAGTAGAGACTGCCCGCCCCGCGGCTGATACAGAGCTGGGCGCTCTGACCGGGTGGCAGTGGCACTGTGGCCCGTGTAACGGGCTGTTCAACTAGTATAATATAATACTCCATTTTAGCTTAATGCTGGTGCTCACACATAGTCACCACTAGAGGCAAGAGTGGGCACCCCGCCCACTACACATGCTGCTGGATTAAATGAAGGTTCCTTGTATCTTTTAGTCCTGACAGAGGAGTTGGGAACGGCATCCTGAGAGATTATCCCCGGCCACTTTCTTTAGTCTTTGGTCATATCCACCGAAGTTTACCTTCCTGGCCACAATCCTTGTGGTGGGAACATCAGGATACTTTCTGTGGATGTAGCTGCCTTGACTTATAGGCCACAACTGAAAAGGGCACCTGGCCACTACAGTGCCCACTGACTCTAACTCTTCCAGTGAGGGCACTCACCAGTCCCAGTTTCTCCAGTACTCCTTTAGAATGTTCATGGACCCTAGGCCTCCCACCATTATGGAGAGACCGCCTCTCCTCTTCCTACATGTTTTCAACTGTGTCCTCCCTCACTCTTCTCTCTTTCCTCTTAGGCTTTTTTCTACCCACCCCTACAGGATCTGATGTCACAGGTACCATCTACCAGGTCTGTTCTGTTTGGCCTGATGTGAGGGGGAAGATACACACATTCCACGCACAGATTTGCCCTGCCCCCTCTATCTGACCAACACTGGTTATGTCCTAACACAATCTCTGTATTCAGCTAGACTGGATGGCACTATCCCTCTGTACATCATTCACACTAACCAACCCATTCACTGCTGGCAAATGACCAACACTCTCTAATGCATGCACACACAGGGGACATTAATGTTTCAAGAAAGGGAACACATGTTAAGACAATGGCGATCACTGAAAACAGATACATTTCATTTTCTGGGTGACAACCATTCCGTCACAGTTCCACATTTAACCTTCTGAACACCAGAGAGATGTCCAACACACCACAAAGCAATGCCCTGACACCCGTCTGGTACTAAAAAGTTTAACTGGCAGTACGTGGGTTTTGATTTGTGATGCAATAACTTCCTGAACCTACAAATGAATTGGGTTTTTTTTTCTCTGTCCAGCGAAGACCTTCTGAGATCTCTCTGTGGGGAGTTGCCCCTTGGGTCTGTGCAGGCACCTAATTCAGACCTGCTGCACACCATGTAGTGGGGTGTCCACCCCCAGAGTCCACTCTGCTCCACACTATGGGTGGGGGGACCATCAAATGTTCTCCCAGGCCCCAGCAGAATCTGATTTCACCCGAATAAACAGCTGGAGGTGCAGGAATACAGTTGCCCTGCTTTTACCCCTTATATAGTACAGATGTCTCCAAAGTCACGCGTCGGAGACATCCCCAGCGTCCAAACGGTTAACCCTTTGAGTGCCAGAGGGGTACGCAACGCATTGCTTTGCAATGTGTTGCTTACCCCTCTGGCACTCAAAGGGTTAAAACACAAGAGGAAACTGAAACATAATATTCAATAATCTTCTATGGCATCATTCATATTCATCTCCATGGTTTATTGCAATATAATAATAGACCCTTTTGACCCGCTAATGGTTAATACACCTGTGTGCCATTGATCTGGCCTGGAATTATGGATCTGCGCCAGTGTTTAGACTGTGTTAGGATGAATGATTTCCATTTAGTAATTTAATTGTGCTGGAGACAATAGAATCAATTGACTTTCATTTAGATTAAAGAGGATGAGAGACTACATATATATATAATAAATGGTGACGTTGTGATAATATTTTATTTTCTTTCGGAGCCTGAAAGTAAAGAGGTGAGCTCAGTAATGGGAAGGATGGTAGGTTATAGGATATGAGTAGACACAATTGGCAGACCTTCAGCTGTTTGGGATGACAACTCTCATTCTCCCATTAGCTGAAGTCCTCAATAACTGGGGGGAGATGCACTAAAGGGCAATGCGGGCCAGGATGGCGACATGGTGGTGAATTTTATGTTGATCGCATGATCAGAGCCAGATCATCCATTATAGTAACCTAAGCTACTGCTTAGGGCCCGTGGTACTATGAGGGCTCCTGGCTGTAAGAGATGGGTCACAGACAGAGGAACTGCTGCTGTTTTTACAGCCCAAATAAATAGCCTTACATTTATCTACATTAAATGCCATCTGCCACTTTTCTGCCCATTCACTCAGTTTATCTACATCTTTCTGCCTTCTGTATGTATTTCCTCACACAGCTTAGTGTCATCAACAAAGATTGAGACGCTACTTTCCACTCCCACATCTAGATCAATAAAATAAAAAGCTTTGGGCCCAGGACTGAACCCTGTGACACCCCACTTATAACTTTAGACCAAGCTGAAAAGGTTCCATTTACAACAACTCTTTGCTATCTGTCATTTAACCAGTTCTCAATCCATGTACAGATAACACCATCCAAACCGGAGCCTTTTAATTTATGCAGTAACCTCTTGTGAGGCACTGTATCAAAAGCTTTTGAAAAATCCCAGTATACTACATCAACAGCAATTCCCCTATCCAAATTACTACTTATTCTTTCGTAAATGCTAGTAAATTAGTCTGACATGATCTATTCTTCACAAAACCATGCTAACTCCTACTAATAATATTGTTTGTCTTCACATAGTTCTGAATACTGTCAGTTAGTAACCCTTCCATTATCTTACCCACAATGGAAGTCAAGCTCACAGGTCTATAATTTCCTGGTTTGGATCTTGCCCCCTTTTTGAACAATGGAACTACATCAGCTTTCCTCCAATCACAGGGCACTATGCCTGATGAAAATGAATCAATAAATATTAAGTATAATGGTCTTGCTATTACTGAACTAAGTTCCTTAATGGGATTGTAATGTCTTAATTACATAAAAAGCTCACAGCAGGAGTTCCTGGTCCAAAGACCAACAGGCGGCTCTTCAACAGAGCCTCAATAGAGCGATTTAAAAATAAATTCTTCATTGGAACGGTCTATAAAGCGTGCTTGGTTTGCAAGCACACTTTTTAGCCTGTTCCAGAGCAGTAATTTCTTTGTAAATCTCACTACTGCGGCTCTGTTTAAGAGCCTCCTCATGTTGGCCGACACAGTTCTCTTTCTGTCAGCTTTACAGCTGACATCAGGGAGGGCGACACTTTAGAACACTCTGTCTCTCAAACTATAAAGGTTTGAGAGATAGGAACAGCACCGATGGATTTCTTTTTTTATGCTGTACAATATGACTTTTTATGTAATTAAGACATTACTATCTCTTTAAGTACCCTTGGGTGTATCCCATCAGGTCCCGGTGCTTTATTCACCAGATGAAGAGATGTGGGGCCCCAATCTGGTATCTTGCAGAGGAAGGGGTTTTTTTCAGTAAGGTCTGTTATATGATGGAATTACTTGCCCAAGGATGTGGTTATGGCAGATACAATGGATACTCTTTCAAAAGGGGGACATACCAGGTTATACTGTGTATTAGTAAGCAAAACGGGAAGGTCTGGTAAAGACTAACTTATTTGGTAGCAGGAAAGCTATATAAGTCTCATGTCTCAGGGTTATGAGGCAGGGGTTGACTGTGATGGACTTGTGTCTTTTTTCAACCTGATTTACTATGTTAGGGCCCTATGGGTCCTTAATCTGTCTCTGAGCACAGTCGACAGTATGCGCTGAGGTGACTTCTCCATCATATCCCTGTGAATCTGCCACAATCCACCAAGTGGCTTAGGAGTCCTGTGTTTTCCTGAATCAGCTGATTGGTGGATAGGCAGCTCAGCTGATTCGGTCAGTACAGAAAGGCAGAGAAGCTGTCATATAAATAGTTTCTTTACGCCAAAAACAAAGCGTATGCTCCAAAAACCAAATACTGCCTAACTGTACCAGGATGATCCAGCAGTTCATAAAATCATCTTCACTTTATCGAACAACAAATGTAAAAAGGCAGTCATTCCATGCTTTGCATACCCCTCTGGCACTGAAACGGTTAAAAATCCCCATTTAGATCAATAGGACTATTTCTCTCATTTGCTTTAACCCTCTGAAGGCCAGAAAGGTGTCATGTAACACCCCACCAGTATACAGATGCCAAAGTAACACATCAGCTATTAAACAGATAGTAATGTTTCGCAAAAACAGCAGCTCCAATTAATCTTCATAGTATTTGGACCATGGAGAGTGTTATTTCAATACTGTCAGAGTTGTAGTGCAAGAGTAATTGAATGATAAAGTATCCCCCTCCCACCCCTTTTACCTAGTGTAAGCCGCCTCCCCTCAAATGTGGAATCTGGTCACTTGACCGGACAGGTCACAGCGAGGGACAATCTTCTTATTGTGATCATAAGGAAAATCCTGCCCCCCCCTTGACAGGTTTTCAGGTTACACCATCACCAGGGCCGGCGCCACCTATAGGAGGGGTAGGAGCCGGCCTAAGGAGCGCATGTATGGGGACCCAGCCGTGCAGAGACAGAACAGAACCAGAGGCACAGTGATAAGTGGGAAGAAAAAAGGTTAAGTAGCCACTGGACGGCACTAGTTGTGCCCCGCCGTCCAGTATAATCTTCCTAGGTGGTATATTCACACTGCAGGCTGCAGCCTATGAGAGAGGAGTGCTTTGACAGAATACTCCACTCTCATTGGCTGCCTGTGCCGTGCGTGTGATGCGGGGCGGCGGTGCTGTTGCGTAACAGCGCATGATGATATGGTCACAGGATCAGAGTAACCAAGGGGGAATTCACAAGTTCGCAACTTAACCCTTTGAGTGCCAGTGGGGTACGCAACGCACTGCATACCCTTCTGGCACTCAAAGGGTTAATGGCAGCAGTAGGCTGGAGGAGTGATCTCGTTGAGTAACTAGCGAGGAGGAGGTCTGAATTATATCCCCATGGGGTTGCAGCAGAGATCCGGATCATCCAGCAGATCGCTTTACACTTAAGAGGAGGTGGTGCGGAGCACAGGGTGAGTATATAACATTCAGTATGCATGTTATTGCTACAACAAGGGGTTCTGGGGTATATTATGCATCTGTAGTAATCCAGATCTCAAAATATTTTAATGATAGACAAATGAACAACATAAACAAAATCTTTATTAAATCAATCTGAAATCAATAATTGTATTTATTTAAAATCTATAATAAATCAATCAGAAATGTGTATTTATTAAAATAAATTTTAAGTCAAATATCCACACTGGTTTTAGGGGAATTCTGAGAATTCTGATCAATCAACGGACACTATTAGGAAAAATTTTGAACAAGTAATAGAAGTTGAAGCTCTCAGCCCCTAAAACCAGTGAGGATATTTGACTTAAAATTTATTTTAATAAATACGCATTTCTGATTGATTTATTATAGATTTTAAAAACATACATTTACTGATTTCAGATTGATTTACTAAAGATTTTGTTACATGTTGTTCATTTGTGTCTATAACTAAAATATTTTGTGATCTGGATTACTACAGATGCATAATATTTCCCAGGTGCGTATTATACCTGAGATTTTACGGTAAACAGAAGTTGCTGGAACTCTTATAAAGTCTGATAACAGCTATTAAATCAGGTAAAAATAGCAGAATGTTGGACCTGTTTGTCTAACTGAATAAAGGATTTAACACAAGGCCAAAGTATTTTATTCACACAGACTAATGTATAAACACAAACTGAAGTTCAAACAAACACTAGTCTGAATTTTATTGCCGTGAAGCAAAGTGATATAATTATATGCTCACCACACAGTCTGATCTCCTAAAAAGAAGGACACCGGGGTGAAGTCAAGTCCTTCCGAGTGCTCATGTTTTTGACTTGATATTGTATAAATTTGCTAAATAAATAAATATTACTTATTTATTTATGACAGGTGCATAATGTATGTGGGTGTGTACTATACATACACAGACCCTAGCTGACAATGTTGCTGGTCCTTCTTTGACAGAAAAGTTTAATATGCGGATATTGTCTATATTTGAGTGTGACACATCTGACTTAGGGTCTCTTGTATACTGTACCAAAGATTCAAGGAACCTGACATACAATAAATTATATTACTCTTGCATGTTGAAACTACTGTGAATGCTGGGTGGGCATGTCCTTGTTCCACAGCATTGTTAATTCTCTGTTCAGAGTGTACCCTTGTGAAGCCAACTGCACCCAATGTTGCTCTATCCTATATAATAATTTGCTAGGATGTTTGTCACGATGCAGTCATGCACAGTAGAGACTGACCGCGTTCGGGCAGTCTCTACTGCACATGATTGCATCGCATGAGTGAGGTGATGTAACACTGCATCGCGTGGAGCAGTGAGGTAGCATAGCGTCCTCTTAACCCTTTGAGTGCCAGAGGGGTACGCAATGCATTGCAAAGCAATGAGTTGCGTACCCCGCTAGCACTCAAAGGGTTAACATTACCCGGACCTTGGCCCGTGTACACGGTCTTTTACACTAGTATGGCTATAAAGCAGTATGCTGCCATTTGTATCCACCTGTGCATTGTACACAACCAGGTTTCAGCTTGTTGATTTCCAAAGTGACTTATAGGGCCACCACACAGACCTTACACAATGAAAATGTTTGCGGTTGTGATGCTTTTTTGAACCTCCAGTGCCTGGCTGATTCATGTGAACATCGGCCAAAAACATGTAGCTAATGACCCTGTAGATTAGCCTCCTGACACACATCTGCCACAGCCCCTTTAACGGAAACTAAAGTCACCGGGGAGTCCTCAGCCATCGTGCTACATTTCCCTCTTCTTGATGCGACTACAGTTGGGCAGCCGTGCCAGTCCTTGTTGAGCAGAGTTCCTAGGAATGAGGGGTCAAAGGGAACCCTTTCAACCATTCCTGTAGTAAAACACACCACGCAGGTTAGGTTCCAAAACAAAAACTCTTTATTTGGGGACATGGGGACATTTTATAGTACAAGCACACAAAGTAACTAAGAAACATAATTGAATTTTGCTTCCCCGATTGCCAACCAATGGGAATCGAAGAGACAAGTGTCAACAAAGGTGACAACCAATCCGGCAGACTAATTCAATCTTCTCTCACCTGCCCCTCAACCAGTTTGAACCGGAGTGACAAGACAGGATCAAGTGGTGGCCAATCACAAAGCCGCCTACTTGTTGAAGCAAAGTCATTCTCTGCATGGCATTGCTCGACAAGCTGGGATCAGTGAGGGTGCCTCCTACATTCAAACCCATACTTAACATGGAAGAGTAGGCAGCCAATCAGAAAGCTTTTTAAAATGACGGTGGGGAAAATCAGCTACCCAGAATGCAGGGTTTCTATGTAAATTCAGTCCTTTTAAAGCAGCGTTCCATAGGTAAGGGCCGTAGGCCCGTTACACCTCCTTGAGAGAATCAATAGAGGGAATGCTGGATATCGGAGGTAAGTAAATGTGAGTGGTTTGTCAGGATCTAAAATGGCATTGCTCACCCTTCAGGTTTTCAAGGTGTTAATCAGAGGTGGACTGACAGGACCCAGGGCCCCTGGTCCAAAAAGAGGTCTGGGCCCCCTGCCGAAATCTCCACATTGCCCCTTCATCTCCACAATGCCCCTTCCACAATGCCCCCTTCATCTCCACATTGCCCCCTTCATCTCCACAATGCCCCTTCCACAATGCCCCCTTCATCTCCACAATGCCCCTTCCACAATGCCCCCTTCAACTCCACAATGCCCCTTCCATCTCCACAATGCCCCTATCTCCACATTACCCCTTCATCTCCACAGTGATCCTATCTCCACATTACCCTTTCATCTCCATAATGCCCCTTCCACAGTGCCCCCTTCATCTCCACATTGCCCCTTCCACAATGCCCCCTTCATCTCCACATTGCCCCTTCCACAATGCCCCCTTCATCTCCACATTGCCCCTTCCACCATGCCCCTTCATCTCCACACTGCCCCTACCTCCAGTCCCTGGTGGTCTAGCGGCGTGGCTTAAGACTGTGCGAAGTCCCGCGAGCCTCTAGTAATGCAGAGGCTGGGAGATGATGTCATCTCCCAGCGCTCTGTATTACTAGAACGGCGCGCCGGCGGCCGTTGCTGGGGAGTTGCTGAGCAGCGCTGGAAGCGGTGGTGGGCCCCCTTCGGTCACAGGCCCTCGGTCCGTGACCGAATGCCCGTATGGTCAGTCCGCCCCTAGTGTTAATAGAATTAGCAAGAAGGGGCAGATTGGCCATGTATGAACTCCACAAATGGCAGTCTGGCCTAGGCTTGGGCATCCCTGCTTTAACTCTTTGAGTACCAGAAAGGTATAAAACACATTGCAATGCATTGAGTTGAATAGCTTTTTTGACAGTCAAAGTGTTAACTATAGGCACAATTTTCTTTTACAAATTAAGCACTTTAAAGCTTTGATGATTAATGTCAGTTTTACCTATGTCATTATTAAACCCCACGGTATTATCAGGGAATGAGGTAAGAGCAGGCGATGGAAATCCGTAAACAAGGGGAAAGGCGCTCTCTGAGGTTCTGAATTTAGATCATGACTAATCTCTCTTATCTCTTTCCATTGTTGTGCTGAGGTAGATTAAGAGATTACAAAGGTTATAACAAGACTGAGGGCGGATAAAATAATCCAGGCAGCTTGGTCTCTTTACAGAAAACGTGGAAAATCAAGATATCTCTATTTATCTTAAATTAACCCCTTCGCTGTGGATAGAGACGTAAATACTCTTCAACAAGTTCTGTGGTTGCTACAGGGCTAGTAAGTACACCTTTACCTAATTAACCCTTTAAAGACGGGGGTGAGGGCGCTCAATGCAATATTAAACATTATGTCACACACTGCTCTGGTCCTTTAAAGGGTTAAAGAAATACTACCACCTCCACTTCTCTTAATCTGGGTAGCCAATCCTTATGGACACTATGAATCAAGGCTACATGGAATCACGTCCACGGAAGACGCCATGATTCTTTGTTACAGGATTCTAAGACTCTGACCTTTGGAGCTCTTAGAAACTGTTAGGATTTCCTGTTGAAATTGAGATAAGTGGGATTTATTAATTGGCGGCATATATGTTCCATTAACCATCTGAGTTCCAGAGAGGTAACAAACATATTGCAAAGCAATTATGCTTTGACTGCATCTCTGCCATGCAATGGGTTAAGTTCTTGTGTTTCCCAGATGTTAAGTGATGTCCATTCCCAGGAACGTTCAAAATGAGCAATGAGATCTTGAAAATATTAACCCTTAAATGAGATATTAGGGGTCCATATATCTCCCAAGTGTCCCACTTTAGGAGGGACAGTCCCTCTTTGAGACTCAAATTCCTCATTCCAACCCTGGTGTTCCTGTGTTTAGGAGATCAGGCTGTGTGGTGTGTAGAGAAGTGTATCACCCTGGTGTTCCTGTGGGTAGGAGATCAGACTGTGTGGTGTGTATAGAAGCGTATCACCCTGGTGTTCCTGTGGGTAGGAGATCAAACTGTGTGGTATGTATAGAAGTGTATCACCCTGGTGTCCCTGTGTTTAGGCGATCAGACTGGGTGGTGTGTATATAAGTGTATCACCCTGGTGTCCCTGTGTTTAGGAGATCAGACTGTGTGGTGTATATATAAGTGTATCACATTGTTTCACAGAAATAAAACTCACATTAATGTTTGTTTAAATGTCAGTATATGTGTTTATAAATTAGTTTTTGTAAATAAAGTACTTTGGTCTTGCTCAAAATCATTTATTCACCAAGAGATGTCAATTGATCATGAAATAACAAAACAATTATCAGTAATGCCCCTCCTACCAGCCACACCTCCAACAACACATCGTAAAACAAGTGTCCCTCTTTGGCCATATGAAATCTTGGGAGGTGTGTACTCATTCTGAGTTTAGATTGGCGGTGAAAGTCAGGAGAAAGTGAGAGAAAGGACACGAGGACAGGGAAGTACAACAGTTCTATAAGCTGTGTGAAGGATCCCTAAAATTCCCTTTTAACAATCAATGGAACCACTTATCTCTTGCAGGGTGCGGCAAAGAAAGAGGAGGAGCTACAGACTGCAACCTGCTTTTAAAGGGATGGGGGAGTGACTAAGTAGGGGGAGGAGGATGGTTTTCAGTTTTCTTTTGTCTGTATTCTACCAATAAAGTTTTCTTTGCTGCTGAGAGGAACAGTGTAGAAGGATTATAGCTTAATATGAAGCCTCCGTGCTTGCCATAAAATTCCCTTTTATGCTTGTGATATACATAAGAATTATTGCTAGGGCCACCACCTCATTCCACTCCTTTACCCCATTTGATCAAGGAGACTGGGCACATATGTTCCAAGAGAAACATGGAATGGTCCAGGTATATCTTTTTATTATAATTTGTGGATTTTCCTAACTATTGTGATGGAAAGTCAGAATTTTATTAAAGACACGGAGGCGAATATTATGCATTATCGTTCCTCACTGCCCCCTCAGCAGCAAAGGAAACTTTATTAAAATAACAGTTTAACAGAAGAAAAACTTGCTAGTATGACACTCCTCCCTCCCAACCAATCACCAGTCCTTAATCCTGTAAATCTGGGATACAGCCTTGACTTTCACTCTTTCCTGCGACCGAAGAAAACTTTCGAATTCATCCATCACAACAGTCGGAACTATAATCCCTGTGCTGGAAAACATTCGGCTCAGAAATTTCTCCATCCAATAACTGAAACCTTGAGTTCAACATAAAAGAGTCTTCGGTCCCGTATCCTCAACCCATGGGACGATAGCTGTGCAGAATACGTAAGCTTAATTAATTAACCATTGGTTGATAGTTAACCTGGAAAACAAAGAGAAACGTGATAGGGTAGGGAAACAAAGGGAGGGATAATATTCACCTCCGTGTCTTTAATAAAATTCTGACTTTCCATCACACTAGTTAGGTAAATCCACGAATTTTATGGCAAGCACGGAGGCTTCATATTATGCTAGTTTAAAGCTTATCCACATATTATCTTCAACTTTATTAGAAACAATCAATTGGTTTACACTAAAAACCTTTAAACATGGACTCCCTAGACCAATCTGCAGGCCTAAGTATATCCTCCAACCTACCACCAACTTGCAAAGCCATTGATGCCACAACACCTCTAGAAGAATGTGCTCCAAATAAGGTGACATCAATACCTGCAAGATGCATAATCCATTGAACCCAGTGGGCCAAGTTAGCTGCAGAAACCAGTAAAAGTGGCTTACAAAAGGAAATTAGCAACTGTTTAAATACAGTACTCCTCAAATTTACCATCCGAACCTCATAAGATGGGTAAGAAACCACGCGCGCTCTCATCTAGTACGTAGAAAGATCTGGAAAAGAACACCTTCAGGGGTAAAAGACCTAGTACCGAACGCCTTGACGTCAGATACCCTCTTAAAGGAGCCACAAAGTCTGAAAAGTGCAACAAGGGTTAAAAAACGGAGGATACATCCAAAACACCAAGAAGAATGAAAACGCGGTGCAGGCCTTCCCAAAGAAAGAAAAGAAAATACCAAAGATGAAGACGCCGGAAAACTGAGAGATACCGAGGATTCGCCTTAGAGGCATACTGCAGCCAAACGAGAGAACAGAAAGCACGATGGGAACAGAAGTGCAGCATGCACCAAAGTTGCCAGACTGAACCCGCAAATATGCAAAGGTATTCACAACTAGCAAAAAGTGTAGCAACTGCAGACACCACGCGGGACCGACTATCACGGTGCCCATGCTCCCTTGTTTTTGTTTTCCTGTCAGTTTATCCTGTGAGTGCTCCCACTGGCTGTCTTGTGTTGATCCCTCCCAGTATGGCCTTTATATACTGGGCTCCTGCACCCACGCGGTGCCCTTTCGTGGTGTTCCTGAACCAGTACTAGTTTTCTGCTCAGTGTTTCCCAGTGTACCGACTTGGCCTGCCTGAGTACTCTTCAGTTCTCCTGCTCCTGTGTACCGACCCGGCTTGATTGACGTTCCTGCTGCTACAGCTTGTTGTCGCCTCGGCGACATTCTCACTCTGCAGGTGATCCGGTTGCACTTGCTTTACTGAGCACTGAGTCAGTTCTGTTAATGCTCCTGCAGGTTGCTAGTGTCTGCCTCAGTTATTGCTCCAGCAGTGTGCCTCTGGCCTAGTCCTCCGTTACTGATCATACCGGTTGCAAGTGTCTGCCTCCATTATTGCTCCGGTAGTCGCCATTGGCTTGTCCTCCGTTACTGCTCCTGCAGGTTGCTAGTGTCTGCCTCCGTTACTGCTCCGGCAGTGTGCCTCTGGCCTAGTCCCCCGTTACTGATCATACCGGTTGCAAGTGTCTGCCTCTGTTATTGCTCCGGTAGTCGCCATTGGCTTGTCCTCTGTTACTGCTCCTGCAGGTTGCTAGTGTCTGCCTCCATTACTGCTCCGGCATTGTGCCTTTGGCCTAGTCCTCCGTTACTCCTCATACCGGTTGCAAGTGTCTGCCTCCTTTATTGCTCCGGTAGTCACCACTGGATTTTCCTCCGTTACTGCTCCTGCAGGTTGCTAGTGTCTGCCTCTGTTACTGCTCCGGCAGTGTGCCTCTGGCCTAGTCCTCCGTTACTCCTCATACCGGTTGCAAGTGTCTGCCTCCTTTATTGCCATAAAATTTGTGATGGAAAGTCAGAATTTTATTAAAGACACAGAGATGAATATTATCCCTCCCTGTTTCCTCCCCTTTCTATTGTCTTCTCTATTTTTCCCGGAGTTTCTCCCGGGATTTCTATTTCAGCTGGAGAACTGTTGTCCAGTTGCCCTTGTCTCCTGCTTGGTGGACATGCATGTTATAGCTCTGTCCTGGTTCCAATTTGTTTGATGGAGAAAGGAGACCTTATTGTTCCAGATGTTGATGGATGAAGATATAGTTCCTCAGTCACAAGAAAGAGGAAGAGTTGAAGGCTGCATTCCAGTTTTAGGAGTTTAAGGACTGGTGATTAGTTGGGAGGGAGGAATGTCATACTAGCAAGTTTTTTTTCTTGTGATAAACTGTTATTTAAATAAAGTTTTCTTTGCTGCTGAGGATGGCAGTGAGAAGGATAATGCATAATATTCGCCTCCGTGTCTTTAATAGAATTCTGACTTTCCGTCACAATAGTTAGGCATATCCACAAATTATATAGATACACCTGACTGCTGCGTGATGGACTCCTACCTAGGTAAGTCCTTCTGTTACACACAGTAATTATATGGACTCCTACCTAGGTAAGTCCTTCTGTTACACACAGTAATTATATAGATACACCTGACTGCTGTATGATGGGCTCCTACCTAGGTAAGTGTTTCTGTTACACACAGTAATTATATAGATAAATCTGACTGCTGTATGATGGGCTCCTACCTAGGTAAGTGCTTCTGTTACACACAGTAATTATATAGATACACATGACTGCTGTATGATGGGCTCCTACCTAGGTAAGTGCTTCTGTTACACACAGTAATTATATAGATACACCTGACTGCTGTATGGTGGACTCCTACTTAGGTAACTGCTTCTGTTATACACAGTAATTATATAGATACACCTGACTGCTGTATGATGGACTCCTACCTAGGTAAGTGCTTCTGTTACACACAGTAATTATGTACATACACCTGACTGCTGTATGATGGACTTCTACCTAGGTAAGTGCTTCTGTTACACACAGTAATTATATAGATACACCTGACTGCTGTATGATGGACTCCTACCTAGGTAACTGCTTCTGTTACACACAGTAATTATGTAGATACACCTGACTGCTGTATGATGGACACCTACCTAGGTAAGTCCTTCTGTTACACACAGTAATTATATAGATACCTGACTGCTGTATGATGGACATCTACCTAGGTAAGTGCTTCTGTTACACAAAGTAATCATATAGATGCACCTGACTGCTGTATGATGGACTCCTACCTAGGTAAGTGCTTCTGTTACACACAGTAATTATATAGATACACCTGACTGCTGTATGATGGACTCCTACCTAGGTAAGTCCTTCTGTTACACACAGTAATTATACAGATACACCTGACTGCTGCATGATGGACTCCTACCTAGGTAAGTGCTTCTGTTACACATAGTAATTATATAGATACACCTGACTGCTGTATGATGGACTCCTATCTAGGTAAGTACTTCTGTTACACACAGTTATTATATAGATACACCTGACTGCTGTATGATGGACTCCTACCTAGGTAAGTACTTCTGTTACACGCAGTAATTATATAGAGACACCTGACTGCTGTATGATGAACTCCTACCTAGGTAAGTGCTTCTGTTACACACAGTAATTATATAGATACACCTGACTGCTGTATGATGGACTCCTACCTAGGTAAGTGCTTCTGTTACACACAGTAATTATATAGATATACCTGACTGCTGTATGATGGACTCCTACCTAGGTAAGTGCTTCTGTTACACACAGTAATTATACAGATACACCTGACTGCTGTATGATGGACTCCTACCTGTGAAAGTCTTTCTATCACAGTTTTGATATGGTAGGTGCCCCTTTAACCATCTGAATCCCAGAAGACTACGCAAGGCGTTGCTTACCTTCTCTGGCACTCAAAGGGTAAAGAAACAAGTAAGAGAAGCCTTTCTCCCTTGAAGTGAAGGAAATGCATTAAATTATGTTACATAAATTATTTATTTTGTTAAATCCAGTTTGCAGAATTGGTACTTAAGGAGAGCTAAGTGATCAAGTCCACACTTCCACTAAAAGACAGATTGCAATTAGTGCGGTGAAATGTTTCTCCTGAACAAAACAAGTGAAGGTGTTCTGTAATGGACTTTAATGTGCCTGGACTCCCGTGGGAGGTATGAATGATAAAGTCAAGGAGGGTTGGACTCCCGAACAGCTTGTTATCCAATCAGACTCCTCATTGGTTGAGCTTGAACTGGATTCTTTTAAACAATGTTCTTTTAACAACACAAGCCTCTGTATGCACATTCCATTACTCTCCAATACAATAACACCATACAAATATTACTTTTGTCAGAAAATCCTAATGACCCCTTTAAATTTTGCCCTTGCATTACTTTCATGGTCTGAAATTTATGGTGATATTGTTGCTGCAGAAGACTATGGACAGCTGTTGTAAGTTATAATAACCCTCCAGCAGCAGCGCCATTGTAAATTTTCAGACGAAGAATGCAAGTTTGCGCTGCATTAAAGGGATAGTAATGTTTCACAATAAAATCAGCTCCAATTAATCTTCATAGTATTTGGGTCATGGAGAGTGTTATTTCAATACTGTCAGAGTTGTAGATCAGGAGTAATTGAATGATAAATTATCCCCCTCCCGCCCCTTTTACTGATGTAACACTGCTCACCTCAGAGCAGCAAGACTGTCCGGATGGATCGCGGAGAGGGACAATGTTCAGTGAGCATAAGGAAAAACCTTAAAAAGCTGTCAAGGGGAGGCAGGGTTTTCCTTATGATCACAGCAAGTAGATTGTCCCTTGCTGTTGTGGTGGCCTGGGGTTGTTAGGTGTTGCTGGCCCTTTAAGGTGTCACGTGGTTGGCAGTTCACTATGGCCGAGGGATGTAATGGGCCCAGTCCCAGGTGGCATCCACATATGTGTGTGTCCCGATTACCCGCCCCCACGTAGGTACCTGTAGCAATGAGTACTCCAGACGCCCAGTCTCGGGGGTAACCGTTGCTCTTTATTGGCAGGACACAGGAAATCCAGATCACAGTAGTGGTAAATGATGAAGCTGGTGGTGAGTGGTCTTCTGAAGCAGGTGAATGGAGTTTTACAGAGGCCTTGAATAACTGAGTAGTAATAAATGCACTTGCTTGACTTGAATACCTGCGTCCCATGACTGGAGTCCCTATTAGACAGGGTACATGCTTGTAGAGAATGCGTAGAAAACTTTGGCGCTGCTGGCGGGATGACCCTCAATTTCCAAGACAGCTTGCTATGGGCTATTTTATATAATAGTATTGTCCCACAGACTGTAGAGAGAAGGCACGTATATAATCCCTGCTAACTTGGGTGAACAGGTGATAAACAGGCTGGAAGATATGCTGAATACTTGCTTTAGGCTTTCTTAGTAAAGGATAAGGCCTGTGACTGACTGACTGGACTGACACTGAAGTGTGTCTGCTCCCTTCACACACCGAAGTGTGACTTCCCAAAACTACAGGGTTACAGACCCTCTATCCAGAGGGCTGCTCCTGGAATTCCTCCTCCAGAGCAATCAAGGGGGCTTGAGTGGCTCTAGGAGGTCACATGATTCATTAGACTCACTCCCACAGCTTAACCATGTGGATGATGATGATGAGATGTACAGTAATACACAGGGAAAATGTTAACATTAGTGTGAATGAAACAAGTAATTAGCTTTCTGACCAAAAGATGGTGCTATGCTAGACAATACACATACACATGGAAATAAAATGGAGAATGTGATACTACCACATTAGGCTTAGGGCCTATACCTTCACATGTGCTCAGGGAATACACAAAAAGACTAGGTAAGAGAATACATATATGAAAGATCATGGGTTTAAGGTATGTAAGTGACCAAACATATAGTGACAGACTTCCAGATGCTGACTGGATTAGTCCAGGTCACTACAAACACCCTCACTAAAAATAAGCCGTCCTCGGCGTCTATATGAGGAGGAAACTTAGAAATGCACATGTATATGTGGGGTAGCACCTGAAATACAATGACAATGAAAATGTGAAATGACATGGAAAATATACCATAAAGAGCAATGCAATAACACATGAAAATAACAATGAAAATGTGCAAAACAATAGAACAGTAGATATTGTGCAATTTAGGTAGAGTCTCTTTCGGCAATAAGGCATTGTCCATGGAAAGGCTCTGGGAAAAGGCACTTTTGAGTAAAGGAACAGTCCTTAGTAGTCCATAGGCTGTATAAATATGCAAGTAAACCAGGAACAATGTGCATGGTAGTTACCAGGTACTAGAGGCTTAAACTGTTGCAAACTGGCTAACTAGCTAACTAAATAAAGTCAGACATATATGTATACAGGCAAAGCAGTATATACACATGGAAAGGATATAGTTCTTTAATCCCTGTAACGGGCAGGTGGGGTTCCTTTGGTACTTCGCTCTGAACGCCTCAGCACTTGAGTTTCTTCAGAATCCGGAACGTGGTAATGAGGTAGTTCTTCTGATGCTGGTACAGGAGTAGCAATTGAAGCAGGAACTTGAGCTGGAACTTGTACAGGAACTTGAACAGGAACTGGTACCCATTGATAACAGCCTGGAATTATGAATGGAGAGTTCTGAATTGATTCTTCCACAGAGGACTGTCTTGGTGGTGTCTCAGTTACAGGAGCTGGTGTGTAGACTGGCATGACTGGTTGTGAAGGAGAAGACATAACCATAAGGTCTTCCTTAGTACAGAGTTTCATGCGATTCCTGTGAACTGTTTGAGGAGCCATTCCGGGCTTCTTGACCTCATAGACATCTGAATCAGGGTATGGGATACCTGTAACAGTGTAGGGTTCTTGTTCCCAGAGTGAATCGAGTTTGTCAGAGCGGTGGTATTTACGTAACCATACTTTATCTCCCACATGCAGTGGCGTAGCATTGGCTCTCTGGTTATAACACTCTTCTTGCCTACGATGAGCTTCGTTCATTCTGTGATCAACTACCTCTCTAGCTTCATGGATGCGACGTTGATGTTCAGAAACCCAGTCGGTCTTTGGCAAGGGATTAATCACATCAGGAACTTGAATTCCTAAAGCTCGATCCTTAGGCAGCTGACCTTGGCGACCAAACATAAGATAGTATGGCGAGTAGCCTGTCGAACAATGAGTGGTGTTGTTGTAAATCTCCACTAGTTCATCCAGTAGTTGTGGCCATTCTGCCTGTTTGGTTACTGATGCCGTTCTCAGCATGTTAATAAACACTTGATTTATCTTCTCACAAAGTCCATTCCCTTGTGGATGGTAAGCTGTTGTACGTAGCTTCTTACACTCATGGAATTGGCAGAGCTCTTGGAAGAGTTGTGACTCAAAGGCAGGTCCACGATCTGTTAGGACTGCTTCAGGGCAACCATAATGTCTCACGTACTCACGATAAAATACAGCAGCTGTAGTACGAGCAGTAATATCCTTCACTGGAACGACTACGACCCACTTAGAGTAGTGGTCCACCATTGTGAGAGCATAGGTATATCCTGAACGAGTAGGTGCCAATTTCACATGATCCAGAGCAACTAGCTCATTTGGTCTGTGAGAGTTGATTGGATGCAATGGCGCTCTAGCCTCTTTCTTTCCGGCTTTAGTCAGGTTGCAAGCTGGGCATTCGCTGCACCAATTTTCAATATCTGCTCGCATTCCGATCCAGTAGAAGCGCTGGCGTATGGTAGCTTCAGTTTTATGTACGCCAAAATGTCCTGATTGGTCATGGTAAGCGTCAAGCACAATTTTTGCATCTCTTCTGGGGATGAGAATTTGGTGTATTCTCTCTCCTGAAACAGGATCCAAGGTATTACGTATGATGAGGCCTTTTTGAATGAAGAGCCTTTTCCGCTGTCTCCATAGGCGTTTGAGTTCAGTATCTGGATACTGTCTTCTGAGTCTGACAGGTGTTCTTCCAGAAGTTAAGAAATCATAGATCTCACCTAAAACTCGAGATTCGTTCTGGAGAGTTTGCCATCTAGGTGGATCTTGAATTGGGTCAGGTTTCTGTTGAAGACCTTTATCAGTCTGTGTAGCAGCGATGACATTCTGCGTAGCAAACCTTTGATAGAAGGGAGGCATCTCAACATCTTCCCACATGTCTTCTTCATCAGGAGGTTCTTCTCCTATGGGCAAACGGGATAATACATCTGCATTGATGTTGGTTTTACCGCTGCGGTACTTGATGTCAAAGCAGTAATTTGCCAATCTGGAAGCCCATCTCTGTTCAAGTGCACCTAGCCGTGCAGTATTAAGGTGAGCGAGAGGATTGTTGTCCGTGTAAACGGTGAATGGTGTGGCTGCGAGGTAATCTTTGAACTTCTCGGTAACGGCCCACACAAGAGCTAGCAGCTCTAACTTGAACGAACTGTAATTGTTATCGTTCTTCTCGGCACCTCTCAAACTTCGGCTGGCATAAGCGATGACTCTCTCTTTGTTGTCTTGGACTTGTGACAATACAGCTCCTAAGCCTTGATAGCTGGCATCCGTGTAGAGACGGAAAGGATGGCTGTAGTCAGGATACGCTAGAATTGGAGGAGAAGTCAACAGGTCTTTCAATTTCTGGAATGCAGTCTCTTGTCTCTCAGACCAATCAATTGGAAATCTTCTGTTATAGTTTTCTCTAGGACAACCACGTAGAAGTTCTGTCAGTGGTTCTGCTACCTTGGCAAAGTTAGGTATAAAACGGCGGTAGTAGCCTGCAAATCCTAGGAAACTTCTGACTTCCTTCACAGTTCTTGGGGTGTCCCAATTTTTCACGGCAGAAATCTTTTCTGGATCAGGCTGGATTCCTTCAGCACTGACGACATGACCCAAGTAACTGACCCTTGGCTTCAGAAGGTAACATTTTGATGGCTTGATCTTCAGACCATGCTCAATGAGCACTTGGAACACTTCTGCAAGATGGTTTAAGTGATCTTCATATGTACGAGAGTACACAATGACATCGTCAAGATACAACAGGACGCTCTGGAAATTAATGTGGCCAAGACATCTTTCCATTAGTCTCTGGAATGTTGCGGGGGCGTTGCACAACCCGAACGGCATGCCATTGAACTCGTAGAGTCCCATTGGAGTAGTGAAAGCTGTCTTCTCTCTATCTTCAGGAGCCATGGGTACTTGCCAGTAACCGCTGGTTAGGTCGAGAGTTGAGAAGTATGCAGCTGAGCCAAGAGCAGTGATGGATTCTTCAATCCTTGGAAGAGGATAGGCATCTTTGTGGGTGACATTGTTCAGTTTTCTGTAGTCAACGCAGAATCTGATGTTACCATCCTTCTTCTTCACTAAGACGATGGGTGCAGCCCAAGGACTTTGGCTTTCTTGAATGACTTTGGTGTCTTTCATCTCCTTAATCAGCTTCTTTACTTGCTGGTAGTTTGCAGGAGGTATGGGACGGTGTCTTTCCTTGATAGGAGGATGATCACCTGTGTTGATCTTGTGTTGGATCAAATTAGTCTTCCCAAAGTCTAGAGCGTGCTTGCTGAAAGCTTCACTGTGTCGCTTAGCAACTTTAACGACACCATTTATGTCTTCAATAGGTGTGTTGGCATCTCCAACATTGAGTTCATTGTACCAGAAGGTAGTTGGTTTGTGGTTACCTTTGGGAGTGGCTTTAACTGACTTTTGGTGAGCAAGCGTCTCTTCATCCAGGATGTCTTCTGGATCCAGGTGGTACAGTTGAGCAACTGAATTGAATTTGTACAAGTCTACAGGTGCATCACTCAGGTTGACTAGTCGTACTGGTACTCTACCGTTTGAGACGGTGACAATACTTCTGGCAGCTTTTACCAGTGGCTGTCCTTCAATCTGGATGGGATCAAGAAAAGCTTCATAATCTGAATTATCTATACCTGGACGAGCTCGACACCAGACTAGTGTTTCGCTGTTCGGACTTAAGGTAACTGGTCTTACATCCTGGATACGGACTCGGCAAATTTCACCTTTATGGTTTGAGAACTTCTGCTGGGCACAGAGCACTTTAATGGTCCGCTGAACAGCTTGTCTGTAATGGGAAGAAGCAGAAGGGAGAGAGGCATGCAAGGCAGCTAGCAATTCAGTAAATACATGGCGGATAACATTCATGCCTAGCACTACTGCTGTTGTCTCTCCCTGAGCCTCAGTAACAATTACACCTTGACCTGGTAACTGACGATCACCAATACGGATGGTGGGTTCCCAGTAGCCTAGCTGGGAAATAGGTTGACCATTACTTGCTATTAAACGTAACTTGGCTTTACCCACAGGATTAAGTATGTCAGAGTCCCAATACTTTTCAAAGGCTTGTCGCTCAATGGTGGTGACTTGTGAACCAGTGTCCACTAACGCTTCTAATGGTACACCATCAATACAAATAGTTATGTACGGGCACTTCGAGATGAACTTGGAAATCCATTGCGATTGTCCCTCTGGGCCCTTGGATTCACTACCCGAGGGGCGGCCCTTGGCCTCGGGAGTGGCCCGTTTAACTGGTAGCATTGGTATTTGTAATGCCCAGGACGTTCACAGTAAGTACAATAAGGAGGTTCATGTCGTGGAGACCTTTCAGGAGGGGGCCTATCAGGTCTTGGCCGGTTAGAACGGGGTTCTGGAGACAATGTCCTGGATAAAGATGACTCACGGGATGAGGGCTGACCCTTTAACTCTTTTAAAGCTTGACACAGAGAGTCAACAACCTGGGCAAGTACATCAGTAGTAGTAGGGGTAGTAACAGGGGTAGATTGGACAGTCTGAGTAGCCTGCATAGGCAGAACAGGAGGCAGTGGGGATGCAGTAGAAATTCCACCAGCCAGGTCTGGAGAATAAGTGGCAGAAGTATAACAAGGTGAGTCAGTTCCCACTACACGCAGGGCCAAAGTTTTAAAGTCTAGAAAGGACATGTTTGGGTTCTGAGCTGCTAGCATGCGGAGTTGGCTCTGTATTAGTCTGGAATCAACACCTTCTATAAATCTATCAGTGATCATGCTCTCAGCAGCAACAGGGTCGAGGGTGTCTACTTGGCACAAAGATCTGTATGCAGACTGCAGAGCTAAGGCATATTCTCTCAGGTTTTCCCCAGGTCTCTGACGTCTGTCATAAAATTTAAGACGAACCTCAGTTGGTGATTGGACTTCAAATTCTTTCCTGAGACGAGTGAGAATCTGGTCAACGCTGGTCTTTTCTGTAGATGGCCAGGAACGGACTTCCTCTGCAGCCGGACCATCAAGTTGACCTAGGAGAAGCTGAACCTGCTGATTGGGAGAAAGTGACACAAGTTCAAGGGTACGCAATATCTTTTCTTTAAATGCACCAAGGGTATGAGGATCCCCTCGGTAACTTGGGAGATAAGAGGTTCCTATGAAGAAAGGCATTCCTGTTGCTATAACAGGGGCTGGAACTGGTGCAGCAGCTGTAACTGGAGGTGCAGGGACACTGGTAGATGATGATGCAGAACTGCTAGTGCCAGCCTGGTCACTTTGAGAAGAGGTAGACATTTTTCACAAAAATGAGTGTACTGTCTCTTTAAGAAAAATATGGCTGCTGTTGCTTTAAGAAAAATTATTTATGCAAAAACACAGTCTCTGAATATACAACTTTCTTTCCTTTATGTAACACTGGTGAAAATGAAGAGCTGCACTTATCTGTATAGCTGGGATGACAGATGCTGTGCTCACTGCAGCAATGAGTAGGAAATGCAGACACAAACAGGCTGAAGAAAATAACTGGGGCAGCACACTGAATGATAGGAGAACAGGAGAGATGAGCAATGCAGCAGTGGTGATAGTGCTGAGGGTCTGGTACTCTGTGCAAGATGGCAGTGCCTAGCAACTCTGTCAGGTGCAGCTAAGAAATCCTTCCCCTCTAGCACAAGGACAATACAGAATCGTTCCACTTTGCAGAGATGAAGAGAGGAGGAGCTGAACACACTGCAGGTGGGCGGAGCTACAGTGCCCAGAAGTTGGAGGGACACAGTTAACCTCTTGTATGCTCTTCTGGTAGCAGCATAATGTACAATGGCAGTAGATGATCACACACTAACACAGCAGCACAATCCTTTGCTCCACACAAGTGTAGGTAACTCTTGCAGTCCACAATAGAAGATGCTTGCAATTCACACCACACAGATTCAAAGCGATAGTCTCTCATTCAAGGGGACAGCACCCTCACTTTATCAGAAGTACTATTAATGACTTTATGGGACTCGTAGTTCCACAGCAATACAAGGAAAGTCTCTTTATACGGCACATAGATTCATCCTGTTCGTGACGCCAAAACTTATGTGGTGGCCTGGGGTTGTTAGGTGTTGCTGGCCCTTTAAGGTGTCACGTGGTTGGCAGTTCACTATGGCCGAGGGATGTAATGGGCCCAGTCCCAGGTGGCATCCACATATGTGTGTGTCCCGATTACCCGCCCCCACGTAGGTACCTGTAGCAATGAGTACTCCAGACGCCCAGTCTCGGGGGTAACCGTTGCTCTTTATTGGCAGGACACAGGAAATCCAGATCACAGTAGTGGTAAATGATGAAGCTGGTGGTGAGTGGTCTTCTGAAGCAGGTGAATGGAGTTTTACAGAGGCCTTGAATAACTGAGTAGTAATAAATGCACTTGCTTGACTTGAATACCTGCGTCCCATGACTGGAGTCCCTATTAGACAGGGTACATGCTTGTAGAGAATGCGTAGAAAACTTTGGCGCTGCTGGCGGGATGACCCTCAATTTCCAAGACAGCTTGCTATGGGCTATTTTATATAATAGTATTGTCCCACAGACTGTAGAGAGAAGGCACGTATATAATCCCTGCTAACTTGGGTGAACAGGTGATAAACAGGCTGGAAGATATGCTGAATACTTGCTTTAGGCTTTCTTAGTAAAGGATAAGGCCTGTGACTGACTGACTGGACTGACACTGAAGTGTGTCTGCTCCCTTCACACACCGAAGTGTGACTTCCCAAAACTACAGGGTTACAGACCCTCTATCCAGAGGGCTGCTCCTGGAATTCCTCCTCCAGAGCAATCAAGGGGGCTTGAGTGGCTCTAGGAGGTCACATGATTCATTAGACTCACTCCCACAGCTTAACCATGTGGATGATGATGATGAGATGTACAGTAATACACAGGGAAAATGTTAACATTAGTGTGAATGAAACAAGTAATTAGCTTTCTGACCAAAAGATGGTGCTATGCTAGACAATACACATACACATGGAAATAAAATGGAGAATGTGATACTACCACATTAGGCTTAGGGCCTATACCTTCACATGTGCTCAGGGAATACACAAAAAGACTAGGTAAGAGAATACATATATGAAAGATCATGGGTTTAAGGTATGTAAGTGACCAAACATATAGTGACAGACTTCCAGATGCTGACTGGATTAGTCCAGGTCACTACACTGTGACCTGTCTTATCAGTCAGGTGACCAGATTCCACATATGAGGGGAGGTGGCTTACACTAGGTAAAAGGGGTGGGAGGGGGATACTTTATCATTCAATTACTCTTGTACTACAACTCTGACAGTACTGAAATAACACTCTCCATGGCCCAGATACTATGAAGATTAATTGGAGCTGCTGTTTTTGTGAAACATTACTATCCCTTTAACTATTGAATGCAGCATGTCTCCGAAGTGGAGTACCATTGGATAAACCTTACAATACAGATATTTTTCCATATTACGTGATACTATCCCTTTGAATGATCATCTGTAATGATTGATTAGGAGCACCTTTTGCATTTGTATAAAGATGACATTCCGCATGAACTCTGGAATAACCTTATCCAGACTCAAGATGCTAAACCTCTCAGACCGTGGGGAGTGGAACATTTACTGTAGACAGATTCCATAGTTAAACGTTCCTGCTTAGTGTTATACTGTAAACACTCAAACCGTTCATTTGCATGGTAGGAAACTGAAGCCAATTTGGGCAGAGGCATCCAGAGGATCAACAATGGACCACATCTATCAGTAAGTCACTGGCATGTATGGGGGGGTCTTTTTTTTATTTTTTTTTTACCCTTGCAATTCCAACAAAATCTTTAAAGAGACACTAACACCTTTATTTTACACACTATTAAAATGGTTAATTAAAAATTAGGTATAACCTGACGTTGTGTTGTTTTTTTTATTATTATCTGAGCATTTCTAGAAATGTACTGCATTATTAAACCTTTCAGTGCTATCCATGTTTTCATGCTGTTGTTGCCATTTATCATCAAACATCAATTTCAGTGGCCCATTTTTACTATGGTTCCAGCGCACTGTCCTACTCCAACCCCTTTTGTTAAAGGAGCAGTAAACTTTGTTTATGAAAAAACATATATTGTAGGGATTTTCCTATTGAATAACATAAGAGTACTCCCACTGCACAGAGATTTATATTTCCAGAGTTATTACAGTTTAAACCCATGTTTTTTTACATTAGCAGTGCCCTCTAGTGGTCAAATTCTAATTAGTTTTCCTGTTAGATTCTAATGGAGAGAAAAGTCAGAAAAGTCAGAGACATACATGTCTCTATAGAATGTGATAGAAACTGCTGAGTCACTTCCTGTCAGTTAGAACTATCAGGAAGTAAACACAGTAAATTCACTTCCTTTCAGTTAGAACTATCAGGAAGTAAACACACAGTAAATTCACTTCCTGATTATTTAAACTGTTATAATTTTTGAATAAAACATCTGACAGCAGTGTGAGTTACCTTATTTTACTCAGCAGGAAAAGCTCTGTACAATATGTGTTTTCATAAAAAAAAGTTTACTGCTCCTTTAATTTTAAAATTGGCATTAATGTTGAGAGGTAAGGAAACTGATGCCACTTAGCTTACAGTTGAAATGGGTGTACACTAGTGATACCATAGAGCTTACAAAAGAAATGGGTTAATGCCACTAGTGTACCTTCATATGGAGTGTAGTTCTGTGATATCATTACTGAAGCTCCACTTCATTTGTAAGCTCTGTGGTATCACTAGGGTAGCTCCATTTACAGCAGATCCAGAAACAGTTGTTGTGGGAGCACTCACAGTCAGCTGGATACCTCAATTGTGAAACAGATCCACATGAATTGGTATAAAAAAAACGTGCTTTCATTGAAAAATATAAAATACTTCTCGGGACACAAAGCACAAAGAAGAAAAATGACATAGAAAACGTCGTATGCATTTCGTGCTATACAGAGCTTAATCTTAGCTCCATTTACAGCAGCAAGAGGGAGATTCAGTAAGGCAGTGGCCCACCAGTCAAGATATACATACCTCCCAACTGTCCCTCTTTAGGAGGGACAGTCCCTCTTTCACACCCAAATCCCTCTGTCCCTCTTTTCTACCCTCTTGTCCCTCTTTTCAGGATATCAGAATGAATATTGTGTATTACTTTGCTCCACAGCAATAAAACTCACATAAATGTGTAGGTAATCTTTAATATATGTGTTCATAAATTAATCTGTGTAAATAAAATACTTTGGTCTTGCTCTAAATAATGTATTCAGTTAAACAAAGAGGAGCCAATAGGTTAATGAAATATCCTAAAACTTCTCGGTAATGCCACCCATAAACACCACCTAAAACAAAAGTGTCCCTCTTTGGCCATTTGAAATGTGGGGAGGTATGGATATATGACCGGCCCAGGGGGCAATTGCCCCTCTGCCCCCCAGGCCAGCCCTCCCCTGAACAGCAAACAAATGGGTGGAAGTAGAATTTTTCTACATTCTGGCAGAAAATGTATACAGCTCCACATTTATCACTAGTATCAAAGCACCAAAATCATGTTTTTACATGTAGGTCTTCCTATAAAAAAAAATTGCAATTTAACCCTTTGCGTGCCAGAGGGTTACGCAATGATGCGTTGCGTACCCCTCTGGCACTCAAAGGGTTAAAAACAAAAGGCAAGATTTTTGTATTTTTCATATTTTGCACTCTTGTGCACTTCAGGCACAGCATATGTGGGAAAGAAACATGGAACCCTGCAGATCTCCCAATTTCTCCTTAAATCTGGCTCCTTCACACGGCTGCCAGGCCACATAGGGTTAATAACCAGAATAAAACAGATGCAATGTGGATGTGTCACAGGGGAGTGGGGCTAGTGTTGAGAGCACAACAGGAAACGGTCACCTAACTGGGGTGATGAGCTTCCCTTCCATAGCATATATCTTAGTTTTCAGCAGTGCAGGAGTTAATATGGACAGGTTGTGTATCTATGTTAACTCCCACAGCTCTGGAAGGCCAGACCTGCCCCCTTACATATAATTTGAGAATATAGGGAATGGATTCCAATGACAGCAAGTTCCTAGATAGGAATCTTGGGAGCAGTGTCCTCTATGAGTGCTTCCTTGCTGCAGAGGTTGACTTAAAGGGATAGTAATGTTTCATAATAAAAGCATCTCTAATTAATCATCATAGTATTTGGACTTTGGAGAGTGTTATTTCAATCCTGTCAGAGTTGTAGTTCAAGAGTAATTCAGTGACAAAGTATCCCCCTCCCGTCCCTTTTACTGATGTAACACTGCTCAGCCAGAGCAGAAGGGAGGTGCCTAGGTAGACTGCAGAAAGGGACAATCTTCAATTAAGATAAGGGAAAAACCTGAAAAATTTGTCTAGGGGGCAGGGTCTTCATTGTTCTCATAGGAAGAAGATTGTCCACTTCTGTTATCTGTCTGGTCTATGGACTGCATTCCACATCTGAGAAGAGATGGCTTACACTAGGTAAAAGGGGCGGGGGGGGAGACTTTGCTTGTGAATATCTCTTAAACCATAAAGGTTTGAGATATAAGACTTATATCATTCTTCATGTTTTTTTAATGCCTACAAAATAAAATAAAGATAAAACAAAGTATTACCATCCCTTTAAAGGTGTCGGCTACAAAGCCAACTAACTGACCCCAGTTGAGCTGGGATGAGATCTGGATTGATACCGCTTTCAGGCTGAGAAGTAGCAGAGACTTCAAGAAGAGTGTAGATAAAGACAACCCAGTGTTCAAGGCAGGCTGTGGTCTAGGTATCATCAGGGATGGGAAAAGTTAGAGACAGGTGGCTAAACTGCAAGCCCAGGGCAGAAGGCAACAGAGACACAGGTCAGGAACCTTGTTCCACTGTCCACTGGAAGTCACAGACCTACACAAACATTGTCTGACACCCCAGCCTTGTTCCACAGCCCTCTGGTAGTCACAGACCTACACATACACTGTCTGACACCCCAGACTTGTTCCACTGTCCACTGGTAGTCACAGACCCACACATACGCTGTCTGACACTCCAACCATGTTCTACTGTGCACTAGTAGTCACAGACCCACACATACACTGTCTGACACCCCAGCCTTGTTCCACTGTCCACTAGTAGTCACAGAACCACACATACACTGTCTGACACCCCAGCCTTGTTACATTGTCCACTGGTAGTCACAGAACCACACATACACTATCTAACAATTCCAGCCTTGTTCCACAGTTCACTGGTAGTCACAGAACCACACATACACCAGCTAACAATTCCAGCCTTGTTCAACTGTCCACCGATTTTCACAGAACCACACATACACCAGCTAACAATTCCAGCCTTATTCCACTGTCCACTGGTAGTCACAGACCCACACATACACTGTCTGACACCCCAGCCTTGTTCCACTGTCCACTAGTAGTCACAGACCCACACATACACTGTCTGACACCCCAGCCTTGTTCCACTGTCCACTGGTACTCACAGACCCACACATACACTGTCTGACATCCCAGCCTTGTTCCACTGTCCACTGGTACTCACAGACCCACACATACACTGTCTGACATCCCAGCCTTGTTCTACTGTCCACTAGTAATCACAAACCCACACATACACTGTCTGACACCCCAGCCTTGTTCCACTGTCCACTGATAGTCACAGACCCACACATACACTGTCTGACACCCCAGCCTTTTTCCACTGTCCACTGGTAGTCACAGACACACACACATATACTGTCTGATACCCCAGCCTTGTTCTACTGTCCACTAGTAGTCACAGACCCACACATACACTGTCTGACATCCCAGCCTTGTTCCACTGTCCACTGGTACTCACAGACCCACACATACACTGTCTGACATCCCAGCCTTGTTCTACTGTCCACTAGTAATCACAAACCCACACATACACTGTCTGACACCCCAGCCTTGTTCCACTGTCCACTGATAGTCACAGACCCACACATACACTGTCTGACACCCCAGCCTTTTTCCACTGTCCACTGGTAGTCACAGACCCACACATATACTGTCTGATACCCCAGCCTTGTTCTACTGTCCACTGATAGTCACAGAACCACACATATACTGTCTGACACCCCAGCCTTGTTCCACACCTCACAAGTAGCAACAGAACCACACATACACTGTCTGACACCCCAGCCTTTTTCCACTGTCCACTGGTAGTCACAGACCCACACATATACTGTCTGATACCCCAGCCTTGTTCTACTGTCCACTGATAGTCACAGAACCACACATATACTGTCTGACACCCCAGCCTTGTTCCACACCTCACAAGTAGCAACAGAACCACATACACAGTCTGACACCCAGCCTTGTTCCATTGTCTGACATTATTTTTTTTTTTTCTTTGCTTTGTCTCTCATGTAATGCTGCAATATCCTGAAAGGTTCATATAATGGTACAAAGCTCTGATTGATTCATTTATTGCTCTCTTGGTCTGATGCAATGATTTGCTCTCTGGGGGCTTGATGTTCAAAAAGTTTTGGGCTCCGAAATCGTCTGTAAAAGTTCTTCTGACACAGACTGTCAGTTCTCAGGAATATTGCCATCACTTTCTGCATTCAATTCTGTCATCTTCATCAAAGAGAAAAAGCTGTCATTCTTTTTAATTTCCATAATTTTTTTAGCGGAGAAAAAGTCTCTTTCCAGGGCAACTATACAAGGCAGAGTCCAGAGCTCTGTGACGGTTCCGTCACAATATATATTTACATTATAATTATTGCTATCCCTTTAAAAATGTGTCATTTTAGAACTAAAATACATTTTTAACATCAGAATTTTTAAGGGCAAAATTCATCAACCTCAGCTGACAGCTGTTTTTAATTCTTTAAAATGCATTTTCACATGTGACAGATTTACTTCTGAAAATATAATCTTTTTACCATCGACCCATGAGCTAAAATTGTTTTCATTATGACGACTTTTTGAACATCGTTACCTAACTGTAATTCTCTGCTGATCTCACGTAACGGTGCAAGGACTATTAGGGCGAGATGTCCTACAAGTTGTAGTAATTGAAATTGTCTGCAATCAGAATGAAAAAGGTTTGACTTCACGGTCTGTCTGCTCTCAGACATATTGCCATCATTTTTGCATCCAGTTTCACCATCTCCTTCAAAAGGAAAAGTAGTCTTAAAGGGATAGTAATGTTTCAAAATTAAAGCAGCTCCAATTAATCTTCATAGTATTTGGTCCATGGAGTGTGTTATTTCAATACTGTCAGAGTTGTAGTTTAAGAGTAATTAAATGATAAAGTATCCCCCTCCCACCCCTTTTACCTAGTGTAAGCCGCATCCCCTCAGATGTGGAATCTGGTCACTTGACCAGACAGGTCACAGCAAGGGACAATCTTCTTACTGTGAGAACAATGAAAACACAGCCCCCTTGATAGGTTTTTCCTTATAATCACTGGAGATTGTCCCTCTCTGCGATCCATCTGGACAGTCTTGCTGCTCTGAGGTGAGCAGTGTTACATCAGTAAAAGGGGCAGGAGGTGGATACTTTATCATTCAATTACTCTTGTACTACAACTCTGACAGTATTGAAATAACACTCTCCATGGCCCAAATACTATGAAGATTAATTGGAGTTGCTTTTATACTGAAATATTACTATCACTTTAAAAATGGCTGCGGTTTAATCTACCAGTTTATTGAAAGGTATTTTCAGTATTGTCACTTTTTTTCTATTAACATAATTTTTTTCTGACAAAATAAAAAGTCCTAAACTTGGTGTAATGAGCCTGAGGCCATTACTAAAAGAACTTTACATTTACTGATTAAACCTCACTTAAAAGACTGAAACTTACGGACAAACCACCCAGCTGCCTTACACCATGGCTGCCGGGTAGCTGTTCATCACCCGCCACCATTTTGAAAGTTAGGCGGCTCAGAGATTGGCCATTGGCCACCTCCAGTCAGTCCCACGTTATGTATAGAGCACTGTGTATTCGACAGGTAGGCGTCTCTCATTGGTCGTCTCTTGTTGAGCAATGCCATGTACAGCATGATGTTGCTTCGACAGGCAGGCGGCTTGATGATTGGATGTCACTCTTCTCCAACTTTGTCGCTCCGGTTCCCATTGGCTAGGGAGCTGGCACAACAAGATTGAATTAGTCTGTCGGGCCTGGGTAATGTTATTAACCCGTTAAGGACCCTTGACGGTCCTGGCACGTCATGGGTCAGCAAGCCATAAGGACCCGTGATGTGCCAGGACCGTCATGGAATTCAGGGCTCCCTGCGCAGCTGCACTCTGTTCAGGGAGCCCTGAACCAAATGTGGCAATAAAAAAAAAATGGTCCGTGGTCCTTAAATGCCAGCCGCATGCCTGATCGGCCAGTCCTTAAAGGGATAGTAATACTTCATTTTATCTTTATTTTATTTTGTAGGGATTAAAAAAACATGAAGAACGATATAAGTCTTATCTCTCAAACCTTTATGGTTTGAGAGATCTTCACAAGCAAAGTTTCCCCTCCCGCCCCTTTTACCTAGTGTAAGCCATCTCTTCTCAGATGTGGAATGCAGTCCATAGACCAGACAGATAACAGCAGGGGACAATCTTATTCCTATGAGAACAATGAAAGCCCTGCCCCCCTTGACAAGTTTTTCAGGTTTTTCCCTTATCTTAATTGAAGATTGTCCCTCTCTGCAGTCTACCTGGGCACCTCCCTTCTGATCTGGCTGAACAGTGTTATATCAGTAAAAGGGGCGGGAGGGGGACACTTTATCATAGAATTACTCTTGTACTACAACTCTGACAGAATTGAAATAACACTCTCCAAAGTCCAAATACTATGATGATTAATTAGAGCTGCTTTTATTATGAAACATTAGCATCCCTTTAAAGGGATAGTAATACTTCGTTTTATCTTTATTTTATTTTGTAGGCATTCAAAAAACATGAAGAACGATATAAGTCTTATCTCTCAAACCTTTATGGTTTAAAAGATATTCACAAGCAAAGTATCCCCCCCCTGTTCAGCCAGAGCAGAAGGGAGGTGCCCAGGTAGACTGCAGAGAGGGACAATCTTCAATTAAGATAAGGGAAAAAGCTGAAAGACTTGTCAAGGGGAGCAGGGCTTTCATTGTTCTCATAGGAAGAAGATTGTCCTCTGCTGTTATCTGTCTGGTCTATGGACTGGATTCCACATCTGAGAAGAGATGGCTTACACTAGGAAAAAGGGGCGGGAGGGGGAAACTTTGCTTGTGAATATCTCATAAACCATAAAGGTTTCAGAGATAAGACTTATATCATTCTTCATGTTTTTTAATGCCTACAAAATAAAATAAAGTTAATACGAAGTATTACTATCCCTTTAAGGGGTTAAAATGTACATCCGGGCCTGGATTGGTCAGCTCAGTCTTGTCTTTTGTCACTCCAATTCCCATTGGTTGGAGATCGGAGTGGCAAGACAGAATTATGTTTCCTTTGTCGTTTTGCTCTTTTGTGTACTGTTTTACTATAAAATGTCCCATGTACCCAAAATAAACAAATTTGATGTGTCATGTTTTTACTACGGGAGTGATATAAAGGGGGACCTTTGATCCCCATTCCCAAGAACTCTATTAAGCAAGACCGGCATGGCTACCTTCCTGTAACCACTTCGAGGAAAGGGAAACCCAGAATGACGGGGAAGGACAACGCGGCATCCTTAATGTCCATTGCACTTGGAGAAGACAAATGAAAGTACTATTAGCAGGAGTAAGAAGCAGTACGATAGAGTGAACTGGTAAAAATAAGTCTTTATTTCTTTGAAAACCTGTCATTTTACAAACAAAAAAATTTTCCTCTCAAAAACAAAATTAAAGGCAATGTTAACCTCAGTATTTTCAATATTCGTCAAGATTACTTTACCAACATTTTAATTCCTAACAACACATTTTCAAACTGGACAGATTTATTTCTGAAAATACTGTCATTTTACCACCAAATCATGATCCAACAATTTTTTCATTAGGAAGACCTTTTTGAACATATTCACTCCATTGTGTGTGTGTGTGTTCAAAAGGAAAGTGGAGGAGTTCTGGGGCAAACTATTTGCACTATAGGGAAGAACTACAAGATTTCCCGAAGTAAATCGATAGGAATTTTCATTCTTCTCTGAAGTGCAAATGGTTTGCCCCGCAACGCCTCCACTATTATTTTGAACATATGAATGTCTTATGTGGCTCTAACAATGAGAAATATTGCCCGAGGGGGGAAGGGAGCATTTTAGAATTTCGCAGTGGAAGCCATATTGCCTAGGAACAGGCAGGACCGGATTTCCCAAGAAGCAGAGTAGGCAGATGCCTAGAGTTCCAAATTCTAAGGGGAGGTGCCCAAGTTGTGCTGGCCACACCCCCATGTTGAATTATAGATGTGGCCAGAGAAATCTCAATGCCCCTGCACCAGTTTTACACTCCTTTACAAGCTATTATTTTAAACCCTTAAGGACTCTTGACGGTAATGGCACATCATGGGTTGGCAAGTCATAAGGACCCATGAAATGCCAGTACCGTCATGGAATTCAGGGCTCCCCGCTCAGCTGCACGCGGGGAGCCCTGAATGCAATTCCTTAAGTGCTGGCCAGTTTTTAAGGGGTTAAAGGGGTATATAACTTCACTTTGCAAGGAGTTAAGTCATTTTTGGCTTTGCTTGTTACAGGCCAAGAGTATTTTCTATGAGCAATGGGGGTGTGGCCATGGGTGGAGCTAAGTGCAATTAGAATGCCTTGGCTGCAGCATACCTCCCAACATTCCAAATGGTCAAAGAGGGACACTTGTGTTCTAGGTGATGTTGCTGGGGTCGTGGCTGGTGCGAGGAACATTACCAAGATATTTTATGTGTTTCCATGACATATTAACATATATATATGTAACTGAATAAATGTTTTATCTTAAGACCAAATTATTTTATTTACACAGTATGATTTATAAACACATATACTGATGTTCAAACAGACACAATGTGAGTTTTATTGCTGTGGGGCAAAGTGATGCACACTTCACTGTCTGACCCCCTAAAAAGAGGAACGTCAGGGTGGGAAAGAAGGACAGAGGGATTTGAGTCTCAAAGAGGGACTGTCCCACCTAAAGAGGGACACTTGGGAGGTATGCTGTTGTCTTCTGGGACGTAAGTCCAGCCCTGGAAACAGGCCTTATAGCAAGCAGAGCATTGGTAGTGCACAGCAGGAAAGCAGCTTAAGATCACATTTGGAGGCTTCCCTGCCAGGAGACAGGCAGCTACAACAACAGGCAGAAGTACGTGGTGCAGGGGAGGGCATTCCCTGATGACATGGCAAGATGGCAGCTCCCACACTGTTAAAATTGAGCCATAGAAAATGTTTTGAACCATTTTTTTTATATTGTTGGACAGTTATTCTGTGCATTAATTAATTTACTATGGACTAGTAAAGCTTTCAATAGGGTTTTAGGTAGGTTCACTTTTAAAACGTCACATTCTAAACATTGTGTGGCTACAAGCTGCATTCAGCACGTCGCCGTGATGAAAATGGCAATGAGAATCTTTCCCTGCATAAAAGCGCAAGATTCTCATGTTGCCTCCTTAAACGGCGCTTCAACCCAACCCCACAGCATCACAATGATTCATATGTTATAACTTAGTGTTTTAAGCAGTGAATTACTTTTGGTAACCCTTTGAGTGCCAGAGTCAAAGCATTGTGTTGCATACCCCTCTGACACTCAAAGGGTTACCAAAAGTTGCCAGCTTCATGTTAGACTGTAATCTCTACCATATTTGCTGAACAAATTATGGACAATTTTAGTGTTCTAACTATTTTATTATCCTTATAAGAATCCGCTGCTTAAAACACAAAGTTATAACATATGAATCATTCTGATGCTGCAGGTTGGGTTGAAGATCCATTTAAGGAGGCGACATGAGAATCTTATGCTTTTATGCAGGGCGAGATTCTCATGTCGCCTTTTTCATCACGGCGATATGTTCAATGCGGTGTGGAGCCTTACGCTATTTATAATGCAACATTTTAGAAGGATACTTTGCTTCAACCCTTTCAGTGCCAGAGGATTACCCAACGCATTACAGAGCTTAAAGGAAAACTAACACTTACCAATAATAACCCCACTCTTGCCTTACTATGATCAGAAAATCCAAATGGCCCCAATGAATTTTGAACTTGTGCCCTTTAGTTAGTCCTCCTGAAACAACGCGTGGGATATTTCTCTATCATTCAAGGAACTAATCAGTGGGAATTTAGTAAATGCGTGTTGTTGAATTTCACCACTTTCTTTGTGCACTTTCCACAGAATACCATAAAGACACACATGTCCCGGCAGTCCTAATTATGATGGGATTAGTATCTGAACACATTCCTGCAAATTCCTACAATGATTTACATGGATAATCCTCCGGAGAGCCCCCGTCAATAACATCAGTGTTCCTTTAATGTGTTTTAGAGTTTCATAATCCACACTTATCATTTATTCATAATCCATCTCATTATCTGGTTTGTGCTTTTCTGTGATGGTGTTTGTAGTGCAAATGTCCTCTCCGGTCAGGTGTGATTCCAATACTCTTCTTGCTTTATGGAATACTACAGTATCATACTGGTGGAGGGCAGGGCGCTCAAACCGATTTTACTACAAAAATATTGCAGATTTGTGAGCGCAAGGGGAACTTTCACCTCTAATACACTGTGTCTCATATAATTAATCTACTAAAATGGTATGTAGATTGCCATTTTTTTTTTTAAAGGGGTACTTTCACCCTAAATAAAGTCGCCCTCCAATAATTAGGCATATGGCAAATAGCTTCTTAATAGTGCTATTATCTCACACAAGTACCTGGTTCTGAAATAATCCTTATCCTTCACAGACTGACAGAGACGCCTGCGCGCCTGCGCCATCAGTCCCTTCCGGTGCCTTAAGGCACAGTGCAACGCCTCCTACAGGGGACCAGGACAGAAAGCACAGGCGCGCAGACGTCAAGATGTCTGCATGCAAGCCTAGCCACCACTCTCTGAAGAATAGGGATTACTTCAGAACCAGGTACTTGTGTGAGATAATAGCACTATAAACAAGCTAGTCACCATATGTCTAATTATTGGAGGGTGACTTTATATATGGTGAAAGTTCCGCTTTAAGTACATGCTTTATTAGATACTAGTGTAAAAGCCCATGTACATGGCCCAAGGTCCGGGTGATGTTAACCCTTTGAGTGGGGCAGTACTGCTCTGCGTCCTGCCGCCAGCGCAATCATGCACTGTACAGACTGCCCGAAAGCACAGAATGCTCCCAGCACAGAACTTCCAGCATTCCGAGCTCCCAGCATTCCGTTCTCACAACATTCCGTGCTCCCAGCATTCCGTGCTCCCAGCACAGAACTCCCAGCATTCCTACACCTCCCAGCATTCTGTGCTCCCAGCATTCCTACACCTCCCAGCATTCCGTGCGTTAGGGCAGTCTCTACTGCGCATGACGGCTTCTGACAAACATCCTAGCGAGTTATTATATAGGATTCGCTCTATGATTTAGCCTTGATGTAGGCACTTCCACAGTCTGCTGCACAGGATAACGTTGGTACAGCTCTGCAGGATTTCCTAGTCCTCAAATTCTCCTCCCACCTCCCTCCCAGCGCATTCACGTTTCCCAACATAGTGAGCCACAGCGCGTATATTGTAACAACAAGCGTAGGGAGCTTGCTGTTGCAATATACATGCTGCTCATTACTATGGATGGAAGCATGAACACATTCCCAGAGAGAGCTGGGAGGGAGGTCGGAAGAGAATTTGAGGAGTAGGAAATCCTGCAGAGCTGTACCGACGTTATCCTGTGCCGCAGAATGCGGACGTGCCTAAATCAAGTCTAAATTGTAGAGCGGATATCTAATAAAGTATGTACTTAGAAAAAATCTACATACCATTTTAGCAATTTAATCATATGAGACATAGTGTATTAGAGGTGAAAGTTTCCCTTTAAAATGATACTTGCATCAAAATGGAATGTTTGAAATGTCGCCTTGATAAACAGTTATTCATAATGGAACATTTAAAATGTCGCCAAAATTAACCCAAACCACAGCCACTGCTTCACACCCTAAATACACTACCCTCAAACTACACTAATCTATTCCAATCACCGCCCACACCCTAAAGTAAAACGTAAAGGGATAGTAATACCTAAAATACTTAAATGTAAAATTAAAAACATGTTGTAGGTTACTCTCCCTGCGGAAAGTATTTTATTAAAAAGTTATTACAGCTCAAACTTGAATATTTTAGGAGTAGTATCGCAGTGGCCTGAAATTGTACAGTGGTGCTGTTGCTACACCATCCTATGGAGATTTATACCTTTCAGCAATGGGGCTAGCCTTGTTTAACTTAAAGAGATAGTAATGTTTCATAATAAAAGCAGCTTTAATTAATCATCATAGTATTTGGACTTTGGAGAGTGTTATTTCAATTCTGTCAGAGTTGTAGTTCAAGAGTAATTCAATGACAAAGTATCCCCCTCCCGCCCCTTTTACTGATGTCACACTGTTCAGCCAGATCAGAAGGGAGGTGCCCAGGTAGACTGCAGAGAGGGACAATCTTCAATTAAGATAAGGGAAAAACCTGAAAAACTTGTCAAGGGGGGCAGGGCCTTCATTGTTCTTATAGGAAGAAGATTGTCCCCTTCTGTTATCTGTCTGGTCTATGGACTGCATTCCACATGTGAGAGGAGATGGCTTACACTAGGCAAAAGGGGCGGGAGGGGGGGAAATGTATCATTCAACTACTCTTGAACCACAACTCTGACAGTAGTGAAATAACACTCTACATGTCCCAAACACTATGAAGATTAATTGGAGCTGCTGTTTTTGTGAAACATTACTATCACTTTAAGAGGATAAACACTACAATACATATATATTTTTACATATTAAGTGTTACTATCCCTTTAACCCACCCCAAGTTAGCCTAACATTCAACCTAACCTAACCTCTAGCCTGTTTTACATTTGGCAACATTTTAAACATGTCATTTTGATGTAAATATCCCATTGTCCCTCTTAAGGCTGAGACAGGTTAATTGATTAGTGAGGATAAGGCTATGGCTGACATCTTAAACTTTTTCTTCTGTACAGACAAAGGAAACAATAATGGCAGTCTATGGGCAAACATGCAAAACCACATAATTAATCCATCATGTACATCAGGACAAATGTTATAATGAATAAAGCACCTGGACCTGATGGTATACCACCAAGGGAACTTAAGGAATTTAGTTCAGTAATATCAAGACAGTATTTATTGATTCAATTTCATCAGGTGTAGTGCCCAGTGATTGGAGGAAACCTGATGTAGTACCATTATTAATAAAAGGGACAAGATCTAAACCAGGAAATTATAGACTTGTAAGTTTGACTTCTGTAGTGGGCAAGGTGCTAGAAGAGTTACTACCTGAAAGTATTTAGGACTATGTGAAGACCAACAATATTATTAGTAGGAGCCAGCATGGTTTTATGAATAATAGATCATGTCAGATTTCGTTACTTGCATTTTATGAAAGGTTAAGTAGCAATTTGGACAAGGGAATTGCTGTTTATGTAATATAATTGGATTTTACAAAAGTGTTTGATACTGTGCCTCACAACAGGTTACTGCAGGAATAGGGTGGGAAGGAGAAGAAGTGGGTATGAAGTGGGCCGAACATGGTGGGAAGGAGGAGAAGTGGGAGGAACAGGGTGGGAGGAAAAGTGGGTGAGAAGTGAGAAGAACAGGATGGGAGGGAGGAGAAGTGGGTGGGAAGTGGGAGGAACAGGGTGGGGAAGGAGGAGAAGTGGGTGGGAAGAACAGGGTGAGAAGGAGGAGAAGTGGGTGGGAAGTGGGAGGAACAGGGTGAGAAGGAGGAGAAGTGGGAGGGGAGTGGGTGGGAGGAACAGGGTGGGAAGGAGATGTGGCAGGAAGTAGGAGGAGCAGGGTGGGAACTAGGAGAAGTGGGCAGAGTTTCATAAGAAACTCACTACCACCAGAGAATCAGCCTTTGTCCCCTTAAAAAAACTGAGCCTCCGGGGCAGCTCCTAAGAGTTCTCATGTATGTCCTTCACCTTCACCTGGGATTTGGGTCTCAATCCTGAGTCTTAGACTCAAACCAAAAATTGTATAGCTGCACTTAAACATATCCTTCACAATGTATTTAGATAAAAACAACGATTCCTTTATTGTGTTCAAGATATATGCAACAAGGAGTGCAAAAGTATCCAGAAATAAGTTTACAGACTGTGAGATATCTTCATGAGCAGGTGTGAGCTGAAAGATCAACGCATTTCATGTATTACAACTGTTATTTGTTACCTTGATGAATAAGCATTGTAATACGCGAAACATGCAGGGCCGGATTTACATCTAAGGAGCCTGTGGGCACAGATATCTGAAGCGCCCCCCTATGGCCATTTCCACAATGCTTCAAATCTCCACATTACCCCCAACATTGCCCCCATCAGCTGCACATTGCCCCGTTCAGCTGCCCCCATCAGCTCCACATCGCCCCCATCAGCTCCACATTGCCCCATCAGCTCCATATTGCCCTCATATTTCCCCATCAGCTGCACATTGCCCCCCCATCAGCTCCATATTGCCCCCATCAGCTCCACATTGCCCCCATCAGCTCCACATTGCTTGCCCCCCATCATCTCCATATTGCCCTCACATTGCCCCCATCATCTCCACATTAAGCCTCACATTTCCTACCTCCCTGGTGGTCCAGTGGCAGGAGAGATCTGTGCTTCTGCACAGACCTGTAGCTGCTGGAGCTCCTGCGCGGTCTTCTCTTTAGCAATGCAGAGCACTGGGAGAAGATGTCATCACCCAGCGCTCTGTATTATTAAAGAGCCGGGGAAGCTCAGCAGCTACAGGTCTGTGCCGAAGAAGGCACAGACCTTGCATGCGGCACACAGCAGGGCAAGCCACTTTAAAAAAAAAATTGATTTCTATGACAGGCGCCCCTCTGTAGGGTGCGCCTGTAGGCAGATGCCTACTCTGCCTTATGGAAAATCCGGCCTTGGAAACATGTTGATCTATCAGCTCAGACCTGCTCATGAAGACGTCTCATGGTCTATAAATTTTACTTACTTCTGGATACTTTTGTTCTCAATGTTGCATATATCTTGAACACAATAAAGGAATTGTTGTTTTTATCTGAATACATTGTGTCTGAAGGATATGTTTAAGTGCAGCTATAAAATTGTTTGTTTGCGTTATATAGAGAAATAGAGAACCTCTTGGCTGGCACACACGGACATTGACACTAGTATTCTTGCCTAAGAGAACTGAGCGTATTGAGCATAATGCTTGGAAATTGAACATTTCATTAACCCCTTTATTGCTGGGGCTGCTAAAAGCCGTGGGTGTTTCTCAGGAGCAAACTCTCAGAGTTCCCAGGTATGGTGACCAGTTAGCCACTGAATGTAACATTTTCCATTTGAATTTAAACAAATAAAAGGTGGTTAAACAAACGATAAATAATATAAATATTTTTTTCCAGTAAGCTGCCGCAAGCAAGATAGTCACTTTCCTTGTAATCTAGTTAAAAATATTTCTATTTTACAAATTTCACATAGATTTTTTTTTTTAATCTTAACCCTTTGAGTGCGTTGCATTGTGTTGGATTCCTCTGTGGCACACAAAGGGTTAAAATAATGCCAGATGATCATTTGGTATTAACTCTTTCATGTCAGCCATCCCTTAGTGAAAGGGGAGAATTTCCCTTTCCAGCAAGGGTACCCCAAATCTCTAGGAGGCAGGGGGACCGAGATATGAGCTCAGTTAGACCTCCTCCATTCACTAAACTTTATTGGCCTAAAGGATCTGGACGATGATGTGTCTCTCAGAGACCCTCCCAGGAAGGCTGAAGAGATTTCCCCCCCTCCAGGAGGACCAGAAAATGCTTAACCCCTTGAGTGCCAGAGAGGTAGCCAACGCATTGCAGCGCAATGCGTTGGCTACCTCTCTGGCACTCAAAGGGTTAAAATGAGCTGCCAGATACTACTTATTGATGATGACGACATCATTGGCAAAATCCTTAAACCCTTAAGGACCCATGACGTGCTATGGTTCTGGCACGTCATGGAATTCAGGGGTTCAGAGACCCCTGAATTCATTTCTGAAAAAAAAAACAGCTCCATGGTCCTTAACTGCTGGCCGCGCTGTCCTCAAGGGGTTAAAGGGATAGTGATACTTAACATGTAAAAAAAATATATACTGTAGTGTTTATCCCCCGAGTACAACAAGTCTACCCCCACTGCTTAAAGGTGTTTTATTCAAATGTTATTACATCTCAAACCTGAATTTATTTAGGTGAAGTATCACAGTGGCCTGAAATTTTACAGTGGTGCTGTTGCTACACCATCCTGTGGACAGCTTTGGTCTGTAATCCACAAACCGCCATGGAATGGTGTGGCAACAGCGCCACTGTGCAAATTTCAGGCCACTGTGATATTGCACCTAAAAATAAATCAAGTTTCAGCAGTAATAACTTTTGAATAAAACACCTTTCACCAGTTGGAGTACACCTGTTTTACTCAGGAGGATAAACACTACAACATATTAAATATTACTATCCTTTTCACAGTTTGGAGGGTTTGCCAAGGGCACTGCTCATATCAACCATAGCAACCAAGTGCTTAAAGGGATAGTAATACTTTGTTTTATCTTTATTTTATTTTGTAGGCATTAAAAAAACATGAACGATATAAGTCTTATCTCTCAAACCTTTATAGTTTGAGAGCTATTCACAAGCAAAGTTTCCCCTCACTGACCGAAACGGTAAAGTCTGCCATAAAGGTTTGAGAGATAAGACTTACATCGTTGTACTTATTTTTTTAATGACTACAATTATAAATAAACTTAAATTTAAACATTACTATCCCTTTAATCCCCTTACAACCAGAGGGCAAACGTATTAGTTAAAAACAGACAAAAATTATCTTTGAGCTGCAATAACATTTGAATGAATCATCCCACTATGAAAAAAATCTGAATCCATGTATGAAAATTTAATATGGTAGAGATGCCCCTATTAACCAAGGGGTTCAATGTACTTTATGTTTGGACTATTAATACTAATGAAAAGAAACTGAATGTTTAATTAACCATTAGGTACTAGAGACTAGTATCCAAGGGGTTAAAATGTTGCTATTATATTGTCTGATACCCTTCTCCTCTGCTTCCCCTTAACTGGCCTGGATTCCATTGTAGTTGATAACTTAAGTGTGTTCTCTACAAAAGTCTTCATAGACTTCAATGAGAATCTGTTAGACCAGAGGCACTTAATCCTTTCCTCTACCTCTACCCCAAGTGCATGATTTCATTATCTCCTCGATTAAACACAAGTGAATGTCATTAACAAATCACTGACTCATTCAGCTGCGTTCATGGGAGGAAATACTGAAAACCTAAGAACAGGTTTGAGAGCACCTGTGTTTGATAAAATCATTTGATACTTATCTAGAATCTAGGCCTTTATTTGTTCCAGTCAAAGTGAGACGATCATGAGAATTTTAAAATAATGTCAGATCCTATCTGTCACACCCTGTCACAATCCGATTCGGAGAGAATTACCCCCATTTATAATTGGGATGATCTGGGAGGATTTCCAAAAGTGTATGGGTAGACATCTCTTAAATAAATTAAGTTTGTAGTGGAGCAGTCTTAATTTTCATCTCTGGATCTCAGTCAGAGCTTCCTTCTGTATCGAAATATGATATCGTTTTCCGGCTGTAAAACACCAAATCCATATCGGCTTGAGTCAAACGCTGGAATCTGCTCACTGGGGTTTTTGAGTTCAAAGTCAAAATGAGTTAGCAGGAGGAAGACAAACCTGGAAAATTGAAATGGTTGTGTCAGGAAAAGCATATGTGGCCTACAGTATCAGATGGTTATGTCAAAAGACATACAGGTGGCCATTTTGGACTGCAGACAAAAAATTAGGTACTTTGGTTTCCATTAAGGCCACAGAGTTGTGTCTGCACTCATGAAACAGAATGTTGGTTTGCTTAAAGGGCTAGTAATAGTTCACAAAAACAGCAGCTCCAATTAATCTTCAAGAGTAATTGAATAATAAAGTATCCCCCTCCCGCCCCTTTTACCTCCTCTCAGATGTGGAATCTGGTCTCTTGACTGGACAGGTCACAGCAAGGGACAACCTTTTTACTGTGATCATAACGAAAACCCTGACCCCCTTGACAGATTTTTCAGGTTTTTCCTCACTGAAGATTGCCCCTCTCTGTAAACCATCCAGACAGTCTTGCTGCTCTGAGGTGAGCAGTGTTACATCAGTAAAAAGGGCAGGAGGGGAATACTTTATCATTCAATTACTCTTGAACTACAACTCTGACAGTATTGAAATAACACTCTCCATGGCCCAAATACTATGAAGATTATTTGGAGCTGCTTTACTATCCCCTTAAGGGGCAACAAACATGAAAATTAAAAAAAAACAAATTCCAGAAAAAGTATTTTAATTGATTAGTAAATATTGCATTCTATAGTATTCAAGAGCGTGACTGATGTCAGTTTCATTCTTTAATAATAAGTCATATTTAAAATCCAAGAATTTTATCCCCTCTCCCACTGCTTTCAATGTTTCCAGCCCCTTCTGCAAGCCTTAGTTGCCATGGCAACTCACTGAGTGCTCAATCACCCTGAGATATTTGTCTCCTCCTGAGCAGTGTAATGTGCTCTGACATTACAATGAGTTATCGTTAGTGCTCAGGAATCATTAAAAAGGCTCACAAGGTGAAAAATGTCTCAGTGTGAATGAAATCTCAGCAAGTTGCCATGGCAATCAGTTCCCTACTGGTAGAGTAACAGGGTCAGCCCCTTCACTGCAGAAGCAGTTAATCCTTATTGAAAGGGTTGGAACAGGGGAATAAAAATGCTTAGATATTTAAAATTACATTGTGTTTAAGAGTGTGACTGACATCAGTCACATGCTTCAATAATATAAAATGCATTAAGAAAAGTTGTTTTAAACCATTATTATAACATAAAATAATCAAACTTTTTGATTGATATGTCAGTTTTAAGCCTGGTTCATTGGTGGTTCCCTATATCCATTTTGAGAAGGACTGGTCTAGGGAACGCCAACCTTTGGGTGATGTTTTGACTAAACTATATCCTTAAAGGGATAGTAATACTTCGTTTTATCCTTAATTTATTTTGTAGGCATTAAAAAAACATGAAGAACGATATAAGTCTTATCTCTCAGACCTTTATGGTTTATGAGATATTCACAAGCAAGTTTCCCCTCCCGCCCCTTTTACCTAGTGTAAGCCACCTCTTCTCAGATGTGAATCTGGTTGTAAGACCAGACAGATAACAGCAGGGGGCAATCTTCTTTATATTAAAACAATGAAAGCCCTTCCCCCCTTGGCAAGTTTTTCAGGTTTTTCCCTTATCTTAATTGAAGATTGTCCCTCTCTGCAGTCTACCTGGGCACCTCCCTTCTGATCTGGTTGAACAGGGAAGGGATACTTTGTTTGTGAATATCTCTTAAACAATAAAGGTTTGAGAGATAAGACTTATATCATTCTTCATGTTTTTTTAATGCCTACAAAATAAAATAAAGATAAAACGAAGTATTACTATGCCTTTAACTACAAGTGTCCTCCTTAAAGTTACAGGAAGCCAGTAACCTTCCCAAACAGGTTTAACAAGGCTGAAATCATACAAAGATTCTTACTGTTTAATGCTGTTGACAGCATGCTGCTTCCCGATACAAATGTTATTCCCAGATCCCCAAGGCATGTTGTAATATTTCAGCTTCTTGCCACTTTTGTAGAAATTCTTTTTCTCTGTTCCATCTGCGTTTAGGAATCGGTCATATCTGAACAGCTAGGAAACAAGACAGTGTTAAAAATTTGTCTGTTTTAGTGAATATACAGCGCTGCAATAAGTTGCATCCCCCTCTGGGTGGTATGTCTCCCATCTGAGCTAGTAGTACGAAAGTGCATTTAACAAGGAACTGAAGTATACACTTGTAATCGCTGACTTTAATTTAAAGTGATAGTAATGCCTGCAATAAAGTAGATCGCAGAGACTTCTTTATTGTAAATCTAACACATTGCGTTATGCTTAACAACATACTTTTATGTAGTACATTACTGGAGAACCCATCTCCAGAAGGATATAGATACTCTAGAGAAAATTCAGAGAAGGGCTACTAAAATGGTGACTGGTTTATATGAAAATACATCAGGATAGACTAAAGTATCTGAACATGTATAGCTTGGAGGAGAGAAGAGAGAGGGGATATGATAGACACATTCAAATACATGAAGAGATTCACCAAAGTGCAGGAGGGAAGTACATTTCAAAGGAGTAGAAATGTTAGGACAAGAGGCCATAGTCTAAAACTAGAGGGACACAGGTTTAGATGTAATGTAAGAAAGTTTTACTTCACTGACAGGGTAGTAGATAAGTGGAATAGCCTACCAGCAGAAGTGGTAGAAGTTAATACAGAATTTAAGCATGAATGGAATAGGCATAAGGCTGTCCTTAAAGGGACAGTAATGTCCCAGAAAAAATATTTATCGTTTTGTAGTGCTTAAAAAGTTCAACCAAATGCAAGAAATCAAGTTCCCCCCTCCCTCCCCTTTCCCTGATGTCAGAGCTGTGCTGACTGCAGGGGAATACTGTCCGGGGACCAACTGGCGGCCCTGCAGCAGAGCTGCAATCACGTTATTTAAAAAGAACGACTTCAATGGAAAGGTCTACAAAGTGTACCTGGTTTGCAAGCACACTTTGTAGACTATTCCAATGCAGTAATTTGTTTTAAATAACGTGATTGCGGCTCTGATGAAGAGCCTCCTCGTGTCGGCCAACACAGATCTCCTGGTGACAGCTTTACAGCTGACAGCAGGAATTGGCAAATTTTAAATGCGAATGTCTCTCAAACCATAGTGGTTTGAGAGATAGGATTTGTTACATTTAGTTTAACTTTTTAAGCCCTCCAAACCGATAAATATTTTTTGTTAGACATTTTATTGAGTTTTTAATTGTTTTTAGATGTTGATTTGTGTCTTTTGTACCAGAAAAGCCATTTATAATTTTGTACTATTGCAGTTGCTTTACTGGAGTGCCTTTTTCTAAAGAGTTTATTTTGGGTGGAAAGTGGAAGAGGGAATCTCCTTTCTATATTTCCCTCTTCTACTCACAACTTGTTTATTTATATATGGTTTCTCTGCTCTTAAATGCACCACACTATCCGCTTTCAAAGTTCCCTCTCCCCTGACATCAGCATTCTATCTGACAGCAGGGGAATCCGGTCCCAGAACCGGCGGCGGCTCTGCAGGAGTGCTGAGATCTCGCTATAGAAACAGAAATCCTTCACTAAAATGGTCTTCTATGTGTGCTTGCAAACCAAGCACAAACCAAGCACACGTAGAAGACCATTTTAGTGAAGGATTTCTGTTTCTATAACATGGTCTCAGGACTCCTGCAGAGCCGCCTCTTACTCACTGACTGGATTCCCCGGCTCTCAGCTAGAACGCTGACGTCAAGGGAAAAGCCAAAAAGAGGGAACTTTGAAAGTGGATATCTCTCAAACCATAGAGGTTTGAGAGATGCCGCTGGTATAGTTGAATTCAGAATTTTAAGGGCTACAACATGGGGGATAGTAATAATTAAGTATTACTATCCATTTAAAGGGACACTAATATCCCATAAAAATGTTTTTATGTTTCGTAGAGTAAAAAAAAAAATAAAACCTGTGCAACCTTTATCGTTTGAGAGATATTCAGTCCTAAAGTTCACCCCTTCCTCCCCAGGTCAGCAGGAGTTCCCAGTCTGGGGACCGACAGGCGGCTCTTGAGCAGAGCCGCAATAGCGCAATTTTAAAATAAATACTTCATTGGAATGGTCTACAAAGTGTGCTTGGTTTGCAAGCACACTTTGTAGACCGTTCCAAAGAAGTAATTCTTTTTAAATCTTGCTATTGCGGGTCTGCTGAAGAGCCTCCTCGTGTCGACCGACACGGATCTCCTGCTGTCGGTTTTACAGCAGGGGAACTTTAGCAGCAACTATCTCTCAAACCTTTACGGATTTGATGCATAGAATTTATTTTTCTTTAATCTACAAAACAAAAAACTATTTTTATGGAACATTACTGTCCCTGTAACCAGGGGCGGACTGACCATTCGGGCATTCGGTCACGGACCGAGGGCCCGTGACCGAAGGGGGCCCGCCGCTGCCACCGCCGCCGCCGCTTCCGCTTCCAGAGCTGCTGAGCAGCTCTCTTACAACGGCCGCCGGCGCGCCGTTCTAGTAATACAGAGCGTTGGGAGATGACATCATCTCCCAGCCTCTGCATTACTAGAGGCGCGCAGGACTTTGCCACGCCGCTAGACCACCAGGGACTGGAGATAGGAGCATTGGGGAGATAAAGGGGCATGGTGGTGGAAGAACGTGGAGATGGGGGCATTGTGGAGATGAAGGGGGCATTGTGGAGATGAAGGAGCAATGTGGAGACGGGGGCATTGTGGAAGGGGGCATTTTGGAGTTGAAGGGGGCATTGTGGAGATAGGGGCATTGTGGAGATGAAGGGGGCATTGTGGAAGGGGCATTGTGGAGATGAAGGGGGCATTGTGGAGATGAAGGGGGCATTGTGGAAGGGGCAATTTGGAGATGGGGGCATTGTGGAAGGGGCAATTTGGAGATGGGGCATTGTGGAAGGGGCAATTTGGAGATGGGGGCATTGTGGAAGGGGCAATTTGGAGATAGGGGCATTGTGGAGATGAAGGGGCATTGTGGAGATGAAGGGGGCATTGTGGAAGGGGCAATTTGGAGATGGGGGCATTGTGGAAGGGGCAATTTGGAGATAGGGGCATTGTGGAGATGAAGGGGCATTGTGGAGATGAAGGGGGCATTGTGGAAGGGGCAATTTGGAGATGGGGGCATTGTGGAAGGGGCAATTTGGAGATAGGGGCATTGTGGAGATGAAGGGGCATTGTGAAGATGAAGGGGCATTGTGGAGATGAAGGGGCATTGTGAAGATGAAGGGGGCATTGTGGAAGGGGCAATTTGGAGATAGGGGCATTGTGGAGATGAAGGGGCATTGTGGAGATGAAGGGGCATTGTGAAGATGAAGGGGGCATTGTGGAAGGGGCAATTTGGAGATAGGGGCATTGTGGAGATGATAGGGGCATTGTGGAGATGGGGGCATTGTGGAGATGAAGGGGGCAATGTGGAGATTTCTGCACGGGGCCCAGACCTCTTTTTGGACCAGGGGCCCTGGGTCCTGTCAGTCCGCCCCTGCCTGTAACACAGCTGTTTTGTTGCATTTAAATTCTGCTGTAGTCTATAACTGAATGGGAACATTTTATTACATTGAGAATGTATACAAGGCCCTTTAGAATCATGGACAATATTTCAATGCATTGGATATCTCTGTGGCACTCAAAGGGTTAAGTGTGTAAGTCAGTACAACAAAAATAAGTCCAGAAGGCGATCTGTATAATACGAATACAAAGTGACAATTACCTCGGGCTTTTGGTGGATTTCAGAATCCATCTGGGGACTAACGTATGGGAAGAGACAGAGCCTGTCACCCTTTCTCAGTTGGTAGTCCCTGCCATCTGCCAGCTTCAGCGACATGTCCTCCAGGACCTCCCTGGTGAGGAAGGGGGCGGCTGTCAGACGCAGGCTCTCATTTAATGCGCTGTCTGGAGGGAGAGAGTGCAGGCAGAGGGTAACGCATCTGAAAAGCTGGTCTGCACAACAGTCTGGTGACACGGGCATTGTGCCAACATGGCATCCTCTAGAATACTCATTTCACTGCCAGAAGCAAATGTTTAACCCTTTGAATGCCAGAGAGGTGTCCAAAACATTGATTAGCAATGTGTTGGACTCCTCTCTGGAAGGCATAGACTTAAAGGAGCCGTTCTAGCGGAACCAAACACTTGGAATAGGTGACTCTTAATATGTTTATCCCATCAAGGACCAGAGACGTGTGGAACACACTGCACATCCCTCTGGTTATTAAAGAGTAAACAGAAGCACTTACCTAGGTAATATTTAATCACACAGCAGTCAGGTATATCTATATAATTACTGTGTGTAACAGAAGCACTTACCTAGGTAGCAGTCCATCATACAGCAGTCAGGTGTATCTATATAATTACTGCGTGTAACAGAAGCACTTACCTAGGTAGGAGTCCATCATACAGCAGTCAGGCGTATCTATATAATTACTGTGTGTGACAGAAGCACTTACCTAGGTAGGAGTCCATCACACAGCAGTCAGGTGTATCTATATAATTACTGTGTGTAACAGAAGTACTTACCTAGGTAGGAGTCCATCACACAGCAGTCAGGTGTATCTATATAATTACTGTGTGTAACAGAAGCACTTACCTAGGTAGGAGTCCATCATACAGCAGTCAGGTGTATCTATATAATTACTGTGTGTAACAGAAGGACTTACCTAGGTAGCAGTCCATCATACAGCAGTCAGGTGTATCTATATAATTACTGCGTGTAACAGAAGCACTTACCTAGGTAGGAGTCCACCATACAGCAGTCAGGTTTATCTATATAATTACTGTGTGTAACAGAAGTACTTACCTAGGTAGGAGTCCATCATACAGCAGTCAGGTGTATCTATATAATTACAGTGTGTAACAGAAGCACTTACCTAGGTAAGAGTCCATCATACAGCAGTCATTTGTATCTATATAATTAGTGTAACAGAAGCACTTAGATAGATAGATATATGTATGTGTCTTTTTCCATTTAACCCAGTCTGAATTTCAACATTAAAGTCCACTTCCTCACCCTTTGGCTACTGGAGAAATCTCATCCACCTTGCTTCTCAATGTGATTTAAGGTTGATGGTAGCCAAAGCTCTATCTTTAACCCTTTGAGTGCCAGAGGGGGACCCAACACACTGGGAAGCAATGAATTGGTCACCCCCTGGCAATCAGTAGCACAAACAGCTGTTTACTCACCAAAGATGACCATGAGATCTAGAAGGTCTGGGCTTAGGTCTTCCATTTCTCCTCTGGCCTCTCCTTGGATGTGAAATATTTTGCCTAATTCTCCTTGGACGGCCGCCATGGCTTTAGGATGTTTGAGCAGAAACAAGAGAAGCCAAAATGTTGCTGGGCCGGCGTTACCCTAAAAATAAACCAGAAGACGAATTAGAGAACGTTAATCCTTTAAAAGGACCAGAGGGGAATCTGCAGCTCACTGTAAAGCAATGACGATGAATCTGAGACACCTTTAGCATTAATGAGCTTACAAGGGACACTAACACGTAAAATGAAATGGAGTTATATAAAGTTAAATATCATGTACCTCCAGTTAGCATCTGTGAAATGTAGTCATTTTATATTAAATATCTAACATCTAATCTAATGTAGATGTAATTCATAGAGATAGACTATTATATATACACACATTTTGGTTAATTGTTTACACCCACCTATTTCTGTTAATGTATTGAGATTAGCACCCACTGCTCTCTGTTTAGAAAGGCTGTTACCGTATCTATCTATCTATCTATCTATCTATCTATCTATCTATCTATCTATCTATATCTATCTATCTATCTATCACATCTATCTATCTATCTATCTATCTATCTATCTATCTATCTATCTCATATCTATCTATCTATCTATCTATCTATCTATCTATCTGTCTATCTAGTTTACCAATCAATCTATCTAATCTAGTTTCCCAACTGGGTTAAAGGCAGGCACTGTAAGGTGACCATATATCCCTTTAAATCAGGACACTTGTAAAACGCACAGCCAGCAGGGTTCCACTAATTCCTGTGCAGTCTTGGAGAATGAAATTGTCATAAGCCTCTTTGATTTAAAGGAATAAGAGGGTACCTTAGGGCAGTGGTGTTAGGGCCTCTTGGACTGCAAACTGTTCGGCTTGAGCACAGGCGGGCCGATCAAAATGAATGAGCCACTGATTAACCCTTTAATGACCAGCGAGGTGTGAAACTTAATGCGCAGCAGTGCATTGCACTCCCCTCTGGTCCTTCACGGGTTAACCTATGGAGGTAAAAAAAAAAGAAATTCAACTCAAGTGGGAGGGGCTGGGTGGGGAAGGAGGAGAAGTGGGCAGGAAGTGGGAGGAACAGGGTGGGGAAGTAGGAGTAGTGGGCAGGAAGTGGGAGGAACAGGGTGGGGAAGGAGGAGAAGTGGGCAGGAAGTGGGAGGAACAGGGTGGGAAGGGGGAGAAGTGGGCAGGAAGTAGGAGGAGCAGGGTGGGAAGGGTGAGGAACAGGATGGGAAGGAGAAGTGGGTGGAAAGTAAGTGGAACAGGATGGGAAGGAGGAGCAGTGGTTGCAAGTGGGAGGAACAGGGTGGGAAGAAGGAAAAGTGGACAGGAAGTGGGAGGAGCACGGTGGGAAGGAGAAGAAGTGGACAGGAAGTGGGAGGAGCATGTTGGAAGGAGGAGAAGTGGGCAGGAAGTAGGAGGAGCAGGGTGGGAAAGAGGAGAAGTGAGCATGAAGTAGGAGGAGCAGAGTGGGAAGGAGGAGAAGTGGGCAGGAACTAGGAGGAGCAGAGTGGGAAGGAGGAGAAGTGGGCAGGAAGTAGGAGGAGCAGAGTGGAAAGGAGGAGAAGTGGGCAGGAACTAGGAGGAGCAGAGTGGGAAGGAGGAGAAGTGGGTGGGAAATGGACGGAACAGGGTGGAAAAGAGGAGAAGAGGGCAGAGCTTCATGAGAAACTCCCCACAACTGGAGAATCACTATCTGTCCGCAGAGACCCGGTAATTCACTTTAAAAAAACGGAGCTTTCGCGGCAGATGCAGAGATTTCCCAGGTCTGAGAATGACTCCATTTTTCCTTTATGCCTATGTACCATTGTGTGAACACTGATGTGCTGAAGTATATATTATTAATTAGGGCCGAGTTCTTCCCGGAACATTACAATGCGGCCTTAAAGCTTATGAGCATCTAAGACTCAGACTAAGTAATGGCTCCATAAATTAGCCAGCACTCTCCATGATAAAGTGTGTTCTAGGATTTAACCTTTTGCGTCCCTGAGGGGTGTGCAATGCATTGGGACTCAAAAGGTTAAATGTTTATAATTAGTTGAGCTGGAATGATTAATGTAAACAGGAGATCCTAAAAGCAGATTGCTACGTTGTATAACTATTTAAATCTTTGAGCAACAGACGCATCCAGTGCAATGCGGTGGATACTTCTCTGGCCTTCAAAGGGTTAATAAACTGTAAAGGGATAGTCATAGCTGGGAACTCTCCGGATTTGCCCCGGAGACTCTGGTTTTGGCTTATAATTACCATGTCTCCAGGACAGAGGCTGACGATCTTCATCCACTGAGTATAAGGAAAACACTGCTCCCTTGACGGAGGAGGCCGAATTTTCCTTCTGCTCAATGAAGATTGTCCCTTGCTACACTCCAGCAGGCCGGCTCAGGGAGGCAGTGTGACATAAGTGAAAGGGGTGGGAGGGGATCCTTTAGAAATGAATTCCTCTTGAACTACAAAATGCAAACGATTGAAATACAGAGCTACATGATCCTCATTATATGAACACTGTAAAATCTCAGGTATAATACGTATCTGACTGTATATAATACGCAGGTGTACAAGATTTTAGGGGAAAACAAGAGTGCCTATGCATAATACTCACCCTTGTTTTCCCCTGTCACAAAAATAAAATTCCACTGCTACACTGCTTCCCTCCCTCCCCACTTACCCATACCTCCCAAGTGTCCCTCTTTAGGAGGGACAGTCCCTCTTTTAGACCCAAATCCCTCTGTCCCTCTTTCCCACCCTGATGTCCCTCTTTTTAAGAGACCAGATTGGGTGGTGTGTATATAAGTGTATAACATTACTCTACATCAATAAAACTCACATTATTGTTTGTTTAAACGTCAGTATATGTGTTTATAAATTAGTCTGTATAAATAAAATACTATGGTCTTGTTCTAAATCATTTATTAGGTTACACAAAGAGGTGTCAATAGGTCGTGAAATAGCCTAAAAATTCTTGGTAATGCCCCTCCCACCAGTCACACCTCCAGCAACACCCCCTAAAACACAAGTGTCCCTCTTTGGCAATTTGAAATGTTGGGAGGTATGCTTACCCATGACCTCCTCTGTAGTCCAATTTTGTTATCCTGACAGGGTCTCAGCGGGCGGCATGCTTGCATCTGCCGCCCGTTTCCAGCATTGCCCTGTCAGGACCTCTTCTGCCTTGCCAATGGTAATGTCTTTTGAGGACCGCAAGTTCCTCACAGGGCAATACCATAGATCCAATGTGCATAGCTAGGTGATTCAGTCAAAATGAGTAAGACACTAATTAACTAACCTGTGCTTAATCAGGAAAATCCTTACATCCTGCCTGTTTGTGGCCTTTGATGACTGAATTTGGACACCCCTGATATCCTATATAATAATTCCCTAGTGTATGTTTGTCAGAAGCCGTCATGCACAGTACAGACGACTGCGCGCACTGCAGTCATGCGCAGTAGAGACTGCCCAAACACGCTGAGGCTGATAACGGAGAGGGGCGCTCCGAATTCATGCTCCGAATTCTCTGCACACCTTCATGTGCAGAGAGGACTATGGTCTGAATTTGGATCGCCCCACTCCGTTATCCACCGCGGCGCATTTTGGCAGTCAGTACTGAGCATGAATGCAGCGATGCCAACAGGATACAGCCACCAGCCGAGGTTGCTGGGTGGCACTGTGGCCCGTGAACATGGGCTTTTCAACTAGTATACAATAAAATGGCTAAGAAATTTTGACAGTGAGGGGCAATATCGCTTTCTGTAGAAATCGCTACAATAAAGCGTCTTCAGACTGCTATTGGGAAGAATTCACAAATAGAGCTGATAGTTATTCCAGTTATTTGCATGAAGTCACAAATCACGTTCATTAGTTAAGCGAAATTGCAAAGGTCATATTTAATTGATGGTAGGAAATCATGGGTTCTATAATGATTTTAAAGATGAAAAAATGTATGTGACCAGAAAGGTACACAGCGCATTGCATTGCATTGCATTCCTACAGTCCTTAAAGAGTTAAAGAGAAACGGACATTAAAAAAATATATGTGTAAAGTTTAGTCTTTTGTTTAACCTTTGGAGTGTCAGAGGGGCACGCAGGCATAACCCTTTGGCACTCAAAGGGGTAAACTGCGTCTATTGCCACCCCCAGGGAGTTTAGTTTCCTGATTGTATAGGTCTGTCTCAAGCTTCATGTCCCGCCTCCTGCAAGAGCTGAAGCTGCCAGTGTCAGCTTCATTCCTATTGGCTGTGCAGATGGGTGTGACTTCACAGCAGCCAATAATTATAGGAATCATCAGCTACATCCCTGGAGCTCACAGCACCAGCTGTAGGGAGGAAAAGGTCAGGGGTGGAAGTGGCAGTGATTATCTAGTAAAATGCTGGGCATTAACACTTTTTTTTAAATAAAAACCTGTATGTTATTACGTTAGTACGAATTACTATCAGCTGTATTTGTGAATCCTTCCCAATAGCAGACCGTGGACGCTTTATTGTAGCGCTTTCTGCACAAAGCGATATTGCCCCTCACTGTCAATATTTCTCTGGCATTTTATTGTATACTAGTTGAAAAGCCCGTGTACACGGGGTACAGTGCCACCCAGCAACCTTGGCTGGTGGCTGTATCCTGTTGGCAGCGCTGCAGTCATGTGCAGTACTGACTGCCCGAACGTGCTGCGGCTGATAACGGAGCGGGGTGCTCAAATTCAGACCGTAGTCCTCTCTTCGTAAGGTGTGCAGAGAGGGCTACGGTCTGATTTAGGAACTCCCCTCTCTGTTATTACCCACATGTGTTTGAGCAGTCTCTTCTGCACATGACTGCAGTGCACGCAGCCATCTGTACTGCGCATGACGGCTTCTGACAAACATACATTAGCGAATTGTTATATAGGATATCAGGGTTGTCCAAATATATAGTGTCTTTCCTGCTGAGTAAAACTAACATACATACACTGCTGGCAGTTTTATTGAAATATTAAAACTGTGCAAATTGTCAGGAAGTGAGTAGAAGCATCAGAGCATCTTGGATATTCAAAATGACAGGAAGTGACTCAGCATTTGCTATAATATGTTAAAAAGAACTGTCAGTGACTCAACTCTCCTAGAGAATGCAACAGAATAACAGTTTGAAATCTGACCATTAGAGGGCACACTTAATGTAGAAAACAGTTTAAATTGTCATAACTAAAAAGATGCATTTACCAGCATTGGTGTTACCCTTGTATGACCCAGCAAGTTAAGGTTTATAATATGTTTATTTTCTTTAAAAAGGATTGCTGCTCATTGAAATCATACATTGTTTTTATAGTCCTTTAATTAATTTACCCAAGCGTAGATGTAAGGAGGTTAATGATTTACTGCAGTAATTTAATTATAATTATTGCACCTGATTGAATGCACTATGATATAACATAGGAAACAGATGTTTTCAGTGCAAGCGTGTATTAAACAGGGATTCTACAATAAACCTTATATCCCCAAATTTGGAAGGTCATCATCTAGGATATGGGTTAACTGGATATTAGGCCTGTCTACAGAGCATATTAGGTTTGTTTGTATTTATCAGACAATATGTAAATGCCATATGCAGATGGTGAAACAGGAACCGTGCTGGACTAAATTAACTCCTCTATGTGGGGAAGTTGAGAAAAAAGTCCATTGCTTGTAAATAGGTCTTTAAACCCTTAAAGGCGCAGTAAACTTTTTTAATGAAAAAATATATATTGTAGGGATTTTCCTATTGAGTCAAATAAGGGTACTCCCACTGCCGAGAGATTTATATTTCCAGAGTTATTACAGTTTAACCCCTTAACGACGGATGACTTACCAGGTACGTCCCGCAGAAACTGTCACTTAGTAACAGAGGACGTACCTGGTAAGTCACGGAAGTCCGGGTCTCCATGCGGCTGCACGCCACTCGGAGACTCCGGACTTGTTTGAAAAAAAAAAAAATAAATGTTCGGCGGGCGTTAAGGTGACAGCCACGTACGAACGCGGCTGTCACTAAGGGGTTAAACCCATGATTTCCTGTTAGATTCTACTGGAGCGGAAAGTCAGAAAAGTCATAGACATACAGGTCTCTATAGAATGTGATAGAAACTGCCTGTCACTTCCTGTCAGTTAGATCTATCAGGAAGTAAACACAGTAAATTCACTTCCTGTCAGTTAGACCTATCAGGAAGTAAACACAGTAAATTCACTTCCTGATTATTTAAACTGCTATAATTGTTGAAAAGAACATCTGACAGCAGTGGGAGTGACCTTGTTTTATTCAGCAGGAAATGCTCTGTAAAATATGTTTTCATAAAAAAAAAGTTTACTGCTCCTTTAAATTCTAGAGAGGCTTCGCAATGTGTTGGAGACCTTGCTAGCATTTAAGGGGTTAAAATCTCCATTTAAATCAATGGTCATATTTACTAGCCCCCGTTGAGTTAAGTGGGATTTTATTTTGTTGAATGCTAGATAGAGTTCCAATGCAATGCTTAGCAATGTGTTGAAGATCTCTATAGCATTCAAGGGGCTAATAATCTTGCCCGCTATAAGCGGATTGGCTGGGAGCTGCGTAAGCCAATTTATTTTGAACCGATACTGGCAGTCTGACTTGGGTACTAGCCCAAAAGGTGGCATGGGGGAGTGGGGGCTGTGCAGCTCAAAATGCCTTCATCGCTGGTGGCGGAGGCAAAGAGGGTGAAAGGGATAGTAATACTTCATTTTATCTTTATTTTATTTTGTAGACATTAAAAAAACATGAAGAACGATATAAGTCTTATCTTTCCAACCTTTATGGTTGGAGAGATATTCACAAGCAAAATTTCCCCTGCCACCCCTTTTACCTAGTGTAAGCCATCTCTTCTCAGATGTGGAATCAAGTCTATAGACCAGACAGATAACAGAAGGGAAGAATCTTCTTCCTATGAGAACAATGAAAACCCTGCCCCCCTTGACAAGCTTTTCAGGTTTTTCCCTTATCTTAATTGAAGATTGTCCCTCTCTGCAGTCTACCTGGGCACCTCCCTTCTGATCTGGCTGAGCAGTGTTACATCAGTAAAAGGGGCAGGAGGGAGACACTTTGTCATTGAATTACTCTTGTACTACAACTCTGACAGTATTCAAATAACAGTCTCCAAGGTCCACATATTATGATGATTAATTAGATCTGCTTTTATTATGAAACATTACTATCCCTTTAAGGAATTTGACACAGACATATTCATTTGCAATTTTGTAAATATTATATTTTATATCTTCAGCGCACATTAAGATGCGACCCATATTAACCCTTTGAGCAACGGAGGGTTACCCCTCCGGCACTCAAAAGGTTAACGGTTGCATCTTTGGGGGCTTTTTTTTATTTTCGCTGAGCACCAATGGATTTTTTTTTTTTTTTTAACTTCAAGAAAGAAGACAGAAAAAAAGAGAAGATTAATGAAGAAACCGGACAGTGGGTGACAGGTAAGTGCTACATTTCTGACTAGCCTTTTTTCTCTCCTTTGACGTTCCCACAATTTGCGCTATTTAGCGCGAGTTGTGGGAACAAAAACCAACAACGAGCATCTTGCCAAAACGTGAGTTTTGGCCACCAACGCTCGTTTTGCCATGTACCTCTCCAGCAATAGAACAGCTGAGGTACATGTGTGAGTTTTTTACGCGTTTGTGTTTTTACTGTCACTGCCGGTTTAACCGGTGGTAATAGAATCGAGCCCTAAATTACTGGGAATTTTTCTAATTTGATTGTCAGAATTGTGCAGAATTCCTCGTTTTTTTTATTTTTTTTCTTCTTTCTAAACACCAGGATCCTCCCCTTTTAAATGTTAACCACTTGGATGCTAGTGACCTCTACGTTGTATGTGTCTCTTGCAGCTAAGGGCTTAAAGGGATAGTAATACTTCGTTTTATCTTTATTTTATTATGTAGGCATTAAAAAAACATGAAGAACGATATAAGTCTTATCTCTCAAACCTTTATGGTTTGAGAGATATTCACAAGCAAAGTTCCCCTCCTGCCCCTTTTACCTAGTGTAAGCCATCTCTTCTCAGATGTGCAATCCAGTCCATAGACCAGACAGATAACAGCAGGGGACAATCTTCTTCCTATGAGAACAATGAAAGCCCTGCCCCCCTTGACAAGTTTTTCAGGTTTTTCCCTTATCTTAATTGAAGATTGTCCCTCTCTGCAGTCTACCTGGGCACCTCCCTTCTGATCTGGTTGAGCAGTGTTACATCAGTAAAAGGGGTGGGAGGGGGATACTTTGTCATTGAATTACTCTTGAACTACATCTCTGACAGAATTGAAATAACACTCTCCAAAGTCCAAATACTATGATGATTAATTAGAGCTGCTTTTATTATGAAACATTACTATCCTTTAAACCACATCATTAATCACCTGCTGGTTACTGTAGACCATTTCAGACTCTGGAATGATGCAAATTTTATTATTTCTTTTTGTATTTGAATTTATTGAGGTCAGTCCAAAGATGGAAAGTGCAGAAAGGGCAAGTCAATGGTTTCTCTATTTATGGGACTGTTAAAGACAGGAGTTTGATAGATCTATCATGTCACAATGATGAGCCTAATAAAAAAAACCTAAAAAACGAAATTATGTCAGAGAGATAAGACTGAGTTTCTATTTTAAGGTTTGCCCCGAAGGCTAGGACTTGGTAAAAAGAAGCTTCGTTCGGGAAAAAAAAAATGGTAACGAAAGTTTGAGTGCCTGTGGGGTATGCAAAGCTTTGCGAACTCCTCTGGCACTCAAAGGGTTAAAGAAGGCATTATTTGCAGAATATAAAAGACGAGGGTTAATGTATAGCAATTAATCCACCCTAAATTAGGAGCTGGAATTGATTTTAGTCCCTCTTCCTGCCTAATGCCAGTTTACTATGTTAACCCCTTAACCCTTTGAGTGCCAAAGGGGTACGGAATGCATTGCTTTGCAATGCATTCCGTAACCCTCTGACACTCAACGGGTTAAAGGATTAGCAATGCCCTAGATTGCTAAAAAGTAATATTGTAGATAAATTAAAAAGAAATCGATCGGTGCAAGTCCTATCTCTCAGACCTTTATGGTTTGAGAGACAGGACTTGCAGTGATCGATTTATTTTTATTTTATCTACAATTTTATGTTTTAGCCAAGTAAGACATTACTATCCCTTTAACGACAACCCGATTCGCGGGAGGGCGGAAGTTAAGGACTAAGGCACATTTTTATTAGTTTTTTTTTTTTTTAGGAAAGGATTCCGGGGTTGCTAAGCAGTGTGCAGCCACGTGACGAACCTGGGGATCCATGACGTACCAGGACAGTCACCGGTTCTTAAACCCTTAAGGACCGGCACACATGCACGTGGCTGGCACTTAAGGACCATGGAGCATTTTTTTTTTCAGAATCCGATTAAGGGCTCCCCGAATGGTGTGCAGCCGCGTGGGTTTCCCTGAAATATATGCTATACAGGTACGTCATGCTTCCTTTAGGCACATTTACCCATGACGTACATGTACGTCCTTGGTCGTTAAGGGGTTAAGTGCCGGACCCCCATGATGGTGCTGGCATGTCAGTTAGTCCTTAAGGGGTTACATATACCACATTTCCTTTTGGGGCATTTTAGTGGATCAGTGTATCTGGGCATTCGTTGGGGGCATCCAGTCTAAGGAGGTCTCACATTGAGATTCTAACAGTCCCATTTCTACAGAAAGGAACCAATCTTGTGCTCAGAGGCGTAACTAGACACCATCTGGCCCTGGTGCAAGAACTGTCATGGGCCCCTCTGACCACATTGGCCCCCTCATCCACAATGCCCCTTCTACAATGCCCCCTCCATCTCCACATTGCCCCTTCCACAATGCCCCCTTTATCTCCACAATGCCCCTTCCACAATGCCCCCTTCATCTCCACAATGCCCCCTTCATCTCCACAATGCCCCTTCCACAATGCCCCCTTTATCTCCACAATGCCTCTTCCACAATGTCCCCTTCATCTCCACAATGCCCCTTCCACAATGCCCCCTTCATCTCCACAATGCCCCCCTTCATCTCCACAATGCCCCCTTCATCTCCACATTGCCCCTTCCACAATGCCCTCCCTTCATCTCCGCAATGCCCCCTTCATCTCCACATTGCCCCTTCCACAATGCCCTCCCTTCATCTCCGCAATGCCCCCTTCATCTCCACAATGCCCCCATCTTCACATTTCCCCTTTATCTCCACATTGCCCCTACCTCCAGTCCCTGGTGGTCTAGCGGAGTGTCTTTACAGATCTGTGCCTCCTTCGGCACAGATCTCTGTAACTGGAGCTCCCGCGTGCCGCTGTAGTAATGCAGAGGCTGGGAGATGATGTCATCTCCCAGCGCTCTGTATTACTAGAGCGGCGCGTCGAGTGGGAGATCAGCTGAGGACTGCTGCGGGTGAGGGGGTCGCAGGGGGCGGCCGGGCCCCTTGAGTGACGGGCCCAGTCGCAGGTGCGACCGCTGCGACCCCTATTGTTACGCCACTGCTTATGCTTTGGTCAGATGGCCAGTGAGGAATGAGGCATCTCTGGGTGCACAACTGTACATAAAATGTTAACCTATATTGAGGGGGGCTCTAGCCACAATTTTCCCGGGAGCCTCAGGGATTCATAACTGACCTGAGTCCTTCCATTAATGCCGTGTGCACCAATGGGAGGACAAGGGAGCAGTCTGATGACATTTTAGGGGTGGCCCTTTCCTCTGTGACTTGTGTTGTGTACTGAACAAGACATGAAGGAAATGGACTATACCCGCGTTTGCTATGGGGCTGGCCTTCCTGACATTGGAGGAGATTTTTAATAGGATGCCTTATAGAAACCACACACTATAGTGCATACCCCTGAGTGCAGCTACTGGTATTTGAGGCCTCTTGTAAATTTGCACATTGACCCAAAAAATCACTAAGTTTTTGTTAACAACTGTTTAAAGGAGCAATCAACTTTTCTGAAAACCTAGATCTTTTAGGGCTTTTCCGGTTGAGTGAAGCAAGGGCTAACTGATGGCAGTTGTTTTATTGAAAAGTTCTATCCGTTCAAACCGTCTGGAACTGAGTAACAGCTTCAGCACTTCCTGACAGCTTGAACACATTCTATAGAGAACTGTTGTTGGTGACTCACAGAATAAATGTCTGAATTAAAGATACAGGAATGTCTCACTTTAAATGAACATCTTAGTGCATAGGATACTGTAAATAGAGGGGCCCAATAGTGTAATATGTCACAGGTCTAGCAGATAAACAATGAAAATATATAGGTGGGTACTCACAATTGTAGTGGTCAGCTGTAGATGAAGCTGACAAATGCGCAAATGGAGAATATAACCCATCTCCGTTCAGGTATCTTAGTGCATAGGCTCCGTAAAATAACATAGGAACTGGAGATATCATACTAATGGAGATGCTATCCCACTTTAATGCATATTTCCCCTGAAAGGGATAGTAATACTTCGTTTTAACTTTATTTTATTTTGTAGGCATTAAAAAAACATGAAGAATGATATAAGTCTTATCTCTGAAACCTTTATGGTTTAAGAGATATTCACAAACAAAGTATCCCTTCCCTGTTCAACCAGATCAGAAGGGAGATGCCCAGGTAGACTACAGAGAGGGACAATCTTCAATTAAGATAATGGAAAAAGCTGAAAAACTTGTCAAGGGGGGAAGGGCTTTCATTGTTTTCATACAAAGAAGATTGTCCCCTGCTGTTATCTGTCTGGTCTATGGACTGCATTCCACATCTGAGAAGAGATGGCTTACACTAGGTAAAAGGGGCGGGGAGGGGAACTTTGCTTGTGAATATCTCATAAACCATAAAGGTTTGAGAGATAAGACTTATATCATTCTTCGTGTTTTTTTAATGCCTACAAAATAAAATAAAGTTAAAACGAAGTATTACTATCCCTTTAAAGAGATAGTAATGTCTCACTATAATTGAACATTTGATTATTCCTTATCAGAGGCATAACTAGAAGCCTTCGGGCCCTGGTACAAGAAGTGCCATAGCCCCCCCCCACCCCCCATCACATTGGCCCCTCTGACTACATTAACCCCCTCCACAATGCCCCGATCTCCTACCTGGAACTTCCATGCGGTCCTCTTAGTAATGCAAAGCGCTGGGAGATGATGTCATCTCCCAGCACTCTGCATTACTAGAGCACCGGCAGGAGATTGTGGGCGCCACAACATTGCCGACGATACATACAAAATATAAGGAATAATGGAATGTTCATTTATACTGAGACATTACTGTCTCTTTAAGGCGGAATATGCATTAAAGTGCTATAGCATCTCCATTATTATCATATATCCAGTTCCTGTGTTTTTTTATGGAGCCTATGCACTAAAATGTATCAGTCTGGAGAGATGTTAGTGCATAGGCTGCATAGAATAAAATAGGAATTGGAGAATTTATCAAACTGCAGAAATGATCCCCTCTTTATCATGCCTTATCGCGTCACCCCCCCCCAGGTGAACTGTAGATTAATTCTTTGGCACTGTTACAGTTTAAATTATGTTAACTCTGTAAATACCAATCTTCTGTCTGTGGGAGATCTCTTGTTTTATCCAGCAGGAAAAGTTCTACAATATACAGTAAGTATTTTCATACGAAATGTTCCACTCCTCTAAATCACAGAAGTTGCCAGATTTGTACATCGCACGCTCCCCTAGCTCTACCCATGGTCAAACCTCAACTGTCCTCTGGCTTATGCCCAGAATAGGAAATGCCCTTCTCAAAGGCTTTTTTTTTTTTAAATCTGGAAATGAATATGTTGCATGCTTCCCCCACCTCCCCCACTGTCAATTCAGCTCCCCTTTTCAGACATTAAACTTTTGAGTGCCAGAGTAGTACGCCACGCATTGCAAAGCTAGGGTTATTCATTTGAGAGGGTGCCAGAGAGATGTCCAACTCATTACAAGTTCTGAAAAATTCCTGTATATTTTTATTTTTTTTCGTAAATGCAAAATATTAAAAAAACAAATAAAAACAAAAAGGTGGTTATGCATCGTGATAAAGAGGCGATAACACAGTTTTTAGATTTTTAGGCTGAGGGTTTACTGCATTTGAGAAAGTAGCTAGGGAGCCACGAAACGTTATGCAAAGCCAATCATTTTGGTTCTATATTTATATATTTGTTTATTATTGCAGTGCTCGTTGGAGCATTTTTTATCTGTTAAAATTATTGCTTTTTGCATTAAAAGTCTTTTAAACATAGACTACGGCACAGCTTCTGGACTCCTTCCACTAACGAGGATACCTGAGACAGGTATATATCTCTGCAAGCGCGTTTGGTTATTTGTGGGTATAAGCCCCCAAGTAACAACTCATCTTGTGAGTATAACTATTTTTTTATACATACACTAGTGTAAAAGCCCGTGTACACGGGCCAAGGTCCTGGTGAGGTTAACCCTTTGAGTGCCAGAGGGGTACGCAACCCATTGCTTTGCAATGGGTTGCGTACCCCTCTGGCACTCAAAGGGTTAAGAGGCTGGTCCTGCTCTGTGTCCTGCCGCCGACCAGTCATGCACTGCAGAGACTGCCCGAAAGCACAGAATGCTCCCAGCACAGAACTCCCAGCATTCCTACACCACCCAGCATTCCGTGCTCCCAGCATTCCTACACCTCCCAGCATTCCGTGCTCCCAGCATTCCGTGCTCCCAGCATTCTGTGCGTTCGGGCAGACTCTACTGTGCATGACAGCTTCCGACAAACATCCTAGCAAATTATTATATAGGATTGATGATGTTGGGATAACAGGCACGAATGGGCGCCCTCCTATTTGTTTCTTTCCACAATAACACGGAGATAACTTCTCCAATGATATAACTTCTCCAGTTCCTATGTTAGTCTATGTAGCCTATGCACTAAGATTTGTAAATATGGAGAAATCTTAGCGCATCGGCCCCGTAGAATAATAGCAGCACATATGGGCAGAGTTTCCTCAGAAATTCCCCACATTCGGAGAATCAGACTCTGCCCCGGAGACTCCAGTTTTGACTCTTGCATTACCGGGTCTCCAGGGCAGAGTCTGATTGTCCGAATGTGGGGAATTTCTGATAAAATTCTGCCCATATATAGGCTGCTTCCCACCCTGTTCCCCCCATTCCCCACCTTAATTTACTCCTTCCCCAGTCAATTCTGGCTATTTTTTTAATGCTTTGCAAGTCCCGCCCCCATTCACGATTAAGCCCTGCCCCTTTTATGGCACAAATTGCGTCACTTCTATTACCTCAGCAGTACCACTGGACTCCCCTTCGGGAAGCCCAGACAAGAAAGTTTCCAGCTATGCATATAGTGAGGTACCTTGACAGGGTTGGCAAGCCTAACCCCTTAGTGACCGTCCGCTCGTGCACACGGCCGGCACTTAACTCCCGCCGAACATTTTTTAAAATTATTTTTAAACAACTTCCTGGGCATACATGTATATCCTCTGTCCACCTGGGACATCCGCTCGGGACGTACATGTACATCCTTGGGCGGTAAGGGGTTAATAATGTTTGGCCAAATTTTGGAACAAAACCCTCATATTTATTAGTATTATATATGCCCAATACAGGGCACGCATTTGCACCTTGTATAGAGAAGCACAGGTTTGTCTTTTTGTCTTGTGTTTGCACTTTAGGTTTCTGCCTAATATTTGGGGGACTGGGGAACCCTTTCATTCTCTGCTGCTATACATTCACAACATTATACTTATTTACTCTTTATTAATTATATGTATTTATTATGGTTTGTTAGAACTGTGACCTATCCTTTTCTTCTTGCTTTTGCACGTCCCCTGTGTTCATTCTAGCTGCTTCTTCACTTGTTCACTAGTATAACACACAGGTATTTTATTGCACATTTCTCTTTTATATTTATGTTTTATGTCCTTTAAAGATGTGGCTATTGACCCGTCTATGACTTGCATACACCATGTCTGTTTGAAATCACTTATTCCTCATATAGCCTGTGAGTGAGGTACCTTGATGAGGTTCGAAAGCTTAACAACTTTTGGCCAAATTTTGGAACAAAGCCCTCATATTTATTAACACAGTAGTATTATCTATGCCCAATACAGGGCGCACATTTCCACCTTGTATAGAGAAGCACAGGTTTGTCTTTTTGTCAACAGTTTGAGATATTAAAGGGATAGTAATGTTTCATAATAAAAGCAGCTCTAATTAATCATCATAGTATTTGGACTTTGGAGAGTGTTATTTCAATTCTGTCAGAGTTGTAGTTCAAGAGTAATTCAATGACAAAGTATCCCCCTCCCTCCCCTTTTACTGATATAACACTGCTCAGCCAGATCAGAAGGGAGGTGCCCAGGTAGACTGCAGAGAGGGACAATCTTCAATTAAGATAAGGGAAAAACCTGAAAAACTTGTCAAGGGGGGCAGGGCTTTCATTGTTCTCATAGGAAGAAGATTGTCCCCTTCTGTTATCTGTCTGGTCTATGGACTGCATTCCACATCTGAGAAGAGATGGCTTACACTAGGAAAAAGGGGCGGGAGGGGAAACTTTGCTTGTGAATATCTCTTAAACCATAAAGGTTTGAGAGATAAGACTTATATCGTTCTTCATGTTTTTCTTAATGTCTACAAAATAAAATAAAGATAAAATGAAGTATTACTATCCCTTTAAGTCTAGTGTTGTTTATGTGTCAGTTCATGAAAAGGAATTTGAACAGGCTGGCAAGAAATAGCAGTTGGTATGTACCGCAGGGACAAAAATTAGAATCTGGCAGTCATGCCTGCCAGTTTTCATTGAACCGACAAATAAATAAAGTTAAATACCTCATAAACTATTGTTTTAAATTAAAAAAACAAACAAAACAAATGACTAACAGAAATGTAAGTGCTTCTGAAAGCTCTTTCAAAATATGTTATTTGTTTTACAAGGTGACTGTTCAAATATAATTGCTTCCGCCTGAAATTAGCAAAATTATAAACTGAAAGCTACAAGTCCACTGCAGCTTTATATCCCGCCTCCTGCAAGAGCTGACGCTGCCAGTGACAGCCTCGTTCTTACAGGCTGTGCAGCTGGGTGTGAAATTACAGCAGCCAATAGGAATCAGCAGCTGCCTCTCTGGAACTTACGGTGCCGGAGGAGTCATGCACTAAGTTCTGATGTAGAGGTGATAAAATGGAGATGACTTCTCCAGTGTGATAAACACTCCAGTTCCTGTGTTATTCTACAGAACCTATGCACTAAGATCTATCAGGTTGGAAAACTCTTAGTGCATTGGCTCTATTGAATAATGACTAACAGCATTTATCACACTAGAGAACTCATCACCATTTTATCACCTCTTTATCACACCTTGGCGCATCTCCCCAAGCTCTGCAAGAAGCTCAGGGAGAAATTATATGCTGACGGACTAGCAGTAGCAGCCTTCTTCCTATTGGCTGTGAGGATGGCTGCATCATCACAGCAGCCAATAGGAATCATCATCTGCTTCTCGCGAGCTCTCAGCACCCGCTCTGGTCAGACTTGTACACTACATGCTGTAAGTTTAGAATTCTATTGTTAGAGACTATCAGAATATCATCCAAATTAAAGTTACCACAAATAATTATGCACATACTAGGATAATACTAGTATGGACATGCTTATTGTAAGCATGTCCATACTAGTATTATCCGGAATAAGTGTACCGTGATAAAGAAATCAAGCTCATTCTGAGATGGTCAGGCAAACATCAGCGCAATCTTGCCAAAGAGAGTGTATCACATTTCTCCGCTGCAATAAAACTTACGTTAATGTTTGTTTAAACTTAACCCCTTAACGACCCTTGACGGTCATAGTACGTCATGGGTCCATCTGACTTAACGACCCATGACGTACTGTGACCGTCATGGAATTCCGGGCTCCCCCTGCGGCTGCATGCCATTTGGGGAGTCCGGAACCGGAATTCGAAAAAAAAAAAAATGCTCCATGGTCCTTAAGTGACGGCGCCGCGCCGATCGTTAAGGGGTTAAACATATGTCTTTATAAATTAGTCTGTTTAAATTAAATTCTTTGGTCTTGCTCTAAATTATGTATTCAGATAATAAAAAAAGAGGTGACAAATTACAATAGGTCATGAAATAACCTAAAAAATCTCGGTTATGCCCCACCTACGACTCTTGCCGCCAGCAACACCGCCTAAAAAACAAACTGTCCCTTTTTGGCCTTTTGAAATGCTGGGAGGTATGTGTCCATGATTTCACTAAAATATTGGATACCTTTTAATTTAGCACAAAACAGAGAAGTAAGCAGTTGGTTCCATTGCACTTTGAATATTGATCCAGGGAAAAGTCTGACTGCCTTTTGGAGTCAGGAAGAATTTATAGGGATAGTAATGGTTCATTTTAAGTTGATTTAATATTGTAGACATTAAAAAAAGATTAACATCGATGTAAGTCTTATCTCTCAAACATTTATGGTTTGAGAGATATAACTTGCTAAAGTTACCTTTTCCTGGCTGTTTTACTCAAGTCTGCCCTCTAGCTGACAGCTGCAGATTCAAGTCATTTGACCAGACAGAGGCTCTTCAGCAGAGCCGAAATCACGCTATTTAGAAATAAGTACTTCATTGGAACGGTCTACAAAGTGTGCTTGCAAGCCAGGCACACTTTGTAGACCGTTCCAAATTAAGTATTTATCTTTAGATATCGTTATATCGGCTCTGCTGAAGAGCCACATCTGGTTAAGCGACCAGAATCTGCTTCTGACAGCTTTACAGCACTTCAAGTAGAAAGGGGAGGGACCAGAGAACTTTATTTCCCTATATCTCTCAAACCATAACAGTTTGAGAGATACAAATAAGTGCAAGTGCTCTCTTTTAATTGTATCTACCATATAGTTATTACATTTTTTCTGACATTACTATCCCTTTAAATAGGTTTTATTTGTTCATGATAGTTTGATAAAGTGGCAGGTTTATATGCCACGAAACACGTTACTTTGTGAACAAAATTTCAATTGCTTTATAGATGATTGTTTGCATCATATGTTTTTACATAAATTTGATCTTTTTGAGTACGTCGGAGTATTTTCCCCTCCTTTTGGGCGATTATACACACTATGGAGAGGAAACCTGGAAAAGCGGGGACCGGTGTGAGCAGAGGCGTAACTAGAAGCCACGGGGCCCTGGTGCAAGAATTGCCATGGGCCCCCCTCTGACCTCATTGCCCCCCCTCAACCACATTGGCCACCTCTACATTGCCCCTCAATCTCCACAATGCCCCTTCCACAATGCCCCTCATTCTCCACATTGCCCCTTCATCTCCACAATGCCCCTTCCACAATGCCCCTCATTCTCCACACTGCCCCTTCATCTCCACAATGCCCTTTCCACATTGCCCCTCATTCTCCACATTGCCCCTTCCACACTGCCCCTCAATCTCCACATTGCCCCTTCATCTCCACATTGCCCCTTCATCTCCACAATGCCCCTTCCACAATGCCCCTCATTCTCCACATTGCCCCTTCATCTCCACAATGCCCCTTCCACAATGCCCCTCATTCTCCACAATGCCCCTTTCCATCTCCACAATGCCCCCCTTCCACAATGCCCCTTCATCTCCACAATGCCCCCTTCATCTCCACAATGCCCCCTTCATCTCCACAATGCCCCTTCATCTCCACAATGCCCCTTCCACAATGCCCCTCATTCTCCACAATGCCCCTTCCACACTGCCCCTCAATCTCCACATTGCCCCTTCAAAAATGCCCCCATCACAATGCCCCTCATTCTCCACATTGCCCCCATCTACACATTGCCCCACTGACCCTCCCCCCAGTCCTCCTACCTCGATTCCCTGGTGATCTAGCGGTGTGCCGAATGAGGCACAGACCTCCGGAACCAAACTCCCGCGTGGTTGTTAGTAATGCAGAGCGCTGGGAGATTATGTCATCTCCCAGCGCTCTGCATTATTAAAGCTCCGGCCGCCGGGAGATCAGCTGTTCTGCGGGCGCGTTGCAAGGAGGTCGCAGGGGGCGGCCGGGCCCCTGAGAGTGACGGGTTCGGTCGCAGGTGCGACCCCTATTGTTATACCACTGGGTGTGAGCTTGAGCAGGGACAAGACAATATTCCTGCGTGCGATATACCATTGGATTGAAGGTAGGAAGAGCTTTGTGAGTATCCTTATACTTTTATTGAGAAAATTTGCACTTTAGCTCTCTGTTGCTGTTTTTAAGATTATATACATACTTGCACCATTTTCCTTCTGTTTTACTGGTCTGATTGTGGGTATCTTTTAGTGAACGCAGTAAGGACGTCATAGGAGCAGCTGAGTGCATCGGGCACAGTAGAGAGGAGCAAACCTAAGTGGAAGTTGGTTAAAGGAGCACAAAACTTTCTTATGAAAAAATATATATTGTAGGGATTTTCCTGCTGAGTAAAATAAGGGTACTCCCGCTGCTGAGAGATGCATATTTCCAGTGCTATTACAGTTTATACCAGTGTTTTTTTACATTAGTAGTGCCCTCTAGTGGTCAAATTCTAATTAGTTATTCTGTTACATTCTAATGGAGAGGAAAGTCAGCGACTTATAGTTCTCCATGGAACGTGATAGAAACTGCAGAGTCACTTCCTGTCAGTTAGAACTTCCAGGAAGTAATCGCACAGCAAATACACTTCCTGATTATTTGAAACTAGTTGAAGAGCCCGTTACACGGGCCACAGTGCCACTGCCACCCGGTCACGGGGCAGTCATGCGCAGTAGAGACTGCCCGCGCCGCGGCTGATACAGAGCTGGACGCTCCTTCGGAGCGCCCAGCTCTGTATCAGCCGCGGCGCGGGCAGTCTCTACTGCGCATGACTGCAGCACGCGCAGCAGTGTCTACTGCGCATGCCACGGCATTACACACGATTTAGCAAATTATTATATAGGATGTTATAAATGTTGAATACAACAACTGACAGCAGTGGGAGTGACCTTGTTTTACTCAGCAGGAAATGCTCTATTACATAAATGTTTTTTAAAAAAAAAAAAGTTTACTGCTCCTTTAAAATATCTCCCACCTGCAATGACACTCCATTTTCCACGTGTGTCCAATGGACATGTTCATTATGTGAGTAGCCACTGTAAAGGGTTTGGAGTGGGTTATACAACATATTTATATCTGAGATACTACTCTATGAGGCGCCCCACTTTCTTTGGTTTTGTATTGGGTTTTTTTGGCCTTACCCCGGATCAGCAAAAATGAGGGATATAGAGCAACGACTGTACTGATGAACACATGTCTTTTCAGCTTCAACCTCTGGCACTCAATAGGGTTAAATGACATAAATAGAATACCCACTGTCACGTTTGTCTTTCTACGGGCGACGTCGAAGTGACAAGCCTGACAATGGAAGGGAGGCCTGTGTGAGTCAGATTGTTCTGTTTCTTTTTATAGCCGCTGCCCCCTAGCTGTGAATCCATCAGAATGAATTAAGAGGACTGTGTTATGGAAACCCCCTCAAGATCTGCACTGTTTCAATGTAAAGTCCCAGAAATGTTTATATAATTTGAGTCTCTCAAACGGCAGCCAGAAGCAACTCGCAAAACAGCTGTGATGCTCATCAAACTATACAGTGGGATTCCGAAAAGAGGATGGGGGGAGGGGATATCGACTGGGTGGTAGGGGGAAATTCTTAAAGTGATACACAATAATAACAAGAAAAAGATGGAGAAAGCAGTGATGGATTTAAGCCTTTGAGTGCCAGAGGGGTAGGCAACGCATTGCAAAGCTTCCGGCCTCGTCGATAGGCATGAAACCATTGGCTCTACTTGCCCCTATCACTGCCACACCCACACTGAAATAAACTTGGAATATTTCCTGGATTTTATTTATTAAAGGAGTGATAAAACATTCCAATAACACCCCACTGAAAATCCTAATGGCCCTTATGAATTTTGCCCTTGTGCCCTTGTTCTGTAGATAACATCAGTCAGTCCTGGATGTCAGACAGTTTGCTAGTGGAACCAAACTCTGATCACTGCATATGGCAGTCTAAAGTAGGCTCCTGCACTGTACCTGCTTACCAACTGTCAATTCTGCCTCTATGGATCTGACATTCGGGACTGATTGACACACCTGGGAACGCTCTGGATCTGCTGCAAGTTATTTAGAGTTAATTACCGGGTCTCCGGGGACAGATTCTGATTCTTCGGTGTTGGTGGTGAGTTTCTCCTGACACTCTTCCCACTTCTCCTCGTTCTCACCCTGTTCCTCCTACTTTTCACCCACGTCTCCTCCTACCCACCCTGCTCTGCCCACTTTTTACCTACTTCTCCTCCTTCCCACCATGTTCCTCCCACTTCTTGCCCATGTTTCCTCCTTCCCACCCTGTTCCCCCCACTTCCTGCTCACTTCTCCTCCTTCCCGCCCACTTCCTGTCCACTTTATGACACAATGATGATAAGCCCCTCCCAGCCAACTAAACCTCCACCCCCTTTATGATGCAAATCTCATAATTTACATCCCCCTGGTCGGCAGCACATGACCCCTCTCCGGGGGCTCAAAGGGAGGAAGATCCCAGGTATACTGATTGAACTTCTTATCGCATGAACAGGGGCCGAAAGACAAAACTGGGGAGTCTGGAGGCTATTATTAGGTGTTGGTTCTCTTTAAAGTGACAGTAAACTTTATGAAAAAAACATATTGCAGGGCTTTTCTCACTGAGTAAAACAAGTGTACTCCTGCTAGGTTATTACAGTTTAAACTATTGTTCTTGTTTTTCTACGTTAGCAGTACCCTCTAGTGTTCAGACTTCAATTAATTACTCTGTTGCATTCTATGGGAGCGGAGAGTTACTGACAAACAGTTCTCCATAGAATGTGATAGAAACTGCTGAGTCACTTCCCTTCAGTTTGAACTCTCAGGAAGTAATCCTGCTGTAATTTACATCCTGACAATCTGAACAGTTCTAACTTTTAAATAAAACAGCTTTCAGCAGTGGGAGCTCAGTCAATGCCTTGTAACTCTTTTATTTTTATTATTTCATGAAAAACTAAGTTTAGCACTCCTTTTAAATCTCAAATATCCCTAGGGAATGCCTGCTGCAGGGCTCCAGTTGTTAACTCTTTGAGTGCCAGAGGGGCACATAAGATCCACCTCCCACCCCTTCTCCCATGTTACACTGAATCTACAGTCTGGTCAGGGTGGTTACAGTGATGGACAAACGTCAGTAAGTAAAGGGTGCCAGGATTTCCCTTATATTTAGTGAAGTTTGTCCCTCGCTGCAGCCGTCGAGTCGCACAACCCGATCTCAGATTTTGTGGGAGGCGGCCAGAAAGGGGTGGGGGCGGTGGATCTTCAGTGCTTCATAACCTTTGAAGTAGAAAGACGTAAGCGCTTAGACATAGCGCGATCTGTTCATTTTAATAAACAGAAGACTCGGACAACTAATTTTAAATAGACATTACTATCACTTTAAATCAGTGCAGTTTTTTTTAACTTGTTCCCTACAATACAACTGGACTGAAACAGAATGTCTCCCCTTTTTCTCTATACATATGATCCAGGGGTAACTGTCTTATTACAGTTTCTTTTCCTAACAAAAGCAGATCCACCAGCGGCTCCGACAAGATCTAATTCCCAGGAAGTCAGAGAAAAGTCAGAGGTGATGAAACAGAGGATGTAAATGTCTGGAGACAGACTGTCATCTACAATCCATGCCAGACAGTAACCGGTATTCCTCTAGAGAAAGTGGCACCTTGGACAAGGGCAAACGCACCTCTGTCTGATGACAGGTTACATGTCGCCACCATGTGGACGCAACAGGAAATGACCTGTTCGTTTCCACTCCGTGGAGTTTGCCGTACAAAGAAATGAGTGCAATTCTGGGACAAACCAGCTGCACTGATTTAAATGGTGCTTTTAACCCTTTAACCCAACACAATGCAGTGTAATGCATAGTATTGAAGAGTTCAACAGCACCACTTAAATCACAGCGGATTAGGGTAAAATTGTTTTTGCTTCTTAGGGTGCAGTTGTTTTGGTCTGATCCTGTGCCACTTTTTCTTAACCCTCTGTGTGCCAGAGGGGTGTATAATGCATTGTAAAGCAATTTGTTGGATACCCCACTGTAATTCAAACACTAAAGGCCAGTACAATTACTGCTTGGCTGATGTGATTATTGATGACTTTAATTATGGGGAAAGCATTTAACCTCCTGGATGCTGAAACATAGAATTTGACAGCAGATAAGAACCATTCGGCACATCTCGTCTGCCCATTTTCCTACTGTAAAAACCTCAAACCTTATTTGGTCCTTGGTCTTGTCTTATGTTCAGGACAGCCTTATGCCTATCCCATGCATGCTTACATTCCGATACTGTATTAACCTCTACCACTTCTGCTGGTAGGCTATTCCACTTATCTACCACCCTCTCAGTGAAGTAAAACTTTCTTATGTTATGTCTAAAACTGTGTCCCTCTAGTTTTAGACTGTTGCCTCTTGTCCTAACATTTTTATAGCTATACAACCCAGCATCCTGCTTGCATTCCCCATCACTTTATTACATTGCCTGCCTGCCTTTAAGTCATTAGAGATAATTACTCCCCAATCCCTATCCTCTGTTGTCTCTGACAGCACAGTACCCTTAATACTATTTTTTCTTTGAATTTTTACATCCCAAGTGCATTATTTTTCATTTATCAACATTAACCGCAACTTCCACACTCTTGTCCATTCTTCTAATTCATCTAAATCATTTGTCATTTGGATTATTCCCCCAGGAATGTCTACCCTGTTGCAGACCTTTGTGTCATCTGAAAAAGGCATACCTTACCTTGAAGACCTTATCCATACCCAAAAAGAATTCTAAGATGGGAGAAATAGGGGGCGCTCACAATAATAGCACACATATTGTCATGTAAAAAATATTACTTGCATCACTGTTTCACCTGTAAGTACAAAAGTACAAACCAGTCTTTAGGCCACAGGGCATTTCCCACCCCTGTCTGGGTATCTTCAGTGTTTATGCTAGGCAAGATTAAAGGGATAGTAATACTTCGTTTTATCTTTATTTTATTTTGTAGGCATTAAAAAAACATGAAGAACAATATAAGTCTTATCTCTCAAACGAAGTATTACTATCCCTTTGATGATAAAGTGAATAATAGTGTTTAAAAAGTGGGAAACCTAATACTGATTTGCTCATTTGGATGATAGGACTATGTATATATATACGAGAATATTATTTTGGCATATATATGTATGTGGACAACTAATTACACATATAAAATTCCAGCTTTTGATAAAAGGGCTTTGAAATAGCCATGAAACGAGTTGCACTTTTTATATAATTTGTTTTTTAAAAAAGACATTGTTAAAATGTGTTAATAACGGTGATTACCAGCTTATTAACTTTATCTTGCCCAGCAAAAACACTGGAGATACCCAGACACGGGTGGGAAACTCCTGTGGTCTAAAGACTGGATTGTACTTTTGTACTTACCGGTGAAATAGTGATGTAATACTATTTTTTGTGCATGACAATATGTGGGCTACTCTTGTGAGCGCCCCCTATTTCTCCTATCTTGGAGTTATTTTTGGATAATTTATGCTGGTTGGCTCTTTCATTTTTTCTGCAGAGGAACTGGTTATGCATTGAGGGGAGCAGCTAGTCTTCTGAATTTGTAGATGTGTGTGGGAGCCAGAGACATTATCCTACACATTCAAAAAGAAAAGAATGTTCACACTCGCTGGTATTAGTATAAAAAACAAGAGCTTTATTGAAAAAATAAAAACATCCGAACACAGGGACAACATCAATCACCCCACGATAATCCCCTTATGCGTTTCAGACCTTTGCAGTCCGAACCACGTAAGGGGATTATAGTGGGGTGATTGATGTTGTCCCTGTGTTCAGACGTTTTTATTTTTTCAAGTAAAGCTCTTGTGTTTTATACTACATATATACCAGCGAGTGCGGACATTCTTTTCTTTTTGAAAGTTTAATTGGAGGAGTGGAGTTCCTTTGTTCCGGCACCGCCATTGAAGATGGTGATTAATGTCAGCTTGCAGATCAAGCGTGTGGGTGAGCGTTCGCATGATGGGGTGAGTGAAGCATCCAGTTACTTGTATTATGTTTTGCAGTTTTCCGCTACATTAATTGGCCATGTATTATATTGTTGCCTGCTGGAGCGGTCTGTCTTGTTTGTATACATTATCCTACACATGCCTAACATTTTCTAGCCAATACTGGTAAAGCAGCCTATACTTTCGTATTATATTTTTCATCGTATGATAAGCAATCTGTTGGATGCTATTGCCTTTTGAGACGCCCTCTTGTTTTTTGTGTGTATGTGATCCATTCATCCCAATATTTCACATGGCCAAAGAGGAATACTTGTGTATTATTTGGTGTTGCTAGGGATGCGGCTGGTGCGAGGGTCATTACCAAGAATTTTTAGGATATTTCATGACCTATTGACCTTTGTGTAACTGAATAAATGATTTAGAGCAAGACCAAAGTGTTTATTTATAAACAATAATACTGATGATTATACAACATTAATGTGAGTTTTACTGCTGCGGAGCAATATGATATCTACACACCACACAGTCTGACCTCCTAAAAAGAGGGACATCATGGTGGGGAAGAGGGACAGAGGGATTTGGGTCTCAAAGAGGAACTGTTACTCCTAAAGAGGGAGACTTGGGAGGTTTGGAGCCATAATATCTCCTAAAGGGGGATACTTGAAAGGTATGGCCCCTAATATTATCTAAAGAGGGACACTTTGGAGGTACAGACCCCTAATAAGGATGGACACTTGGGAGGTATTTGCCCCTAATATCGTCTAAAGTGGGACACTTGGGAGGTATGGACACCTAATATCTCCTAAAGAGGGACACTTGGGATATATGGACCCCCAATATCTCCTAAAGAGGGACACTTGGGAGGTATAGACCCCCCAATATATCCTACAGAGGTACACTTGGGAGGTATGGACACCCAATATCTCCTAAAGAGGGACACTTGAAAGGTATGGATCCCCAATATCTGTTAAAGAGGTACACATGGGAGGTATGGATCCCTAATATCTCCTAAAGTGGGACACTTGGAAGGTATGGACCCCTAATATCTCCTAAAGAGGTATTTTTCTTTGTATAGTTCCCAATAACCAATGCTGTGAGCTCAAGAAACAGCTGATGATTCCTATTGGCTGCTGCGATGTCAATCCGACCTGCATAGTCAATTGGAATGAGGCTGACACAGCTCATTCCACCTTTGGCAGCAGCTGTATCATAAACTTACATCCCATTCGTGTACAAGTCTCCCTTGGGCTTCTCCTACTCACAGATGGTGCTGTGAGCCCAAGAGAGGCAGCTGAGGATTCCCATTGGCTGCCATGATATCCCACCAACCTGCACATCCAATAGGAATGAGGCTACAACTAACAGTCTCACCTCTTGTGGTAATATTCAGAACCTAGTATATAGGTACACACTGGGCTTCTCTTCTCCAGAGCTGGTACTGTGAGCTACAGAGAGAGAGAGAGAGAGAGAGAGAGAGAGAGAGAAAGAGAGACAAACATTCCTATTGGCTGCTGCAATGTCCCTCCAAACTGCTCAGTAAATATCATTGAAGCTGATATTGCTCGTTCCATTTCCAAACCTAGCGGCATTATCAACTTACAGCCCTCAGTGTCCAGATCCGTCCTAGAATTTTCTCCCCACAGATGGTTCTATGACTCCAGGGAGGAACCTGATGACTCCTATTGGCTGCACTGGTGTCACACCCAACTTCACAGCCAACAGTAATAAGGCTGCCACTGGCAGCATTAAGTCTTGCAGAAGGTGGAACAAAAAGCTTGGAGAAGACTTGGAAAATTAGACCTGTAACTTTATAATGCTACGAGGTCTCCAAAAACACAATGCGTTTGAAACGTCTCCACATCTATAAACGCCATTTAAATAAATAGGGGTGTTTATGTGTCCCTTATGATGCAATTCGCTTGCCCCAGAATTTCTTTACACACACACACATAGATATTAATATTTATATATATATATATATATATATATATACACACACATATATATATATATATATACTAGCAGTTTGGGACGGCGTTGCCCGTCATGTTATGCAGGAAATGTTTCTTTTTTTTTAAATAAATGTTATGATAGTGAATTATAGCGTAGGGTGTACGTGTCAGAAAGGTACACACAGTGATAGACAGAGACACATGCAACACACACATATACACACACATGCACTGACAACACAAAGAGTGACACACAGCTGCAAATCAGAACATAAATACATACAGTGTGAGCAGTGTAAGTAACATACCTCCCAACATTTCATATGGCCAAAGAGGGACACTTGTGTTTTCGGTGGTGTTACTGGGGGCGTGGCTGGTGGTGTATTTTAGAGAATTTTTAACCCTTTGAGTGCCAGGGGGTAAGCAATGCATTGCATCCCCTCTGGCATTGAAATGGTTAAGTTACTCTTTCTGTAAGTGAATGATTTAGAAGAAGATGAAAGTATTTTTTTTACACAGACTAATTTAACAGATATATACAGAAGTTTATTCCCACATTACTGTGGGTTTTATTGATGTGGAGCAATCTGATACACTGGTATATACACCACACAATGTGATCTCCTAAATAGAGGAGCAGAGGGATTTGGGTGTCAAACAGGGACTGTCCCTCCTATACTGTATAGTGCCAGTCCTTATACACAGACACATGCAGACTATATACTATACAGCAGAGGTTCTCAGCCCATGCCCTCAGTGGCCACTAACAGGCCAGGACTTAGGAATTTCACTGCTAGAACACAAGTGTGTTGATCAGAGGCTCAGTCATATTGATTAACTCACCTGTGCTCTTAAAAGGAAATTCTAAAATCCTGGCCTGTTAATAGCCACTGAGGGCACAGATTGAGAACCACTGCTATACAGTGCCAGACCATTGTAGAGAATTTTTAACCCTTTGAGTGCCAGGGGGTAAGCAATGCATTGCATCTCCTCTGGCACTGAAATGGTTAAGTTACTCTTTCTGTAAGTGAATGATTTAGAAGAAAATGAAAGTATTTTTTTACACAGACTAATTTAACAGATATATACAGAGGTTTATACCCACATTACTGTGGGTTTTACTGATGTGAAGCAATCTGATACACTTGTACATTAGGCTGACCAGACCTCACCTTTAACCAGTGACACATATGAAAAATGCATACTGCAGGGCTGCTTTGATTTTGGTGCACTCCTGAAATATGCTTATTTCCTATGTGTCCCCGGTTAAAGGTGAGGTCTGGTCAGCCTACTGTATATACACCACACCGTGTGATCTCCTAAATAGAGGAGCAGAGGGATTTGGGTGTCAAACAGGGACTGTCCCTCCTATACTGTATAGTGCCAGTCCTTATACACAGACTGTATACTATACAATGCCAGACCATATATAAATAGTTTGTCATACATGCTATACAGTGAGCTATGTACAGCATGGAGATGATTGCAGGAACTGGCACCTCTACTTACAGACAGACTGACAAACAACCTGCTCTCTTTCTCTCTCTTTGTGCAATATATAAATACAGTCACATCCATGTCTCTGCCATTTACCAGCTCAGCTGAAGCCTTGCTCTGCACTGCCTGATCACCTCTCTGCCGTTGTTTCCACTTTCTCAGCAAGCCAGTATCCTCCTGCTGATTGTTTAGAAATCAGCTCACTTGTAGTAATTAGCAGAGCTGTGTAGGCTCAAAGACAGGGAATGAAGAAGCTGCATAATACAGATTGGACCATGGCCTTCCAGCTGTAGCTTGAACATTGTTCCCATCATCCTCAGCGTGCGTGTGTGTATATATGTGTATGTGTCTGCTAGTGTGTGTGTGGGAGGGCATGTGCATGTGTCTGTGGTGTAGGAGTGTGTGGCAGCCATTTTTTTTTTCAGCCTTAGATAGTGGTGGGCGGGCTGGATAGTGGGGGCAGGCCAAAAATCACACTCCCACAGAATCACCCAATGGCAGCAGTAATCCTTTTTACTGCCGCCCCTGGGTGTGTTTTGCCAGGCACAAAGTCTTCTTTTATATATATATAGATATATATATATATATATATCCCAATGCATATTACCTGGGTAGCCCAGAGCTGCAGGACCATGGCTCTTGACTGCATATCATCAGTTACATGTAGTTCCTCCAGGTGGCGCCGGTAACATTCTAGCCATGAGCTCCTATTTGATTTCCTTTTGAGTCTTCCTGTGCTCAGAAGTTGCCAGAGATGTTCTTTTGTGGAGGAAGCTTCCTTTTTTTCTGCTACACAATCAATAAAAAAATAGAAATAGTGAGTAGCTTAACCCCTCGAGGGCCAGAAAAGTCTGCAATGCAAAATAAATAATTTTCAGTACTGGTAAACTATTAAATATATTCATTTAAAGGGATAGAAATACATCATTTTGACAAATGTTCAGCTTGTAGGTATTTAAAAAAAGAAATTAAATGCCCCTAGTCCCATCTCTCAAACCTTTACGGTTTGAGAGATATCTGCTGTGAAAGTTCCCCCCTTCCTCCCCTTTTCCTGACGTCAGCGCTCTAGCTGACTGCAGGGGAATATGGTCCCGGGACCGGCGGAGGCTGTCCAGCAGATCAAAGGTCGCGTTATTGAAAAAGAAATCCTTCACTGGAACGGTCTACAAAGTGTACCTGGTTTGCAAGCACACTTTGTAGACCGTTCCAGTGAAGTCTTTCTTTGTAGATAGTGGTATTTCAGCTCTGCTGAAGAGCCGACAGCCAGTCCCAGGACCAGGATCTTCTTCGGTCCGCTAGAGCGCTGACGTCTGTGAAAGGGCCGGGGAGGGGGGAACTTTCACAGCGAATATCTCTCAAACTATACATGTTTGAGACCCCGGACTTACATCAATTTATTTATTTTTTTAATATCTACAATATTAAATGTGGATAAAAGCAGCAATTACTATCCCTTTAAAAACACTAAATTTAAGATCCCATTGTAGTAATGTATTATGCCATGACGGCATGCTTATTGACAATATTACTAAATATGAACCCTTTGAGCGCCCTTCTGGCACTCAAAGGGTTAAATAAGCCTGGCATAATGCATAGCTGTTTTACAATCTTATATTCAGCAAATAGGATTCTGATATAATATATTTAAAGTGATCTGAATTTAAGATAAAAAATAAAAAAAAAAATAATTACACATCACACGATCATTTTAAAGTATAATGCTGCCTAATAGGTTACTTTTACTAGGTGATGTCATGGGGTGGGGCTTGGTGATGTCTTATTGCTCTGTGATGTCATGGAATATGGCTTGATGATGTCATGGGGCAGGGCTTGGTGACATCACAAGGCAGACTTTTCTTTCCTGCAAAGGGCCCCTTCAGTGTGATGATACGTGGATTAAGACCATAGATTATATTGGCCAGATAGTATTTTTTTTTAACCCACTGGATTCTAAAGATGCCTCTAAAGGTGTTTAGGAGACCTCTTATGTATCAAAGGGGTTAAGAAGTTATAAAATAGATACAAGAGATAAGTGAATGATTGCTGTTATGTTAACCCTTTGAGCACTAGGAAGGTATCCAACTCATTGCATTGCAATGCATCGGACACATCTCTGTCTCTCAAACGGTTAAACATGCACAAATAAAGGTTGTTGGTTTTTAGCAGATGGAGAATGGTTACTATGTTTAAAAAGAGATACCAGCAGACCTGTACCACCACATTACTGTATAGGAATTCTTGGTAAATGTGTTGTTCTATCTGATGCACTAGCTGGAGTTTAATGTAAAGCAATGCTGCCCTCTGGAGGTCAAAATCAGTAACACTGTTAAGTGAAATGAACCTTTTTGTATATTCTGTAACTGCATAATAAGTCAAACTGCAATACTTTTATTATTTAACTATTTTATTATTATTACTTTTACAGTTTTATCCTTGACTTTGAACTACATGAATAAATGTTTTCATAGACCTTTCTGTCAGGGACTGTGAAGTAGGGACAGTGATATAATGTTAAAAAATACACTACATAAAAGATAGTGATACAATTTAGAAAAGTGTGTCACCTGTCTTTTAAAGGAGCAGTAAACTTTTTTTATGAAAACACATATTTTACAGAGCATTTACTGCTGAATAAAACAAGGTCACTCCCATCGCTGTCAGATGTTTTATTCAAAAATTATAGCAGTTTAAATAATTAGGAAGTGAATTTACTGTATTTACTTCCTGATAGTTCTAACTGACAGGAAGTGAATTTACTGTGTGTTTACTTCCTGATTGTTCTAACTGACAGGAAGTGAATTTACTGTGTGTTTACTTCCTGATAGTTCTAACTGACAGGAAGTGAATTTACTGTGTGTTTACTTCCTGATTGTTCTAACTGACAGGGAGTGAATATACTGTGTGTTTACTTCCTGATAGTTCTAACTGACAGGAAGTGACTCAGCAGTTTCTATCACATTCTATGGAGAACTTTAAATCACTGACTTTTTTGACTTTCCTCTCCATTAGAATCTAACAGGAAATCTAATTAGAATTTGACCACTAGAGGGCACTGCTAATGCAAAAAAACATGGGTTTAAACTGTAATAACTCTGGAAATATAAATCTCTCTGCAGTGGTAGTACCCTTATTTTACTCAATAGGAAAATCCCTACAATATATATTTTTTCATTAAAAAAGTTTACTGCTCCTTTAAGTACAGCATACAGAGAACTCAGTGCTTTGGGGATGATGTAACATTTTAACACTGTCCCTGCCTTCACAGTCACAGACCAGGGGTTATGTACTAAGAGCTGATAAAGAGGTGATAACGCAGAGACAACTTCTCCAGGGATATCACTTCTCCAGTTCCTATGTTATTCTACACAGCTTATTCACTAAGAATTCTCATGTGGGCGAGATCTTAGTGCATAGGCTGTATAGAATAACACAAGAACTGGAGAAGTGATATCACTGGAGAAGTCATCTCCGCTTTATCACCTCTTTATCACGCCTTTTCAGTGCATTTTCCCCCCCAGAACTCTCTGGAAACAGAGATTCAGGGATCTCTCTTCTCAAAAGACTTAAGTGTGAACAATAAATTAGAGGAAGAGAAACAAGATAACAAGAGACAATCTCGATGTGTCCTTCCTCTCAGCCTGCGCCACTTTTCTTCTTTTGCTGGTCTTCAAGTCTCACTTAAAATGACACCAGCAAAGAAACTTTATTGAAAATACGACTAATAAAAAAGTGATAGTTATGACATCCCCTTCTCCCAACCAATCACATAGTCCTTAGTACTCCAAACTGAAATGCAGCACAATCCTCTTCCTCTTTCTTTGCTGCTCCCTCAGCTAAGTACATGCTGCTTATGTGATCAGGTTAAACTTTTAACCCTTTTGTTACCAGATCCAACCCAACCCACCCTACGCATTTTGCTGGTGAACCATGAGGGGAAAAACGTGTAGGAATGGAGGATCTGATAAAGAAATAGTTATTTGGAGCACCATACTACTGCAGAAAAATACCACTGAAGTCATCTTGCCTCTTTTAAGCTTTATTTTGACCCACTTGACCCTTATGTACTCTGTATGTCTCCCATTAACACTTTAGATTGTAAGCTTCCGGACAGGGACCTCACACCCAGTGTTTCACTCTATAATTCACTTGTAACCCTGTATTGTCTAAAGCCTTAAAGGGGAACTTTCACTTCATAAAATTTTTTACCAGTTGTTTCAACATTTAAGCAGTATTAGGAAATGTTCTTTTTGTTTTTTATTTTTATGTACTTTTAAAGATATTCAATGCCCAAACCGTGCACTTCCGCTTTCTGCGGGACTGATACGATTAGCATTATACTGAGCTTGCTGTAACAATAGGAGCCGTTCACACCACACCGAAGTGAAGCGTGAACGCGCTCCCTGGGGCAGCTGGGAGGGAGGTGGGCGGAGGATGTAATAGTGCTAGGAAGTCCTGAGAGCAGTGCCGCAGATACACTGTGCCGCAGAATGCGGAAGTGCATGGCTTGGACACTGAATATCTTTAAAAGTGCGTAAAAATACATGTATTAACAGATACACTCGAAATGAACTGTTGGTCCTTTACAGAAGCTGTACTCCATCCTGTAAATGTACTGAGCTGGTGTCTATAGACGTCATCTATGGACAAATAATAAAACAACTGAAGTGTCTATCTTCTTTTATCTATACAAGTAGTATATCTAATCAATGTCTAGACCTGCAGTATATCTTCTCATTACTGGTCTTAGGTAATAGGATTTTAGTGAACATAGTGTACCCATGGGGTACAGCTCCAGAGGGCAGGGCATTTAAAACAAGGGAGGTCATTGAGGCAAAGAATATACTCTCTTCCTCCAGCTTCCCCCCACCAAGATTTATGTATAGAAGTGACACCAGGAAAAAAAAACAAAAAATGTGAAAAAGGAAGAAAGCCCTCTGAATAGAGACCCCAAGAGGACTCCCCTTCCCATGGAAGGAAGCACAAGGTTTGTTCTCTGGGTGGGAGTACTGTGTTCCATATGGACTACTGTAAGGTCAGTAAATTCCTATTTTCTCCTAGGTCCTATATGCAACACAGGTACCACGGGGATATACCAAAGCACCCACTAAGGTTCCTGGAAGGGAAAAGAAAAAATGCCAACAATGCTAAAAAAAACCTTCTGAGCAGGTTGGAAGAAAAGGAAAGAGACCTTAAAGGGATAGTAATACTTCGTTTTATCTTTATTTTATTTTGTAGGCATTAATAAAACATGAAGAACGATATAAGTCTTATCTCTCAAACCTTTATGCTTTGAGAGATATTCACAAGCAAAGTTTCCCCTCCCGCCCCTTTTACCTAGTGTAAGTCATCTCTTCTCAGATGTGAAATCCAGTCCATAGACCAGACAGATAACAGCAGGGGACAATCTTCTTCCTATGAGAACAATGAAAGCCCTGCCCCCCTTGACAAGTTTTTCAGGTTTTTCCCTTATCTTAATTGAAGATTGTCCCTCTCTGTAATCTACCTGGGCACCTCCCTTCTGATCTGGCTGAACAGTGTTATATCAGTAAAAGGGGCAGGAGGGGGATACTTTGTCATTGAATTACTCTTGGACTACAACTCTGACAGTACTGAAATAACATTCTCCAGGGCCCAAATACTATGATGATTAATTGGAGCTGCTTTTATTATGAAACATTACTATCCCTTTAAATCAGAACAACAGTCTGAAGGACCTTCTGGCCTCAACTGAGGCCAGGACATTGGCACTGCAGTGTTTGGTGAATGTGTGCAAGGATGACCATGCTGCTGCCTTGCATTGCTGTTCAGCAGAGGCCTGATTCTTGAAGGCCCAGGAGGTGCCCACAGACCTGGTGAAATGCACCTGGACTCTGAAAGGAACACTTTCTGATCCTATACTCTTGTCATATGGTAGCCTTGGTCAAAGAAGCAACAATGACTTTGTATGCAGCCTGACCCACTCTAGGGCCTTCAGGAATGACAAAGAGGAAATTTGCCTTTCTAAAAGACTGTGTGTGATGCACGTAATACTTAAAGGTGAACATTCACATCCCCAAAATTTTTCACCATTGCTTTTAAAATGTAAAACAATATTAGCTCTGGCTTTCATTATTTTCTCCACTGCATAAGAGCGGAGATATTAATCGTTGAAATGTGCCACTTACGCATTCTGGGGAACCGTGCATGAGCTGCAGGACTTCCCACCTCCCTCCCAGCAGCCCCTGGGGTGTATGTTCGCAGTTCCCTTCGGAGCTGCATTTTTCTGGGCTAACATGACACCAAGCTCCGTTTACCATGCTACTGAGGTTGCAACCTCAGTAGCATGGTAAACGGAGCTTGCTGTCACGTTAGCCCAGAAAAAGGCAGCACCGAAGGGAAGTGAGAATGCGTGCCCCAGCGGCTGCCGGGAGGGAGGTGGGAAGTCCTGCAGCTCCATGCCACACATACACAGTGCAGCAGACCCGGAAGTGGCACATTTCCAAGATTAATATCTCCACTCTAAGGCAGTGGAGAAAATAAATAAAGCCAGAGCTAACATTGTTTTATGTTTTAAAAGCAATGTTGAAAATTTTTGGGCATGTGAATGTTCCCCTTTAAGGCATCAAACTACATCCATTAAGTGAAGATCCTGTTCTTGACTGGTGGAGTGATCAGAACAAAAAGAAGCCTGGTTAATGTGGAAATCTGAAACTATCTTGGGCAAGAAACCTCTAGGGGTTCAAAGGACCACCTTGTTCTAATAAAATCCAGGAAAGGAAGTTTATAAGACAAAGCTTGTAGTTTAACACACAATGGGCAAACTGAAGGCCATTTTAAGCATCAAAAAACAAAAGGGAACCAAAAAGAAGTTAAAAGAGAGCTCTGAGAAGTAAAAAGGTTTTTACCATCAGGAAAAAATGCAATTAACTTCTAAAAGACAACCATTATGTACTTTAGTAGAGCTCAGATAGAACTTTGTTATCGCCATCTTGAAGGAAAGCCAAAATCATAGAAAGGTGAAGGACTGTGGAGACATGTTCCTAAAAGTGCAGCACTAGGAAAAAAGAGACCAGATCCTATGGTAGGCTTTAGAAGATACAGACTTGAATCACAGTGGAGATGACAATGTCCAAGAAACCCTTTATCTTCAAAATGTTCGCCTCATAAGTCATGTCATCAAGGCCAATCTTTCCACGTGCTAGTAGCAAAGAGAACCCTGGGTCAGAAGAGCTGGTCTCTGGGAAGATGAAATGGTTCCTTGATAGACAGGTTGAGAAGATCTGGGAAACCAGGCCAAAAATTATAATTGGTATGGCTTGAGCAATCTCCATCTTGATCTTCTGCAGCACCCTGGGAATCAGGGCAATTGGAGAAAACATGTAGGCCAGATGAAAGTTTCATGGGATGAGCATCGTGTCCATTGCAAAAGCAGAACAGTGGAGCCTTCCTGTTCTCGAAGGATGCAATGAAGTCCACTGATGGAAGGCCCCAGCAGTTTATTATCTCTTCTTATACCTCCTGGTTGAGTTTTTAGTTTCCTGGGTTCAGCTCTTGATGACTTAAAAAGTCTGAGACCATGCTTTCCATGCCTGGGTGATGGCTGGCCCACATACGTATCAGGCAATTACAGTGGACATTAACTGAAGGTTGAGATGATCATTGCAACCTCTAGTGTAGCTTGTGTGAAAGATCTGCCTGTGACCCCACAGGAGGCTTCTGTACAGATCTACCCATCTGCATCTGTACTGTGTTCTTGAATGAATACAGTAACGTTGCGACTTGATTGACCTTGGTGCATTCATCAGAGGAGATGGTGGTCAGTGTGTAAAACACCATAGTCTAGAATGTTAACTTTCAACACAGGTGACATAACCAACACATCATCACTGAATGGGTGTCAGCCGTATGAAAGTTCCTAGATATCTAAATATTTAGACTAGTTTGAAAAAACTTAAAAAGATTAAGTTGTGACTAGCTGATGATAATCTATACGGATGATAACAATAAACAGGTTCTTCTTCTCTTACATTCAGTTAATCTTTAAAACTAACCCTCTTAAAATAAAGCAAACACACCTTTTTTAATGTCATCTCCTGATCTATAGCAAAGCATTACACAGGTTCACTTGTCTCTGACATATATATTAACAGAAGATCATTTTGCAATTTATGCACCATTTCTTGGGTGTGATAAACCTTTTAATCTTTTTAGGAGGAGCACTAAACTTCTTAATAAAAGAAAAATATATTATAGGTTTTTTTCCTGCTAAGTAAATTCAAAAGTTATTACTAGGGATGGGCAAAAAGTAAATTTTTTTCGTGAGGGAATTTCCACAAAAAGCCTTAATGTTCAGCTTTTTTTTCTGTGAGCATTCCCACACATGGGTCCCCTAAAAATGTCCTCCTTTTTGCTAACCCCAAGAAATTTCTGGTGGTGGGGTTAGACCAGGTATATGCTGTTCTGGCTGGGGGCTGGAGGTTAGTATGTGTGTAACATAGTAACATAGTTGATGAGGCTGAAAAATGACATGCCTCCTCAGGGCTGGATTTACATCTCAGGAGCCTGTAGGCAAAGAAATTTGAAGCCCCCCCCCCCGTGGGCCATCTGCACTGGATACCTCCACAATGCTCCTAATCTCCATGTTGCCCCCCCCATCATCTTCATATTGCCCCCATCATCACCACATTGCCCCCCATTAGCTCCAGCTTGCCACCATCATGTCATATATCGCCCTCACACTGCCCGCCATCAGCTCCACATTGCCCCCCATCAGCTCCATATTGCCCTCACAATGCCCCCCATCAGCTCCACATTGCCCCCCATTAGCTCCATATTGCCCTCACAATGCCCCCCATCAGCTCCACATTGCCTTTACAATGCCCCCCATCAACTCCACATTGCCCTCACAATGACCCCCATCAGCTCCACATTGCCCCCCACCATCTCCACATTGCCCTCCATCGGCTCCAACTTGCCCCCCATTAGCTCCAACTTGCCCCCCATTAGCTCCACATTGCCCTCACATTGCCTCCCCCCATTGTCTGTTTCCTACCTCCCTGGTAGGAGATCTGTATGTGCCTCCTTTGGCACAGTCTTGTACCTGATGGAGCTCCCACGAGGTTTCCTATGCAGGAATGCAGAGTACTGGGAGATGATGTCATCACCCAGCGCTCTGCATTCCTAAAGAGGTGACGAGGGAGCTCCATCAGGTACAAGACTGGAGGGGCGGGCAATGTAAGTGGGTGCCGCCGGCGCAGCCAGCGAGACGGCTAATTTTTTTTTTTTAAAGAATATTTAAAAAAAAAAAAAAAATACAAATGGCAGGCGCCCCTCATTGGCATGTGCATGTGGGCAGGTGCCTACTTTGCCTAATGGCAAATCCGGCCCTGTGCGTCCATCAAGTCCAGCCCATGCCAAAAACACCCCTGTTGATCCAGAGGAAGGCAAAAAAAAGCCCTCTGAAGCCTTTTAATTTATGCAGTAATCTATTGTGAGGCATTGTATCAAATGCTTTTGCTAAATCCAAGTATACTACATCAACAGCAATTCCCCTGTCCAAATTACTACTCACTCTTTCATAAAATGCAAGTAAATTAGTTTGGCATGATCTGTTCTTCATGAAACCATGCTGATTCCTACTAATGATATTGTTTGTCTTCACATAGTTCTGAATACTATCAGTTAGTAACCCGTCTAATATCTTAAACGTGTGGTTCTATAGCTACTAGTGGGACAAGGCTGGGGTTCAGTATGTGTGGTTCCAAGGGATGAGGTTGGGGTTTCAGTTAGGTTGACCATACGTACCGTTTTAAAATGGACAGTAATGTTTTTTTCATATTTCCAGACCGTCCCGTCATTTTAATATAAATGTCAATTTTGTCCCGTTTTTAATATAGCATTTATGGGTTTTAAATTTTTGTAAAAAACCGAACGCGTCAGAACTTATTTTCGTCACACTGGTCGTTTTACTGTCCACACTGATTACCATAGAGTCTTTTGACTCTAGTGACTCATAACTGTATAAGACTCTCGAGTCTATGGTAAATTACCATAGAGTCTCTTAACAGTGATATGACGAGTCATAAGACTCTATGGTAATCAATGTGTACAGTAAACACAGTAAAACCACTAGTGTGAGTGATGAAGAGAGGAAGTTACGATTTACTTCAGGGGCAGGCTTTTTGGCCAGAGAGAGAACACAGCTAGTAAGAGAAGGAGCAAACGCGTTCTCGCTGCTTGCAGCTTACTACGATCGGACTCAGAGTGACGGAGTCCCACTGTCCGTCTGTCCCACACCCTGTCCCAGCCGTTGGCTGGCAGGGGATGATGGGAATTGTAGTCCGGCAATAGTTGGAAGACTTCAAGTTTCTTACACCTGCCTTAGAGCACTGTTTGTCAACTCTAGTCCACTGGACATACCAACAGGTTAGATTTTCATGATATCCCTAATTAAGCATAGGTAGTTTAATCACAATGAATGATCCATTGATTAACCTCTTTTGATCAAGTTGGGATATCCTTGAAAATATAAACTGTTGATGTGTCCAGGGGACTATCATTGAGGGTATCTTTTTCAAATGGCGAACACTGAATCGCAACCTTCATAATGTCGCATTTTTCCTCAAAACGACGCATTAACTATGTTGCTTGCCTAACAATGCCACTTTCGTTATGTTGCCTTCCTCACAATGCCCCAGTCAGTATGTTGCCTGCATCAAAATGTTGCACACATATTCAATATGTTGCCTGTGTCAATACAGAATATCTCTATGTAGGTCACATCTTTATGTCGTATAAATATTCAGGTCGACCTATAAATGTCGCCTCAATGTAGTGGTCAGTATATCACCTGTGTCAAAATGTTGAGCACGTATTATTAAGGTTGCCGTATAAATGTCACCTTTCATTCAGGTTGCCTTCTAAATATCGTATGCAATTATCAATGCAGCATCATAACTGCGTCGATTGTGCCCTGATCCAAACAGGAAGTGCATCACTACTGAAAATGAAACAGGAAGTACACCAACAGCGTGCCTCTTCTTAGGAGAGAAGCAACATTTCAGTGGGGAGGAATTTGGGAACCTGGATCATGTCTTCCTCCAGAGACGTGATATTCAATACTAATACAAAATTTCCCACTAGGAAAAGTAAGCAACTGCTTAGAATAATAAATTAAGAGGGGCACCTCATTTTGGAGATCTATGTATATGTTGCTAGTATATATATATCTCAGGGCTCAAAATTTCCACTCGCCACTAGCCAATGGCAAGTGAAAATTCAGCCCTGACGAGTAGAAATTCAGCCCTGGTGGGTATGTTATGACTTGCAGTGGTGAGTAACTTTTCAGGTCTGGCTAGTAGCAAAGTACTTAAAATTATAAGCCCTGTATATATATATATATATATATATATATATATATATATATATATACACTAGCAATATGGGATGGCATTGCCCGTCTGTGTCTTAGTTTTTTTTTAACCCTTTGAGTGCCAGAGGGATACCCAAGGTAGTGCAATGCATTGTGTACCCCTTTGCCATTCAAAGACTTAATGTGAGCCTCAGTGACACAGGAGTGCATATATAATACATATTATATAGTAGTGTGTTGGCACGACATTGCCTGTGTGTTAACAGTTTAAGTGATACCAGAGTATGCAACACATTGCAACGTGTGGGTCATTCAGTGTGGTTGCTGAGAGTGGAAGAAAGAGACAGAGACACAGTCATGTTGTGTAGGGTAGAAACTGTTCCAGTTCCCCAGGTGTTTGATTGCTAGTAAGTGAGCTACTTGCTCCCCAGCAGTCTGCTGATTGGTTGGAGGCTAAGCTTGCTGAGTGGTGACAGGTGGAACTTCATCAACTTGGAGCTGTAGCTGGACTAAAGTTCCCATCATCCTCATCAGTCATGATTATGGTGAAAACGTGTTAGGAGTAATCAGTTGCAAAAGCAATGGAGCAGAGAAGGGGGACACAATAGGAGGGACAATAGTGTAGAAGGAGGAGATGGGGAGAAAGGTTGAATGTGAGAACAGTTTTACATCTGCATTATTATAAGATGATGTGTGAGTGATGGGGCCGCATGAGTTGGCAATGTTTTTTTTTGGGGGGGGGGGCATAGTAAGGACGGCCGTGAGATGAAGAGGGAGGCACAGAGTAGTTGAGGGTGAATGGTGTAGAAGGTGAAATTCCTTCCTTTCAGGCACTGGAGGGCAGGAGGCAAAGCAGAAGGTGAGGTGAATAGGAGGGTGGGTGTATGGTGAGGAGGTGTGTACTATGGTGGAGGGTGATATCATACCCCATGCTTACACCAATGGGACAGGCAGTATAGCAGAGAAATGCATAACTCCTCCTTACTGCCGCCCATGGGTGTGTTAGGCTTCAGTCACATGATGCTTCCTCATATAATGAAAGAGAGAGCTCACAGAGCCAACTCACCACGACATATCCATGTAGTAAATATAATTTATATGTGAATATAAAGTTAGTATATAGAAAGCAGCAAGGAATGAGAGGGTTCTCCAGACCCCAAACATCAGGCCTAAACCCAAAGTGCAAACAAGCAAACAAAAAGACAAACCTGCACTACTCTGTATAAAAATGAAATGTGTGCCCTGTAATGTGCATATATAATATTTCTTAGTAAATAAGTTGAGATTTTAGTATTCACAAATTGGCCAAGTCGTGGGTAAGCTTGCCACCACACCAAGATATTTCACTATAGGCAAGTCCTACTCTAATACACATATACAGTGAGTGAAAAACATAATTGATCCCATGCTGATTTTGTACGTTTGCCCACTGACAAAGAAATGATCAGTCTATAATTTTAATGGTAGGTTTATTTGAACAGAGAGAGACAGAATAACAACAAAAAATTCCAGAAAAACGCATTTCAAAAAAGTTATAAATTGATTTGCATTTTACGGAGTGATATAAGTATGTGACCCCTATCAATCAGCAAGATTTCTGGCTCCCGGGTGTCTTTTATACAGGTAACAAGCTGAGATTAGTATTGTAAAAACAGAAAAAAGGAAGGGGAGAAACAAGACAAGGGGCGCCCCTTGTGTGTATCAAACCTGAATGATTTTTAGTGAATCACCACCACCGCACCCTTAGTGTGCACACTCACAAGAATGTAGTATCAGTAACGACATATATCGGCACTGACTGAACGAGCAGTAGGAGAAATGGTAACTGTCTCCAAACAGTATAGTTGTAGATACAAAATTTCTATTCCACTTTGGTCTCACGCTCCCCCTGGGTGGCACAGTATATGTAAAAACAAAACTGGAACAGGGGCGCATATGGTGAAGTAAGTATTGATATATATTTTCAATAAAGAATAGAAATACGCTCACATTTGGGTATCGTCAGAGCTCTGATATCAGAGTCTTCTGACTCGTAAGCATACGGAGGAATTATCCCCTCTCCGTTAGGGTCACTCTCTCCTCCCGTTTCTTCATGGGAATTTTCAATCTTCCAAATTGGTAACAACGACAAACACCAGGCAGACTCCCGTTTAAAATGCATTTAAAATTCTGATAAAATAACTGGCTATAACGTTAATGCGTTTCACAGTTAGACACTAGTGTTGAGCGAGCACCCCGATGCTCGGGGGTTCGGGTGCTCTGACCGAGCACCCCCGGAGGCTCGAGTGCTCGGCCGAGCACCCGAGCCCCATTGAATTCAATGGGAGGACTCGAGCATTACACCAGGCACCCCCTGCTCTGATGAGGGGAGGGTGCCTGGTCAATGCCCCCCTTCATCTCCACAATGCCCCTCTTCCACAATGTCCCCCTTCCACAATGTCCCCCTTCCACAATGTCCCCCTTCATCTCCGCAATGCCCCCTTCATCTCCGCTATGCCCCCTTCATCTCCGTAATGCCCCCCTTCCACAATGTCCCCCTTCCACAATGTCCCCCTTCCACAATGTCCCCCTTCATCTCCGCAATGCCCCCTTCATCTCCGAGATGCCCCCCTTCCACAATGTCCCCCTTCATTTCCGCAATGCCCCCTTCATCTCCGCAATGCCCCCCTTCCACAATGTCCCCCTTCCACAATGTCGACCTTCATCTCCGCAATGCCCCCTTCATCTCCGCAATGCCCCCTTCCATCTCCACATGTCCCCTACCTCCAGTCCCTGGTGGTCCAGCGGAGCGTCTGTAAGATCTGTGCCTCCTTCGGCACAGATCCCTGCCACCCGAACATGGCGGGCGAGCACATGGCGGTACTCATACGAGTACCACCATGTGCCGAGCAGAGCGATGCTCGAGCCGATCCGAGCATCGGCCGAGCATGCTCGCTCAACACTATTAGACACCGCTTTTTCAAACCTAGACGAGCCAACACGAATAAAATATATATTAGGTAAACAGCTAAGAGCTGAGATTAGGAGCACTCTCTTAAAGGGAATGCTTCTAATCTCAGCTTGTTACGTGTATAAAAGACACCTCTCAACAGAAGCAATCAATCATAGACACCTGAAACTCTGACCTAATAAAAACAACTTTATTCTTCACATCTCTAAAGTCCTGAGAGTGCTTCTGTCCTTTCTGGAACACATATTATATATATATATATATATATATATATATATACACATTTCCTACAGGCCACTAAAAATTTCCATCCACGTTAAGCTGAGTGTGGGGGGGGGGTTCTTAGGTGGTGCTAGTGTTCTTTAAATTACTTAAAGGGATAGTAATACTTCGTTTTAACTTTATTTTATTTTGTAGGCATTAAAAAACATAAAGAACGCTATAAGTCTTATCTCTCAAACCTTTATGGTGTGAGAGATATTCACAAGCAAAGTTTCCCCTCCCGCCCCTTTTACCTAGTGTAAGCCGTCTCTTCTCAGATGTGGAATCCAGTCCATAGACCAGACAGATAACAGCAGGGGACAATCTTCTTCCTATGAGAACAATGAAAGCCCTGCCCCCCTTGACAAGTTTTTCAGGTTTTTCCCTTATCTTAATTGAAGATTGTCCCTCTCTGCAGTCTACCTGGGCACCTCCCTTCTGCTCTGGCTGAGCAGTGTTACATCAGTAAAAGGGACGGGAGGGGGATACTTTGTCATTGAATTACTCTTGAACTACAACTTTGACAGAATTGAAATAACACTCTCCAAAGTCCAAATACTATGATGATTAATTAGAGCTGCTTTTATTATGAAACATTACTATCCCTTTAAAACAAGAAGTGTATGAATATGAGCATATACAAATAATAGTGAAATTAGATTATACAAATCTTTATAGCTAACCCCTTAGAAGCCAGGGATCTCATCAGACGAACTGTAGCATCCAAGTGGCTGATTTAAGCCTATTTTCTCTTTTTATGTTTTTTTTTCTCTATTAACCTTTCATAGACAAAAAGGGTGCACAACTCATTGCTTAGCACAGCTTTACTCACCCTCGAAGGGTTAAATAGAAGAGTTGGGGGAATTCTAGCCTGGAGACGTACACAACTGTGGGGTTGTTTATATACATATACGTCTTGATGAATGACCTTTCATACTTCCACTTGACCCATCACATTAAATGAGTCCATCTGTGGAATGTTAAAGCAACACACACACCTAAAAATCTGATTGGTTGATGTATATTAAGTTACTCAAGAGGAAGACAAGGGAGCAGTGGTAGATGTTGCATATTTGGATTTTAGTGAAGCTTTTGATACTGTACCATGTGGGAAGATATAAGACAAATAGTTTAGGACTGTAGTTGATTGGATAAATAATTGGCTGTAGTACAAGAAACAGTGTATAATAATCAGCAGTATTTATTCAGAGGAAAGATAGGGCTTTAGTGGCGTGCTACAGGGTCAGTGATAGGGCCAGGTCTGGATTTACATTCCAAGGCCCTCTAGGCACCGTTAGCGTCACCCATGGTCACACCATTGCTCCTCACATGACTAGGGTTGGCACCCAGCCGGTATTTTACCGGCAGGCTGGTAAAAAATTGTCTTCCTTCCAATGTTAAGTCTATGGAGGGAATGCCTTGGCCGGTATTTTTTTAAGAAAAGGTGGCAACCCTACACATGACCCCTCCCCCATTGGCATCCTTGGACAGAAAATTCCCTTGGCCTGTAACAAGCAAGATATTTGATTCTCATCCAACGCGTTTCCTGCCTCCTGGGCACTTCATCAGGGATAAATATTCCAAAACAAAGTCCTAGTTTTTAAATCCCATCAGTGTCCTTTGGGCCAATCAACAAGGACCAGCTGTACCTTGATCTAATCATTAACCCTTAAGTAGAGATGTGTCTCCTTTAAAAACTCACAAGGTAGGTTTCTGGAGCATAGGAGGAGTATACTGAGGGGGGAGGTGAGATATCCCCTAAGTAAGCATTACAGTGAGAAACATCAAAAAGAATTGGGCTATACATCTATTATGCCTCTTGAACATATACCCCCGGATATCTTAGGGGAGATAGATTTAGGACTTATCTGTAATAGGGAAACCTATTGGATATATGTATGTGATACAGGGCTCAAAATTTCCACTCGCCACTAGCCAATGGCGAGTGAAAATGTAGCCCTGGCGAGTAGAAATTCAGCCCTGGTGGGTATGTTATGACTTGCAGTGGTGAGTAACTTTTCAGGTCTGGCTAGTAGCAAAGGACTTCAAGTTTTAAGCCCTGTGTGATACATTAAAACCAAAAGGACACAATGACAAATTGGATACATACACATTTATATAATGATGGTTAGGTTGCCTGAACAATTAAACTAATAAGATTCCTTTATATCATGGGGTTTTTGAAATAGGAGATCTATGTAGCTGGTGCACCCTCCCCTTTAAAAATGTAAAACTTGGAGAGAGATATCTCTCTTTTAGTGAAGATAGTTGACATATATTTAATAGGTTATGTTTATTTAGGATTAGTTATGTTTTTATTTATCATTGGATATGATCTATATACAGTAGGTGTAAATGAATATGGGGTATACAGTGGCACAGAGTTTTTAAAGTGATAGTAATGTTTCACAAAAACAGCAGCTCCAATTAATCTTCATCGCAAATGAGCCATAGAGAGCATTCTTTCAATACTGTCAGAGTTGTAGTTCAAGAATAATTGAATGATAAAGTTTCCTCCTCCCACCCCTTTTACTTAGTGTAAGCTGCCTCCGCTCAGATGTGGAATGCAGTCCATAGACCAGACAGATAACAGAAGGGTCAATATTCTACTGTGAGAACAATGGAAACCCTTCCCCCCTTGACAGTTTTTTCAGCTTTTTCCCTTATCTTAATGGAAGATTGTCCCTCTCTGCAGTCTACCTAGGCACCTCCCTTCTGATCTGGCTGAGCAGTGTCACATCAGTAAAAGGGGCGGGAGGGGGGTACTTTGTCATTGAATTACTCTTGAACTACAACTTTGACAGTATTGAAATAACACTCCCCAAGGCCTAAATACTATGATGATTAATTAGAGCTGCTTTTATTATGAAACATTACTATCCCTTTAAAGGAGACATATCTCTACTTAAGGGTTAATGATTAGATCAAGGTACAGCTGGTCCTTGTTGATTGGCCCAAAGGAGACCAATGGGATATAAAAACTAGGACTTTGTTTTGGAATGTTTATCCCTGATGAAGTGCCCAAGAGGCAGGAAACGCGTTGGCTGAGAATCAAATACATCTTTATTATACTTAAGTTCCCGTGGTTTGTTGCTAGCTGTCTATACCCCGGAGCTCATGAAGCATGTGAACAGAAGGGAATCCTCTAACCGTACATACAAGCTACATTGCCTGTGACAACTGTTAATTGGAACTCTTTCACGCTCTGCCCGCGGACATCCGTGTCCACAGTGGTTGGGGTAGCCCTGGGACTCATATACCCGGTGAGTGCCGAAAGCCATACATCCATCTGCATAGTGCCTGCTGCCGGAGGGGCACCCCTTCCTACACACACTTTACTAGTTCTGTTGTTTGGGCAGATCTGTCGTTGGGTCGGGGGAGCACGAGTTTAAAGGGATAGTAATACTTCAGCATTACAAATTCCTATATTAAAGCCCTTGTAAAAAGAAACATTTCGCCCCCAGTGTCATCTCTCAAACCTTTATGGTTTGAGAGATGAACGCTTCTAAAGTTGCCTTCTCCTTCCCCATAGTCAGCATTCTAGCTGACTGCAGGGAAGAGAGTCGTACGACTTTCAGATGGCTCTCCAGCACAGCTGGATCGCGTTAACTAAAAAAAAACTTTCACTGAAATGGTCTTCTACGTGTGCTTGGTTTGCAGTGTGCTTGGTTTGTGCATGGCTTGCAAGCACACGTAGAAGACCGTTTTAGTGAAAGTTTTTTTTTTAGTTAACGAGATCGCGGCTCTGCTGCAGAGCTGCCTGATGATCTCTGACTGGATTTCCCTGAGTCAGCTAAAATGCTGACTACGGGGGAGGGAGAGGGCAACTTTAGAAACGTTCATCTCTCAAACCATAAAGGTTTGAGAGATGACACTGGGGGCAAAACGTTTCTTTTTACAAGGGCTTTAATATAGGCATTTGTAATACTGAATTACTATCCCTTTAAAGGACACAGCTATCACCAGTCGGCAGAGGTAACGGTTGGACAGCTTTTCACAATATTTAACATTACATTACCCGGGCATTTGTGTCTCACTGTCAACGGAACTTCCAGCCATTATTTAGTGGTACCACTAACAGTTGTTTTTATTATTTTAGCAATACTTTGTATATTTTGTATTGAAATATACGGTTTGTGTTATTATTAAAACTATCTTTACAGGATACTTTGCACCAATGTATCTTGTATAGAGAAAAGGGGGGGCTTATTCTTAGATAATTCTATGCATTTTTATTTTATTTTATACAGACGTTAGCGATCTCCCTTATGTATTATTTGTTTTGCTAGTTTAGATCTTGTACACACCAGTCCATTGCATGACCGGTACAGTCAGGGCACTGTAGTTCTACTAAATGTGGTACGGGATGGAATTTTATATTGGGGTACAACAGCCTCCGTAAGTTGCTGGAAGGGCTCCCCGTCCACCAAATTAAAAGTAACACCCCCAATGGCTATGAGCTGTGCAATGAGGCGTGTGATTTTTTGGGACTGCTGTCTGCACATCCCCTTTGAATGAAACCCACCAAAATCTTCCAGTGTGGCCTGTATTGATTTTGGGATGGGCTGTGACTGTCTGCTCTTAGGACCAGATGTGGCATGATCCCCCTGCCCTTTCTCCTGCCTACTGGTGGCGAGTGTTACACTGGTAAATGTAGTAGTGCCACCACGTTCTGCACTCATCAACACTGACTTGCGGTAGTGGTTCAGGTGTTGGTTCATCCCATAGGTGGAAAGATGACCCAACACCCTCCCATGGCTGACTTCCCTGACACACAATTTACATTTTGCTAGCCGGCCATCGCCTAGTGCCACAAAATGGTCCACGCTTTGGAGCGACGGATGACTCTGGAAGGTGGTGGAGAAGAAACTGAGATGACACTTTCTTGATCTTCACATGCTGAAGCAACCTCACTTTGCTTTATCTTTCTACGTACCTTTACAGGGGTACCAGTAGACCTAAAGATGGCAGCTGGGATGTTGGGACTGGGAATGGAGGATGATTGTGGAGTAACAGTGGTGCTGGTAGTGGAGACACTAGCAGCTACTACCTGGCTGGGACTCTCAAATGGAACTTGACACGCAGGTGTTGAGTCACCAATAGAAGTGTAACAGGAGAAACAGGAGGAGTACTATGGGAAGCAGGGGAAAACTTAAGCTCAGGGGAATAATCAAGGTCACTGGAAAAATCAAGCTCAGGGGACAAATCAAGCTTAGGGGACAAATCAAGCTTAGGAGGCTTCAATCCCTCAGATTCTTCTTCTACCTCTTGTAAGTTTTGACAGGAAGAAAAATCATCATCAGCAGCAGATTTTGGGGAGCCCTGCTTAATTCCCTCTTCTGCCTGGTGGCTACCGGGAAATAGTAAACTATATCCCTCAATAACATTTTCTGGAGTAGATCTGCTCTCAGTGGCAGTGACAGTGGTGGCAGGAAAAATGTTATCCAAATAATGCAATAATTTCCATTTGGGCTGCTTACACGGACATTCGGTATAAAAATCCCGTGTTGATACTGCCCACAGTGTCCGACCAGTAGAGTTACACACGCTAAGTGTCCCCAGGTTTACAGAAATGGCTGTAGCGTAGGTGGTGACTAAACTGACAGTGGCACTAGTCATTGTGCAGGTGGTTCTGGAGGGGATCATTACGAAACAGCTGAAGAGACACAGGTGACGGCTGCTTCATGGTCTCAGAGAGATCACTTTTTAAAAGTCGTCTATGAAATGTTGCGCAGCTGCATGCCGCATTACAAATTTTGTGTTATTTAAAAGGGCGAATAGAGAATCTCGAGCTGCTTATAAGGGCAAGGTTCTCATGTCGCCTGTGTAAAGGTCACAGTTACGGTCGCCCAGTGCGCAATCACGTATAAAACCGATTATAACAAGCTATGCTACCACCTACTCTTCCTGCTGCACGTCTCTCGCGGGAGTAAATATTGGCTAGTTCTATAGCTGCACGTCTCTCACAAGAGTAAATATTGGCTAGTTCTATAGCTGCACGTCTCTCACAAGAGTAAATATTGGCCAGTTCTATAGCTGCACGTCTCTCACAAGAGTAAATATTGGCCAGTTCTATAGCTGCACGTCTCTCTCTCCCAGTGTCCCACTTAAAATAAATGTTGAACATTTGTTGTCTGTAAAAAAAAAAACAACTTTTCGGTGCCCTCCCTTGGCTGCCTATTTTTTTTAATTTACCACAGCAATGCCCGTCTCTCTCTCCCCCTCCGCACATGCCTGACGTCCAGTCTGGTTACCGTGGCAACCTGCGAACCAGGATTGAAGGAACGGAGGGGGAGAGCGAAACGGGCATTGCTGTGGTGAATTTAAAAAATAGCCAGCCAAGGGAGGGCACCAAAAACTTACTTTTTTTTTTTTACATAACAAATGTTCAACATGTATTTTAACCCTTTGAGTGCCAGAGTGGTACGCAACGAGTACTACTCTGGCACTCAAAGGGTTAAGTTCAGTTTGTCACTGGGAGAGAGAGAGACGTGCAGAGATAGAACTGGCCAATATTAACTTTCACGAGAGACGTGCACCAGGAAGAGTAAGTGGTAGCATAGTTTGTTATACGCAGTTTTATACGTTATCTGGGTGACCTTAATTGCGACCTTTACACAGGCGACATGAGAACCTCGCGCTTATAAGCAGATCGAGATTCTAAATTCGCCCTTTTAAAGGGATAGTAATGGTTAATTTTAAGTTGATTTAATATTGTAGACATTAAAAAAAGGTTAGCATCGATGTAAGTTTTATCTCTCAAACCTTTATGGTTTGAGAGATATAACTTGCTAAAGTTACCTTTTCCTGGCTGTTTTACTCAAGTCTGCCATCTAGCTGACAGCTGCAGATTCCAGTCATTTGACCAGACAGAGGATCTTCAGCAGAGCTGAAATCACGCTCTTTAGAAATAAATACTTCATTGGAACGGTCTACAAAGTTTACTTGCAAACCAGGCACACTTTGTGGACCGTTCTAAATGAAGTATTTGTCTTTAGATATCGTTATATCGGCGCTGCTGAAGAGCCGCATCTGGTCAAGCGACCAGAATCTGCTTATGACAGCTTTACAGCTCGCCAAGCAGAAAGGGGAGGGAGCGGAGAACTTTATTTCCCTGTATCTCTCAAACCATAACAGTTTGAGAGATACGAATAAGTGCAAGTACTCTCTTTTAATTGTATCTACCATATAGTTAATACTTTTTTATGACATTACCATCCCTTTAAATAACACAACATTTGTAATGTGGCATGCAGCCGCGCAACATTTCATAGGCGACAATTCAAATGGATACCATCTCAGAGGAGGACTTGTACCTCTCTACCCTGCTAGTAGAGGTAGAATGACCTGCAGGTCCCTTTTTCTTTCTAGTTTTTGGTTTGGAGTGCTGCTACTGAGTCTGACTAGTACTACTCAAAGTACTCTTCTTTGCCCGCCTGCTGCTGCTAGCTCTGCTTGAAAGCAACATCACTGTAGTGGTGTTGGTGGTTGCTGGGTCACTGCAGCTGGTACCAGGACAAGGAACATCAGGTTGTTCACTAGGACTCAAATCCATGACAGATAGGTAGGTAGTGAACTATAATACTTTAAAATTTAAAATACTGGCCACACGACAACTGTGAGACTGGCTGTGTCACTCTGAAAATTAGTCAAACAAAGCCCTAATATTACTTTTAATATTCAACACGGAAACAAAGGTGGCTTTCCCTTCCGGATGCAATAAGGTACTAGGCTTGCCTATAGAACTGTGAGACTGGCTGATGTGTCACTCTGAAAGTTATTCTAACAAATTCCTAATATTAATTTTTATATTTTACACAAGAACAAAGGTAACTCTCCCTTGCGGTGGTAATAAGGTACTAGGCCTGCCTATAGACCTGTGAGACTGGCTTATGTGTCACTCTGAAAATTATCCAAACAAATTCCTACTAGTTTAGTATTTTTAATATATATAGAGTAATATAATATAGTATTTTTAATGCAGATGCAATAAGGTACTAGGCCTGCCAATAGAACTGTGAGACTGGCTGAAGTGTCACTCTGAAAATTATTCAAACAAATCCCTAACATTCATTTTAATATTTAACACAGGAACACAGGTGACTCCCTTGCAGTGGTAATAAGGTACTAGGCCTGCCTATAGAACTGTGAGAGTGAATGATGTGTCACTTATTCAAACAAATTCCTAATATTTTTAATATTTTGCACAGGAACAAAGATGACTCCCCCTTGCAGTGGTAATAAGGCACTAATGCTGGCTGCCTGCCTATGGCTAATTCTACCTGGCTGCCTACACAACAACTGGACACTCTCTATCTCCTTCCTCTCTCTCTGAGCTCCAACAACGCAATGAGGAAATGCAGGCTGTCTGCCTGGGTGTCTGTGTCATTAGTCCAACCCCCATCATGAAACGAAAAAGCCAATTGGAATGGAGACAAAGCGGGAAAGTAGCACATGAAACGGAGAAGCTAATTGGACTAGAGACATGGAGGGAAAGTAATCGGGCGCGGGTAGTAGTCACCAAATTTCCAAAAGTTTCTACGACATTCGGACTAGGGCTAGTCGGATTCGTACTTTTTTGGCGAACGACCCTTGTCTGTCAGAAGGTCCGAATGTCGTCGAATGACCCCTTTTTCGCCAAATTCCGAATGTCGCCAAACCGAATTGCACCAGTCTATCGGGCAATGTGGAGGTGAACAATGCGGAGGTGGCCAATATGGAGGGGGGCAGTGGGGTCAATGAGGGCAAATCCAGAAAGGATTGCTGCAGGAGTCAGGTGGGCAAGCTGGAAGGGTGACCCAATTTGGGATCCTGCCTAGGGCCCAATAGAGTCTTAATCCTGCTCTGGCGTCATCCCCTCAAGATTGCTGTGGTACATGAAGCTGTGGAAAAGACAGGGATGTTGGCTCCAGCAGAGCTTATGTAAGACTAGATTTTAGGCCTCAGAAAACAAATGTTATAATGAAATATGAGGCATTTAAGTGTATAGAACCACAGTTCTAGTGTTCCTTTATGACCAGGCACGTGAACATTATTCAGGCGAAACATTCACATTCATAAATAATGATCATACCTGGGAAATGTTAGGGTAGTACCCTAAGACTCAGGGTTTTGACCCAAATCTCAGGGTGAATTATGAAATTCTCAGGGCGAGACAGGACAGTGTTACCTACTATGTGATCCGCACCAAATAACCGCTTAGTGAGACCCTAAATTTTTTCCATTTCTATCAGAAAGACAGAAGCAAACGTCCTGCTTCTCTTCTGTATGTTCAGGCAGTGTAAACTCTAAGGTACATCATGTTAACTCTTTGAGTGCCAGAGGGGTATGAAATGCAATGCATTCCATACCCCTCTGGCACTCAAAGGGTTAAGGGTTGCTTGATGACTGATAAGATCACCTCCTGTTTTTTTTTTTTTTTTTATCCTATATAATAATTTGCTAGGATGTTTATCAGAAGCCGTCATGCGCAGTAGAGACTGCCCGAACGAACATAATGCTGGGAGCATGGAATGCTGGGAGTTCTGTGCTGGGATCACGGAATGCTGGGATCACGGAATGCTGGGAGCACGGAATGCTAGGAGGTGTAGGAATGCTGGGAGTTCTGTGCTGGGAGCATTCTGTGCTTTCAGGCAGTCTCTACAGTGCATTACTGCGTCGGCAGCAGGACGCAGAGCAGGACCGGCATATTAACCCTATGAAAGCAATGCATTCCGTACCCCTCTGGCACTCAAAGGGTTAAGGGTTGCTTAATGAATGATAAGATCACCTCCTGATTTTTTTTTTTTTTAATATATATATAATTCGTTATTCTCTGAGACATTTGCTTTTAAATTAATGCTGTGACATCACTTCAGGACAGGCTGCAGGTCAATTCTGCCCATCAGCCTGTTAATCTTCATCTGTTCCCCTCCCCAAGTAGCGCTTCGTTCCGACCTCCTCCAATGACAGAGTTCCTCTGTGTGAGCTGTAGTGATTTCATTGGCAAGAGAGAGCTCCAGCTTACATGGAGAAATCCTTCCTTCATCGGAGGAGGTTGGAACGAGGCGCTACTTGGGGAGGGGAACAGACAAAGACTGATAAGCTGAGAGGCAGAGGGGAGCCGCAGCCTGTCCTGCAGTGACGTCTCTGCATTCAATTTAAAAGCTAATATCGCAGAGAATAACAAATTATATTTAAAAAAAAAAAATGACATGTTTAGCGCAAAGGAGCATTTGAATAAAGACAACATTAATACAGGTGATAGTTCCCTTTTAAAGGGGAACTATCACCCCAAATAAAGTCTCCCTTCAATTAGACATGTAGTGATATGCTTAACAATAGTAGTATTATCCTGCGTTGTAGCGAAATCCTAATTCTGTCTAGACTGGCAGCCAGACAACAGCACAGGCATCTTTGCTTACAGACATCTGCGTGCTTGCGCCATCAGTCCTGGTCTCCTCTAGGAGGCGCTGCATGGTGCCTTTAGGTACCAGAAGGGACTGATGGTGCAGGTGCTTAGATGCCTCTAAAGTACTGTTGCCTGGCCGTCAGTCTCAGCAGAAGTAGGATTTCTCGGTAACACGGTAGTTATTCTGGATAACACTTCTAGTGTTAAGCGTATCACTAGATGCCTAATTGTTGGGGGGAGACTTTATTTGGGGTGATAGTTCCCCTTTAACCCTTTTAGTGCCAGAAATTCCTCTGGCACTCAAACTGTTGAGGGTTAATATTTCAAAGATCTTATGGTCAGCTCGCTTTGAAAGTCCCCAGGTAGGACAATGACAACCTACCTGGAGATAACCTGTTCCGAGCTGCCTTCATAAGGAGCTGATCCAGTTTCCGGAATTGCTTGTAGACCTCATTGGAATGGTTGATGTCCTTCATATGAGAACAGGAACTGGTGCACGGATCTGACTCCAAGCCGAAAAGAGTTAAATATCCAGCTCTACAATATAGAAAGTTTGGGATTTGTGATGCAAACAATTCAATGACCACCCTTTAAAGGGATAGTAATGTTTCATAATAAAAGCAGCTCCAATTAATCTTCATAGTATTTGGGCCGTGGAGAGTGTTATTTCAATACTGTCAGAGTTGTAGTACAAGAGTAATTGAATGATAAAGTATCCTCCTCCAACACCTTTTACTGATGTAACACTGCTCACCTCAGAGAAGCAAGACTGTCCAAATGGATCACAGAGAGGGACAATCTTCAGTGATCATAAGGGAAAACCTTAAAAAGCTGTCAAGGGGGGCAGGGTTTTCATTATGATCACAGTAAGAAGATTGTCCCTTGCTGTGATCTGTCCGGTCAAGAGACCAGATTCCACATCTGAGGGGAGGTGGGTTACACTAGGTAATCTAAAAATAAATACTTTATTGGAACTGTCTGTGGTTTGTAGACACACTTCGTAGACCATTCCATTTCAGTATTTGTTTCTAGACTGCGCTACTTCGGCTCCGCTGAAGAGCCGCTGGCTGGTCCCAGGACCAGGATAACCTGCTGTACGCTACAGCGCTGACATCAGGGAAAGGGGAGGGAGTGGGAACTTTATCTTCATATATCTCATAAACTATAAAGGTTTGAGAGATGGACATCGGTTAGTTAATTGTTGTAATAGCTAAAATATTAGATTTTAATGAAAACAGACTTTACTATCCCTTTAAGGCCACCTTCCCTTAAGGACTGCTTTGATCACTGCCGATGTGCCGTACACTGACCTGTGATGTGTATCAGTGCACCAAGCAGGGGTCTGAGAGAGACCGATCCTTTCTTGAATCTGTCAGTTTCAGACCCCATTTTTTACTTACAGCTCTCCCGGTAAGTAAAAATTACATGTTGTGCCAGGACCGTCAATGGTCATTAAAGGGATAGTAATACTTAAAATGTAAAAAAATATATGTTGTAGGGTTTATCCCCCTGAGTAAAACAAGGGTACTGTCACTGTGTTTTTCCATTAAAGGGATAGTAATAATTAAGATGTAAAAAAATATGTGTTGTAGGGTTTATGTCCTCGAATAAAACAAGGCTACTCCCACTGCTGAGAGATATTTTATTATAAAATTATAACAGCTCAAACTTGAATTTTTTAGATGCAGTATCACAGTGGCCTGAAAATTTACAGTGGCGCTGTTGCTACACCATCCTATGGACTGCTCTGGTCTGTAGACCATAAATCTCCATAGGATGATGTAGCAACAGTGCCACTGTAAATTTTCAGGCCACTGTGATATTGCGCCAAAAAAATTCAAGTTTGAGCTGTTTTAATTTTTTAATAAAATATCTCTCAGCAGTGGGAGTAGCCTTGTTTTATTCGAGGACATAAACCCTACAACACATATTTTTTTACATCTTAATTATTACTATCCCTTTAATGGAAAAACACAGTGACAGTCCTGGCACATCACACAGTCCATAACCCACTGAGTTCCAGAGGGGTGCGGAACGCGTTGCAAAGCAATGCGTTCTTTGCCCCTCTGGCACTCAAAGGGTTAAGAGGTTAAGATGGCAGGGTCTGAATGCAAATTTCCAGTGCGTTTTGAATGTAGAAATTAAATACGTTTTAAAACCACTAAGGGGGAATTGAAATTCTTTACATTGTGAGTTTGTGGAATGTATACATTCCATTCCATGGCAAAGAACGAAAGCATTTCACAGATTAATTATAATTAGTAGCTGCAGTCGCAATTTAAACAGAAACATAAGAGGAAAGCTTGTACCTTAGCATGACACTGTAAGCAAAGTCAAACAGTTCGCCTTCCTTCCATTCCGTACTCAATGTCTCACTGTCCTTCAGTAGAACGGTTCTGAGATTGTGGAACATTGATTGTGTCAGACAATAAAGACTCTTGCTCTGTAGGTGCCTGCAAATTAAAGATCAAATCCTTATTATATTATATTATAAATGTTAAAGTGGACCCGCCGCCCTGATAGTTTGTTTGTTTGTTACAGAGTTTTAACCCTTTGAGTATCAGAAGGGTGTGCAAAGGGTTAATACAAGTCTTATCTGGTGAGTTGAATCAGCTGCTTAATGCACCAGCTGTAGAATCTGTTCAAACCGCGGGGTCGCAGGTTCTAGTCCCAGCAGTGTCAACTGAGCCTTTCATCCTTCAGGGATATATAAAATATTACCATTAAATTGGGTAATAATATCTATATCCCCAGGACATACTTGAAAATTAGAAACAATCTCAATGTATCCCAGTAAAATACTTTGATATTATTATTATCACTGTGACATGCTTTAAGAACTAAATTGGTTAACAAGCGAATCTAGATGTTGCCTTCACCTTTCTTGCTTAGAACACAACCACTTCTCTGGAAAACGACTGGACTACCTGAGCAGTACAATCACTCCAGATCTCCATACTAACTATAACCTCCTCTACTAACAACTCACTGACTATTCCACATTACCTGAGCAGTATGATCACTCCAGATCTTCATACTAACTATAACCTCCACTCCACTGCTAACAACTCACTGACTATTCCATACTACCTGAGCAGTATGATCACTCCAGATCTCCATACTAACTATAACCTCCTCTACTAACAACTCACTGACTATTCCACACTACCTGAGCAGTACAATCACTCCAGATCTCCATACTAACTATAACCTCCACACCACTGCTAACAACTCACTGACTATTCCACACTACCTGTGCAGTATGATCACTCTGAAATAATCAGATCTTCTCTCAGTCTAAAATCATTAAAAAGATAACTGCTTATTTTTATCTAAAAACAGTATGTAATTGTATATAATATTTTTTTAAAATGTATGTGTGTATATTTATGATTCTCTATTTGTGTAAATATGTAACCCATTACTGAAAACTATCCAGGACATACATGAAAACGAAAATAATCTCAATGTATTTCCATAGAGGACTTGGCTGGGGAATCTCACTCCAGCCACTGCAAAAGCTAATTCCCTTGCATTGCTGGTCTACTGACAAGTGGCTCCAGGGAACTTCACACTGGGTTCTGCCTGTACCAGTAACTCTGCTGGTCTACTGGCGAATGGCGGCCATTTGTTCCTGATTTCAGCCTGCTATGTTTTCCCACCCATCTTTACACAATGCTGAGTTTTCCCTCCCATCTTCATATTTAGAGTTTTCGCAACTGTCTTCACATAATGCTATATTCTCACTCCTGGCTTCACCCATTCAGCTAACTGTGCTTTGTGCCTCAAATCATCAGGGAAAGGGAGATCTACAGCTGATGAACTATTTATGCGCCAGAGTTTTTGGGTTGGATACTCAGTACTTACGATTTTAAAGCCGCCTTTTCTACAGCGATGTCGTAGTCTGGCAATCTAACATCAAACATCCTCTCCATTAGAATCTGAGCGTATTTCCCAAAATCCAACCTGTTGCTTGACTCCCACACAACTGCATCATATGAATGTGGGTCCAATAAAACAGTGATGAACTTTCCAGCAGCTTGGACCTGACAAAGATATGTAGAATCTAGATTAGCCATATAGCTATTTTTATGGATCAAGAAAATGTTTTTATAACATATTCAAAAACTCCTCACAATATTGTAAGGCCCCACTTGTGATAGGTGCATGAGGTCTTTCAAAAGGGTGACTATCACACTGCAAGAATGCCCCAAAGACCAGTTAGCTGTATCTCCCTGTTCCCACATAAGAACAAAGTGAAGATCCAGCAAGGAACTCTAGACTGAGGCCTAGGTGGCCACCGGAAAACCTTACACATGAGCGACATTAGAGGTTGTAATGCTCATCGCAACTTCCAATGACTGGCTGACCCACATGGGATACCAGCTAATAATATTCATCTGGCGTTCAAATGGGCCAGCTATCAGCCCCCCCCCCATCCTCGTGTCAGGAACAGCAGTGGAATTCAGGAGAAAGGTGAGATTATAAAATGGGAAATAGCAGAGTGCTTCTACAGTTCAGTCAATAGTGTGAAAGAGCCCTAAACGGCATATCTATCATTTGTAAGGGATGACCATTAAGAAGAACCTACTTTTGGCATAAGTCATTATTAATTGGTTTAATAGAAGGACCTAACTAGCCAAAAGTCATCAACAGTGCAGTTAGGAATATATATTTACTGTTTTTTTATTTGGAGTCTGCTGAAGTCTATTACTGAACCAAGACATTTTACCATCATGCACATGTTTACATGGCCTTTTACAATGATGAGTGGGTCTTTCTCTCTGCATCCATACAGAGAAACACACATACACATGGACATATGATGTCACGTATGTAGACAGTGTGTGACAGATGCAGTGGGATGTAGATTTGCTGATAAGAGTTGTAAAAAAGGTTTTAATTGCAGCTCTTCAGCTTGATGAATAAGGCCCTGTATCCTTTTGTACTTGAAAAGCTTACAGTTGAAATGAGTGTGCTGTGTTACTTGGTGAATAAGGCCCTGTATCCTTACAGTTGAAGTGAGTGTGCTATGTTACTTGGTGAAGGTCACAGTGACAAGATGTTTGTGAGTAAAGGAATAATTTAGATTACAGCAGTGGATCCTGCAGTACATTTGAAGAAATAGGTTGGCAGACAGAGGGTTAAATGACAGATCCAGTGATAGATAATGTAATGGTGATGTGGGAGTAAAATGGAGAGATTGGGACTATGGATGAATGGCAAGGGGATAAGTGAGTGGGGGTGACAAGGGAGGAGGAGATGAGAGATTGAGGAGAGGAGGGACAGTGAAGTGTTACAGTAAAGTAATGGGTGAGAAATGACTATACATAGACAGTGAAGTAGACATGAAATACAGGGCTGTAGGGTTACTGCATTATACAGACATAGTGTAGCAGTTGGTTGGAGTGAAGCACTTTAACTCTGAGTGTGAGAGAGGTACGCAACACATTGCTGTGTATTGAGTTGTATAGTCCTGTGGCAGTGAAAGGAATATGTGACACATGTTGGGCGCTCCTTGCATTAGTGCGCTGTGGTGGTCGGCTGGGACAGAACCAGATTATATGTCCATGGGCCGTAGGCAAGGGATCAATACAGGGACCTCTAACAGCTAATAGGCTTCAAAACAGTATCACGGTCCCCGTGATTCCCTGTCAATCTCTGTGATGATACCTGTGCATTGGAGGAGGCTGATTGGCCCGCCCAGGATGTTCCTTTATATACTGGGTCTATGGCACCTGTCAGATGCCCTTTCGTGGTGTTCCTGATCCTGCGCATTTGTTGCTGTGTTCCTGCGTTCCTGTTTACCGACTCGGCTCGTCTGACCATTCTGCTGTTCCTGTTTGACCCGGTTCCGGCTGACATTCCTGCTCCGTGATTGACCTGGCTCTGGCTGACGTTCCTGCTCCGTGATTGACCCGGCTCTGGCTGACGTTCCTGCTCCGTGATTGACCCGGCTCTGACTGACGTTCCTGCTCCGTGATTTGACCTGGCTCTGGCTGACGTTCCTGCTCCGTGATTTGACCCGGTTCCGGCTGACGCTCCTGCTCCGTGATTGTTTCCTGTGTTCTCGTGAGATCTCGGTCGCCTACCGGCGACATTCTGAACTGTGCTGATAGTATCGCACTGACTAATCACTTCTCTGCTAGCTGAGCTGTTGCCTCCGTTCCTAAGCCTGTCTGCTTGGGTCTTGCTGAGCTGTTGCCTCCGTTACCGAGCCAGTCTGCATAGCCTTGCTGAGCTGTTGCCTCCGTTACCGAACCTGTCAGATACCCTTGCTGTGCTGGTTGCCTCCGATATTGAGCCTGTATCTGTACACTTGCAAAGCCTGTTGTGTTCCATCCGAGCCATTTAACACTTACTGAGCCTGTGCCTTATTGACCGAGCCTATCCGTTAAACACTAGCAGAGCAGTTTCCATTCCGGTGCTCGGTGCTTCTTCCATTGAGAGAACTAAGGGCGTTCCAGGTTCTGGTCCCATTAGCTCCAGCAGTGGCTTTCCTCCGTTATATCACCCTAAGGGGGTATTGGCTCAGCTCTGGTCAGTCTTTGCTGTATCATTGGGCGTCCTATTCAGTTCAGTCGCCTACTGCACCTTCCTTTGCACTATCTAGAGACTGATAATACCTGCTGGGCGTTGGCTAATCACAGAGACTGATCAGTTTCTATAAGCATTAACCCTTGTTCCTACATTTATTCTGATTATTACTGTTTGCTCCTACATATTTGGGCCTGTATTGCTGTCATTACCCGTTTATACCTGTCCTGGCCCCCAGGGGCCTTGTTCTTTAATTTTATTTCAATAAAACTGTGTTTTTGCTTTTAACCTTTGTCTGAGTGTCAGAAAACCATAACAAACAGGAAGGCTCATATACTAAGTAAAGTGGTAGAATTTTGTGGAAAAGTAACAGCAGCACAGGGAACAATACCCATTTATTTAAATAGGTGTTTTAACGTCTTCAACGCTAGAGAGGTCAGCAAAGCATTGTATTTGTTCTGTATGGTACAGATGAATTGTTCCTCTTTGTGTTAGTACATCAGCCTCACAGATCCCAGTGCACAGTCAGCTGCTGCAAGAGCCAAAAGTATAAATGGGTTTAAATTAATAGGGTAAGAGTATAATTGTATGGGCCTTATGTATCAGGATAAAGGGTGCAACTCAAAAAAAACCTGACACCATAGGGTTCAATTGAAAATTCAGGAAATTTGTGCTGACATAAATGGGGATTTAACCCCTTGAATGCTACAATGGTCCCCAACGCGTTGCTTTGGCAATGTGTTTGCATTCTCTGTAGCATTCATGGAATTAATAGCCTCATTTAAATCAATGGACATTTTCAAAGAAATCAGTGTAACCCTGTGGGCAGCTTGTGAGGAAGGAGTGGGCTGCACAATACCCAGACGTGGAAGCTTTCCAAACAGGTATTAACCCTCTGAGTGACAGAGAGGTACGCAGAGCAATGTGCTGCACATCATCTCTGGTAATCCTAAGGTTAAAGGGCCTAACCCTCTGAGTGCCACAGAGATATCCAACTCATTGCAACAGCATTCAAAGGGTTAAATTGAAACTGTCACTTTGTATCTACTACTTATTTTTGCAAGAGCTTTCAAAATCATCCATACACATATTTATTTATTTAAAACAATAGTTTATGAGATACTTGGTTTTGCCAGTTTATGAATATGACCTAGTACTGGGTGGCAGGAACGGGAAATGCACGCCTCCCAGATTTACTTTAACTGACAAACTGATCAATCTAAACGTTTCATACACTATAGTTTTAAATAAAAATGGATATCAAACAGAAATGTTTCTGAAAGCTTTCAAAATCACCCATGTGTTACAAAGTGGCAGTTCCACTTTATATATATATATATATACATATATATATATATATATATATATATATATATATATATATATATATAAAAGAGAGACCTGCTTCCCCAGTCACACATACCCAAGGCCGGCAGTAAGGAGGAGTTATTCATGTCTCCTCCTTACTGCCATTCCTGGACATAGACAGGGGTGGAAAATCACTGCAAGGAGTTAGCCCACCCCCAACATCTGTCTTAACCCTTTGAATGCCAGAGGTGTAGACAACACATTGCAAAGCAATGCATTACACACAGTAATTGTATAGATACACCTGACTGCTGTATGATGGACTCCTACCTAGGTAAGTGCTTCTGTTACACACAGTAATTATAAAGATACCTGACTGCCGTATGATGGACTCTTACCTTGGTAAGTGCTTCTGTTACACACAGTAATTATATAGATACGCCTGGCTGCTGTATGATGGACTCCTACTTAGGTAAATCCTCCTGTTACGCACAGTAATTATATAGATACACTTGATTGCTGTATGATGGACTCCTACCTAGGTAAGTGCTTCTGTTACACACAGTAATTATACAGATACACCTGACTGTATATGATGGACTCTGACCTAGGTAAGTCCTTCTGTTACACACAGTAATTATATAGATACACCGGACTGCTGTATGATGGACTCTGACCTAGGTAAGTGCTTCTTTTACACACAATAATTATATAGATACCTGACTTCTGTATGATGGACTCCTACATAGGTAAGTGCTTCTGTTACACACAGTAATTATATAGATATACCTGACTTCTGTATGATGGACTCCTACATAGGTAAGTGCTTCTGTTACACACAGTAATTATATAGATACCTGACTGCTGTATGATGGACGTCTACCTAGGTAAGTCCTTCTGTTACACACAGTAATTATATAGATACTCCTGACTGCTGTATGATGGACTCCTACCTAGGTAAGTGCTTCTGTTACACACAGTAATTATATAGATACACCTGACTGTTGTGTGATAGACTCCTACCTAGGTAAGTGCTTCTGTTACACACAGTAATTATATAGATACACCTGACTGCTGTATGATGGACTCCTACCTAGGTAAGTCCTTCTGTTACACACAGTAATTATATAGATACACCTGACTGTTGTGTGATAGACTCCTACCTAGGTAAGTCCATCTGTTACACACAGTAATTATATAGATACACCTGACTGCTGTGTGATGGACTCCTACCTAGGTAAGTGCTTCTGTTACACACAGTAATGATACAGATACACCTGACTGCTGTGTGATGGACTCCTACCTAGGTAAGTGTTTCTGTTACACACAGTAATGATACAGATACACCTGACTGCTGTGTGATGGACTCCTACCTAGGTAAGTGCTTCTGTTACACACAGTAATTATACAGATACACCTGACTGCTCTATGATGGACTCCTACCTAGGTAAGTGCTTCTGTTACACACAGTAATGATACAGATACACCTCACTGCTGTGTGATGGACTCCTACCTAGGTAAGTGTTTCTGTTACACACAGTAATGATACAGATACACCTGACTGCTGTGTGATGGACTCCTACCTAGGTAAGTGCTTCTGTTACACACAGTAATTATACAGATACACCTGACTGCTCTATGATGGACTCCTACCTAGGTAAGTGCTTCTGTTACACACAGTAATTCTACAGATACACCTGACTGCTGTATGATGGACTCCTACCTAGGTAAGTGCTTCTGTTACACACAGTAATTATATAGATACACCTGACTGCTGTGTGATGGACTCCTACCTAGGTAAGTACTTCTGTTACACACAGTAATTATATAGATACACCTGACTGCTGTGTGATGGACTCCTACCTAGGTAAGTACTTCTGTTACACACAGTAATTATACAGATACACCTGACTGCTGTGTGATGGACTCCTACCTAGGTAAGTGCTTCTGTTACACACAGTAATTATATAGATACACCTGACTGCTGTATGATGGACTCCTACCTAGGTAAGTGCTTCTGTTACACACAGTAATTATATAGATACACCTGACTGCTGTATGATGGACTCCTACCTAGGTAAGTGCTTCTGTTACACACAGTGATTAGATACACCTGACTGCTGTATTAAGGCCTCCTATCTAGGCAAGTACTATTTGTTTTAAAAGCCACTATTTTTAAAAGTGTAGTTCCCTTTAAAAAAAACAGTTTGTTACAATGACCCTCCCTTACCTCTCTAGAACTCAACAGTTTAACCCTATGAATGCTAGAAGGGTATGCAAAGCAAAGCATTGCGTACCCCTCAGGCATTCAAAAAGTCAAAACTAAAGTCATGTTTTACAAGCTTTTCCTCTGTTGTAGGACTTGGCTTTACTCGCACAATGGAAAGCTTATTTTGTATTTGTATACTGTGTGTCATTCTGCTAATCTAGATGTATTTTTCACATAGACTTGTTTTTGCTTCCCTCCTTTGGTGGCCTTAATCTGAGCCATCTTCATCTCAAATTAAATATATAAAAGAGATATACATTAAGAAACTAAACACACTGGTGATACATGCCTGGTTACTAAAGGTTACTTAATAACCCAGCTGAATTATAGTGAGTTGTCCATCGCCCTGACTCGTCAATGCATTGAAGTTTTCTCTAGAATTCAAGTGGTGAAATCCTGCGGTGGGCTGGACCTGTTTAGGATGTTTAGACAGACATGACCTAATCTTCCTCAATTCCAGCTAAACTTGAATTTTGTATTCAGAGAAGACTTAAAATGTTAACGTCAATAATGGGTGGAAAACATTTTTTAAAATATGACGTCTATATTAGCTGGACAGATATGTAAGCACACACATAAATCTTATGTTCAGCTTATGTTCAACATAAACATGGAGAACATGATACGGGACAATCAAAAATGTTCCTTGATTTAAAATGGGGATTTTCATCCCTGAAATGCTTAGCAACGTGTTGGTTAACTATCTGGCATTCAAAGAGTTAAAACAGAACTAACGTTAACTTACTGTGAATATATCTCCATGTTTTCTCTTCATTCTAGAGAGGAACGTGACAGCATCTTTACCGAATTCCAGTGCGTGTCCCAACCAGGGAATGAGCCCGTGGTCTAGAGGGGGTTCGTTTGGTCGTCTGAAAGAACCAAAAAATTATTATAGAGATATATATTTAGGTGGTGTGAATGTACAAGAAAATTCACATGTATTATTATTTTTATTTCAGTTTATAATTGTATTTTTAGAGGCAGATGAATAGTAGGTAAATATTGATTCTCCAGCTGTTGGGCACTACAATTTCCATCATCCCTTAACAGCCATTGGGGATTTTGGGATTTGTAGTCCCCTACAGATGGAAGATGTCTACTCCAATGCCAGATTAATAACTTAGGCTCCCCCATAGACAAGTCAGCTTCTGTGCTCATAGCCACCCCAGTCTCATCTGCTGCTGTTTGTCCAGAAAATACACTCAGTCTTTAATATTCAAATTAGGTTAACCACATAACACTTTAAAGGGATAGTAATGTTTCACAAAAACAGCAGCTCCAATTAATCTTCATAGTATTTGGGCAAGGGAGAGTGTTATTTCAATACTGTCAGAGTTGTAGTTGAGTAATTGAATGACATGTTCCCCCTCTCACCCCTTTTAGCTAGTGTAAGCCACCTCCCCTCAGATGTGGAATCTGATACTGGGACCAGACAGCTCACAGCAAGGGATAATCTTCTTACTGTAAGAACAATGAAAGCCCTGACCCCATTTACAGGTTTTTCAGGTTTTCCCTTATGTTAATTGAAGATTTGCAATTTGTTGGATATCTCTCTAGCATCCAAGAGATTAAATAATAAGAGGTATTAAACTGGTGCAGCGACATTGAAATGTCTCTGGCCACACCCACAATTTAGAAAGCACAGCTGAGGTGCCCCTCAAAATTTGAAGCTCTAGGAAGTTGCTTACTCTGCCTACTGGGAAAATCCACCCTGGTAGGACTGCAGCATGTATTTTTCATGCATATCCAGTTTTAAAAGGAATATCTGGTAACCCTACCCACGTGGTGCAGTTGCTTTGCCTCAGAATCCCTCATTTACTTTGAACAAAGGACAATAAGCCTTTTGTATCTCACCCTCTGCCATAGGATATCCCAGAAAACTAGAACTACATAATAACTCAATATTAGGACACAGAGAGACAGAAGGATCTGGGAGTATAAATTGATAACAACGTTTATCACTGTGAACTGTAGCCTGAACAGCAGTGGCGTAACTATAGGGGTCGCAGGGGTTGCAACCGCTACCAGGCCCGTCACTCCAGGGGCCCGGCTGCCTCTCTTTAGGATATATTAGTGCTTCATACCCTCCCAAGTGTCCCTCTTTAGGAGATATTAGGGGTCTGTACCTCCCAAGTGTCCCTCTTTAGGAGATATTAGAGGTCCATACCCCCCAAGTGTTCCTCTTTAGGAGATATTAGAGGTCCATACCCCCCAAGTGTCCCTCTTTAGGAGATATTAGAGGTCCATACCCCCCATCTGTCCCTCTTTAGGAGATATTAGAGGTCCATACCCCCCAAGTGTCCATCTTTAGGATATATTAGTGCTTCATACCTCCCAAGTGCCCCTCATTAGGAGGGATAGTCCCTTTTTGAGATACAAATCCCTCTTTTCTACCCTTTTGTCACTCTTTTATGGAGATCAGAATAAGTAGTGTGTATTACATTGCTCCACAGCAATAAAAGTCACATAAATGTGTAGTTAATCTTCAATATATCGCTTTCTAAATTAGTCTGTGTAAATAAAATTCTATAGTCTTGCTGCAAATAATGTATTCGTTTACACAAAGAGGTGTAAATAGGTTTAAACCCTTATACACTCTTAACTTACAGGGAAGTAATGTACAAGGGAGGGACGGATGTCGGACGCCTATGCTACTCAAACGGTTAACCCTTGGTGTGCCACAGGGTTATGCAATACATTGCTTTGCAATGCATTCACAAACCCACCGCCACTCAAAGGGTTAAAGGGATAGTAATGCTTCTATTAAACTTTAGCTCTGAGTCTTCTTTATGTCTTTTTAATTTGTAGCACTATATTTAATTACTTACAGTGTTGTACTTAAAACGATATTCAAGCAGAAGCAAACACCTCCTGCCCCTTTCCCTGCATCACTCAGCCTCTCAGTCTGGTCCGGATGTAGTGCGGCGAGGGACAATCTTCAGTAAGCAACAGGAAATTCCTGTCCTCCTTCATCAAGGGGTTCATTATACTTACTGAATGAAGACATACTTGAAAACGAGAGAAATCTCAATGTATTCTTCCTGGTAAAACATTTTCTAAATAAATAATTGTCCCTGGCTACGTCCCTCCGGTACAATGGCTGGATTCCACATCTAATGGGAGGGGGTGGGAGGGGGGTCCTTTTGGCTTGAATACAGTTTTAACTACAACACTATGTAATTAAATATAGCGGTACATGTTACTAAAAATATCAAGAAGACTCAGACATACATTTTAATAGAAGTATTACTATCCCTTTAAAACATTATATAGTCTTGACTTTCTCCCATGTGACCATGTTGGGGTTTTTTGGACCATTTTTTTCAGCTTTTTTTTTTTTTGATGGACAGTGGATGCCCAGGAAGATCCCTGTTCTTTCCTCAACTCACAGACGCCCAGCATGCCCCCTCTCCATGGCCGATACCCTGCCAGCCTCTAGGCTCACGCCCGTTTCCTTACAATCAACAGCGGCTTCTTCATCCCGCACCGGATCTGGACATTGCGAGACACATTGTGGGGAGAAGAATGTCTCCTCTGTACCAGGGCCAGTAATGTGGGGAGCTGAACCTACATTATTTATGTCATTGGGACAACTGAACAACACTTTATTTAACTCTTTGAGTGCCAGAGAGTTAACTAATGCATTGTAACACAATGCATTGTACCACAATGCATTGGATGCCTTTCCAGCATTCAAAGGGTTAACTGACATGACACCACTGTATACTGCATGGCACTCTATGGCTTAACATGCTGGTGTAAATATCTCTCTCTCTCACATAATCTTTTATTTTCTGCTTTCCACTCCAACACGCCAAACACACAGAGGCATAATACTGCAATTTTGCCCCAAACCAAAGTAACTTATAAATACCATTGATTTCACGGTTTTACCACCACAGTGGGGATGGCAAAACATTGTGAAGCGATGTCCTCTGGTCATTCGAGGGCTACATTTGGCTTCTAACTCTCTAAATATTGGAGATATTCATTTTAACACAAGATTGTTACCTACACAGGACTGTAAAGCTCCTACACTAATCCCAGGGTGGCCACAGCCCCCACTTCTACACTCAGAACCTACAGATCCGGGGGACCAGCAAGAGCCAGAACCTCCAAACATGCAAGGTGCATATCACTCTGTCAGTCTCCCCTCTTTGTGTGTATGTCTGTTGCGAGTGTGTATGTTTGTTGCATGTGTGTGCTTGCATCTGTTGTGTGTGTGTGCATACTGTTGCGTGTGTGCGCATATATGTCTGTTGTGTGCATATGTCTGTTGCATGTGTGCATGCTTGTTGCATGCGTGTGCATGTTTGTTGCATGCGTGTGTGCATGTCTGTTGCATGTGTACGTGCATGTCTGTTACCTGTGTGTGAGCATGTCTGTTGCTCGCATGTGTGTCTGCACATGTCTGTTGCATGTGCATGTCTTTTGCATGTTTCTGCCGCTCACTGTGTGAATGTGTCTGCCTGTGTGTTACATATGTCTGTGCTTATCAGTGTGTCTACATTTCACACACATACGCCCAATGGTCATACCATAACGGGCAACGCCGTCCCACATTGCTAGTAATGTAATAATTATTGGTAACTCCTCACCCACCAGCCACGCCCCCAGCAGCACCACCTAAAACAAAAGCGTCCCTCTCTGGTCATTTGAAATGTTGGATATCTCTCTGGCACTCAAAGGGTTAACAACACGGTCTCCAAGGCATTTTTTGAAGAGGACAGATCTACTGAGATGAGTTGAATAATCCCTAGATTAAAGTAATATTTGTCTTTATCTTCTGAAGTTTCTCCTCTGTGAATCATTCTGTTTCCTTACAGGGAGAACGAGGCCTCAGTTTGTTGATGTACAGACGTGGGATGGAAGGGGTCTGGAGCAGAGGAAACATCTGCTTGCTTCTTAGGACAAGAAAACGCCACACGGAGATTTAGAGGTTTTCATAGTCCATCAAGCTCACCCTCTGCCATAGGATATCCCAGAAAACTAGAACTACATAATAACTCAATATTAGGACACAGAGAGGCAGAATGATCAGGGAGTATAAAATGATAACAAAGTTTATCACTGTGAACTGTGGCCTGAACAGTAGCAAGGAATTTATCACATGATCCCAGACACACCCATATTTTGGGCACTTTGGGAGCCAGGGGGCTGTGCAACTCATTGCAAGAAATGTGTTGCGCACCCTCTGGCACTCGGAGGATTAACTCATTCATTTGTCTCTAGCTAAAGACTAAAATTCACTGTAGTATCAAAAAGGAAATAACTCTTATTTTGTATCACTTAGCCAACTTCAAAGAGACTCTACTGGAACCTAGGGAATGAATTATAGAGAATACTGATAAGAATTAAAGTACTTTGAATGAGTATATAACCTGTCATTAATTAGTATGCCTGAAGAAGAGTCCTAAAGGGTCTTGAAATATTGCATCCTAGAGCCACTTACATAATAAAGGCATCATTTTACTCTACCAGTCTCCTGATAATACTTCCTGACTCCAAGATGGGTGCTGGCCTATTTACCAGAACAATTCCCTATTTAAATGGATAGTAATACTTCGTTTTATCTTTATTTTATTTGTAGGCATTAAAAAAACATGAAGAACGATATAAGTATTATCTCTCAAACCTTTATGGTTTGAGAGATATTCACAAGCAAAGTTTCCCTTTCCTCCCCTTTTACCTAGTGTAAGCCATCGCTTCTCAGATGGGGAATCCAGTCCATAGACCAGACAGATAACAGCAGGGGACAATCTTCTTCCTATGAGAACAATGAAAGCCCTGCCCCCCTGGACAAGTTTTTCAGCTTTTTCCCTTATCTTAATTGAAGATTGTCCCTCTCTGCAATCTACCTGGGCACCTTCTGATCTGGCTGAGCAGTGTTACATCAGTAAAAGGGGCGGGAGGGGGACACTTTGTCATTGAATTACTCTTGAACTACAACTCTGACAGAACTGAAATAACACTCTCCAAAGTCCAAATACTATGATGATTAATTAGAGCTACTTTTATTATGAAACATTACTATCCCTTTAATCTACTAAGAACATATTATAACCCCGTATGTCCCTTTCTGCTAGTCTCTAAACCTCTCTTGAATGTATCCATTGCATCTGCCATCACCACATACCTAGGCAAAGAACTCCACAGTGCCCCAGCCCTTACTGTAAAGAACTCCTTCCTTTGCAGAAGTTAAAACCTCCTTTTCTTTAATCTTAAGGCGTGGCCCCTGGTTATTTGATCAATCCTTTGAATAATAATAATACTAATAAGATAATACATCAAAAACAGTATATCCGATCAAAAAGCAGTATTACAATTTCAAGCAAAGAAGCACTGGAATGTTATTATTGTTCATTAATTTTTCTTTGGGAGCTGATATTTTGTATCTTCAGTTTATTGCACGATTTTGCAAAGAAAATGTGTTGCACACCCTTCTGGTCCTTAAAGGGGAACTATCATCCCAACTAAAGTCCACCCCACCTAATTAGGCATCTAGCCATAAGATTAACAATCAAACTGTTATGAAGAATAAAGACCGCGTTAGTCAGAAATCCTTCCTCAGCCCACAGTGACGTCAACTGAGCCGTCAGTCCCTTCCGTTAACTTAAAGTACCACGCAACACCTCCTAGAGGAGACTGGCACTGAAGGCGCAGGTTCGCCGATGTCTATAAAAAAGATGTCTGCATTGTTGCCTGGCCGTCAGTGTCAGCTGAGGTGGGATTTTGACTAACGCAATCTTTTTTCTAGATAACAGTTTGTTTGTTAAGCTTATCGCTAGATGCCTAATTAGGTGAGGTGGACTTTACTTGGGGTGATAGGTCCAAATGGGGGTTAGGCAGGAGCGGCACGAGAAACAAAACTGGTCCTTGCACTAGGTGTTAGGGACTACAGCTATTGGATGGTTGGAGATGATGGGAACTGATCTAATCCCCAACAGCTGGAATTTTAACCCTTTGAGTTTGAGAGGGGTACGCAACGCATTGCAGAGCAATGCGTTGCATACCCCTCTGACACTCAAAGGGTTAACACTTAACTGTCCCTGTCCTATTGAGTGTTATAGCGTAAATGTTTTGGCATGCTTTTGAATATAAAAGACAATAGACTTTACAACAGAGTGCATTGTCAATCAGCTGCTACAAAAGCCAAAAAGGATACTATCATGTATAAAATTGTTATAGGTGCATAGGATGGGATTATAATTTTACCTCTTTACAAAATCATCGTAAAGGCTTTGTCTAGTATATGGTTTATAGTTTTGAGCACAGTTTTTCTTTTTTTAAATCACTGGGTAATTTTTTAAATCATTGGGTAATGATGGGAATTGTAGTTTGGAAATAGATAGAGGGTCTCACTGTGTTCACCACTGTTCTGTCAACATATGGAAACACACACACAAACACCCCTGCCTAACTAAATGTTATACCCATATCTAGAAACGCTCCAGATCTGTCCCGGAGGCTCCTATTTGCAGTGATTTACTGGGTCTCCATGGACAGAGGCCAATTCTCCTGTGGTGGAGAGTTTCTTCTGCTCCTTCCCTCCTTGTTCATCCAACTTCCCACCCTGTTCTGTCCACTTCACACCCCACTTTATGACTATGTTTGTTAAGCCACCCAAAGCCCCCCCCCTTTGTGATTTGATTCCTTTCATTGATATCCCCCCAGTGCTACCACATGAGCCTGCTCCAGGGACTCTAGAAGACAAAGTTGCCAGGTATGGTTATACCATGCTATTTCCTGCAAGAGAAAATGTTTATACTGACTTTATAAAATGTACCTAATAACTATATAGACACAAAGGACCATATACAAAATACAAATAAGAAATGATGCATTGAAGACATCATTATTCAAAGGGATAAAAGAGATAGTGATGTTTGATATTGAAAAAATATTATATATATATAGAAGGGTTTATCACGTGAGTAAAACAATGGCACTTCTTTGTGTCCTGGTCTGGCTGTTGTAACATCATCAAAGTGGTGATGCTGCCAAAAATTGTATATTTACTAAATGCATTACCAGTTGAGATTCCCTCCCTCTTTCTCGCCTCACTCCAATCATGGACCTCATGCTTCATATAGAAAAAGAGGAAACCCAGGATCATTCGAGATATCCTTCATAGACAATGGGACCCAGATGGGATGGGACTCTCAGACTTCCAGAAATATTATTACACAGCCACATTGGCAAACATTTTTGCCCTGAATCCTAGGTCCCAGAAGAGATGGACCCAAACTTTCTCCCATGTTATCCAGGGCCTGGACCCGCTTCAATTATTATGGAACGATATTTCAAAACCTATTCCCCAGATTCCTTCTCACATTATTTTTTCTCATATTCTCCATACCTGGCGCTTGCTAAACAGCAAATTCACCTTGATGAGCTTCCCATACCCTCAACCTACTATAGTTGGCAATCCAGAATTCCCTGGTTTCCTGAATTGGAAACGATATAATGTAGATACACTGGACGCATTGGCACAAATAGGCGACCCACTCGCTCTTTAGGAGATCCTCAGAACCATCTCCAATACACCCCCTTCCTGGGTCCACATCTTCCAAATTCAGTCCAGGGTTACGAATCTTAGCTCCAGAGGGGATCCTCACAGACGGATAAAGTCTTTTTGTGCAGCTCGTAGACATGAGACCCTTTGTTACGGCATTCTGACTGATACCTCCTCCTCTAATCTTCCTTATTTCATGAGACTTTGGGAGAGGGATATACAGACTTCCCTTAGCGAGTAAACCTGGCGAAAAATCATCAGGGTCAACTGTAGACTTCCCTCATCCTCCGTGCTGAGGGAAATGTATTATAAACTACTCTCTAGATGGCATCGCCCACCCTCCTTACTTGAGAGGATTTACGCTGGTCATTCTGACTTATGCTTTAGGTACTGCAGTCATACACAGTACTGACTGCCCGAATGCACCACGGCTCATATGAAGTGGGGTGCGCCCCGCTCCATATCAGCCGCGGCATGAGCAGTCTCTACTGTGCATGACTGCAGCGCGCGCAGCAGTCTCTACTGCACATGACGGCTTCTGACAAACATCCTAGGCAAATTATAAAATAGGATGGGGCTTTATTCTGGTGAGTAAAACAGGATAATTCCCAGCTGGGAGATTTTTCATTAAAAAGTAATTACAGCTCAAATATATATTTTTTTAATTCAATTGCAATTTTCTGCTGTAGACATCAGATGATGCTGTTCTTATCTTTTACGATAGAGAGCCAAAGTACACGTCGTCTCAAGTTCTCCCACAGAACGAACTATAAAAAATGAAGCTGTAGTAATTTTTGAGTGGAAAGTTTCACAGCAGGAAACGTATCGTAAAAAGTTTCAGAATATATTTTATCACAAAAAAACGCAACAAAAACAAAAAAACAATGGCACTTCTGCTGCTGTGAGATGTTATATTTAAACGTTATCACAGCTCAAACTTGCATTTTTTTGGGTGAAGTACCTCCATCTCCTGAGGTTTGTGTTCACCTGACCAGAGCTGTACTTAGACTGCTGAAGCAACAGCGCCATCTTGAAATATAAGGCCATGTTGGTATTTCACCCAAAACTTTTTGAATAAAATTTCGTTCTGAAGTATGAGTACCATTGTTATACTCAATGTGTGTGTGTGTATATATATATATATATATATATAGAGAGAGAGAGAGAGAGAGAGAGAGAGAGAGAGTATTATTATTATATTTTTCCCTTATTAACTGTTACTATCCCAGAAGTATAATTTAAACCAAAGGGAATTTGGTGAATTTTAACTTATATCTTATTATACATTTTTTCACCCTAGAATTTCTCCACTATTGTTTCCACACATATTCCCCACTGTGCGTGTGTTTTACAAAACTCACTCTGATTCATCAAGTTCCCAACATCTTAACCTCTTGAATGCCAGAGCAGACCCCAAAACACTGCGAATCAAAGCGTTGCAGGCCTCTCCAGTATTTAAGGGATTAAATGAAGTGAATAAAAACCCTAAAATATTCAGCAAAACAGGCTGAAGTGCCAAGCTGAATTGAAGCAATTCTGGAGCAAACCATCTGCGTCAAATGAGACAAATCAACATTCATGTTGATGGAAATGGGGCTTTTAACGCACCGACTGCTATAGAGATCTTCAACACATTGTTTTGCAATGCATCAGATAACTAATTTGCACTGAAGAGGTTAACCGCTCCATTAAAATCAATGGTAATCTGGGTGATATTTATATGTCTCCTATGGTGTAATTAGTTTATATGAGCCTCACTGTAATATTATTAAAAATGCCTGTTACCGCAACACATCCATTCATACCCGGGAACTCTCTGGGCTTTCAACCAAATCTAGGGGTCTCAGGGTGAATGGCCAAGATCTCAGGGTGGGAGAGTCCAGTGATTTCTACTAAATTATTTACACCAGTTTACTGCTTATTTGATCATACCTACCTAGTGTCCCTCTTTAGGAGATATTAGGGGTTCAACCTCCCAAGTGTCCCTCTTTAGGCGATATTAGGGGTCCATACCTCCCAAGTGTCCCTCTTTAGGAGATATTAGGGGTTCAACCTCCCAAGTGTCCCTCTTTAGGAGATATTAGGGGTCCATACCTCCCAAGTGTCCCTCTTTAGGCGACATTAGGGGTCCATACCTCCCAAGTGTCCCTCTTTAGGAGATATTAGGGGTCCATACCTCCCAAGTGTCCCTCTTTAGGAGATATTAGGGGTCAATACCTCCCAAGTGTCCCTCTTTAGGAGATATTAGGGGATCCATACCTCCCAAGTGTCCCTCTTTAGAACATATTACGGGTCCATACCTCCCAAGTGACCCTCTTTAGGCGATATTAGGGGATCCATACCTCCCAAGTATCCCTCTTTAGGAGATATTAGGGATCCATACCTCCCAAGTGTCCCTCTTTAGGAGATATTAGGGGTCCATACCTATCAACTGTCGCTCTTTAGGAGATATTAGGGGTTCAACCTCCCAAGTGTCCCTCTTTAGGCGATATTAGGGGTCCATACCTCCCAAGTGTCCCTCTTTAGGAGATATTAGGGGTCCATACCTCCCAAGTGTCCCTCTTTAGGAGATATTAGGGGATCCATACCTCACAAGTGTCCCTCTTTAGGACATATTACGGGTCCATACCTCCCAAGTGTCCCTCTTTAGGCGATATTAGGGGATCCATACCTCCCAAGTATCCCTCTTTAGGAGATATTAGGGATCCATACCTCCCAAGTGTCCCTCTTTAGGAGATATTAGGGGTCCATACCTACCAAGTGTCCCTCTTTAGGAGATATTAGGGGTCCATACCTCCCAAGTGTCCCTCTTTAGGAGATATTAGGGGTCCATACCTCCCAAATGTCCCTCTTTAGGCGATATTAGGGGATCCATACCTCCCAAGTGTCCCTCTTTAGGAGATATTAGGGCTCCATACCTCCGAAGTGTCCCTCTTTAGGAGATATTAGGGGTCCATACCTCCCAAGTGTCCCTCTTTAGGAGATATTAGGGGTCCGTACCTCCCAAGTGTCCCTCTTTAGGAGATATTAGGGGTCCATACCCCCCAAGTGTCCCTCTATAGGAGATATTAGGGGTTCATACTTCCCACGTGTCCCTCTTTAGGAGATATTAGGGGTCCATACCTCCCATAGGAGATATTAGGGTCCATACCTCTCAAGTGTCCCTCTTTAGGAGACATTATGGGTACATACCTCCAAAGTGTCCCTCTTTAGGAGATATTAGGGTTCCATACCTCCCAAGTGTCCCTCTTTAGGAGATATTAGGGGATCCATACCTCCCAAGTGTCCCTCTTTAGAACATATTACGGGTCCATACCTCCCAAGTGTCCCTCTTTAGGCGATATTAGGGGATCCATACCTCCCAAGTATCCCTCTTTAGGAGATATTAGGGATCCATACCTCCCAAGTGTCCCTCTTTAGGAGATATTAGGGGTCCATACCTACCAACTGTCGCTCTTTAGGAGATATTAGGGGTTCAACCTCCCAAGTGTCCCTCTTTAGGCGATATTAGGGGTCCATACCTCCCAAGTGTCCCTCTTTAGGAGATATTAGGGGTCCATACCTCCCAAGTGTCCCTCTTTAGGAGATATTAGGGGATCCATACCTCACAAGTGTCCCTCTTTAGGACATATTACGGGTCCATACCTCCCAAGTGTCCCTCTTTAGGCGATATTAGGGGATCCATACCTCCCAAGTATCCCTCTTTAGGAGATATTAGGGATCCATACCTCCCAAGTGTCCCTCTTTAGGAGATATTAGGGGTCCATACCTACCAAGTGTCCCTATTTAGGAGATATTAGGGGTCCATACCTCCCAAGTGTCCCTCTTTAGGAGATATTAGGGGTCCATACCTCCCAAATGTCCCTCTTTAGGCGATATTAGGGGATCCATACCTCCCAAGTGTCCCTCTTTAGGAGATATTAGGGCTCCATACCTCCGAAGTGTCCCTCTTTAGGAGATATTAGGGGTCCATACCTCCCAAGTGTCCCTCTTTAGGAGATATTAGGGGTCCGTACCTCCCAAGTGTCCCTCTTTAGGAGATATTAGGGCTCCATACCTCCCAAGTGTCCCTCTTTAGGCGATATTACGGGATCCATACCTCCCAAGTATCCCCCTTTAGGAGATATTAGGGCTCCATACCTCCCAAGTGTCCCTCTTTAGGAGATATTAGGGGTCCATACCTCCCAAATGTCCCTCTTTAGGCGATATTAGGGGATCCATACCTCCCAAGTGTCCCTCTTTAGGAGATATTAGGGCTCCATACCTCCGAAGTGTCCCTCTTTAGGAGATATTAGGGGTCCATACCTCCCAAGTGTCCCTCTTTAGGAGATATTAGGGGTCCGTACCTCCCAAGTGTCCCTCTTTAGGAGATATTAGGGGTCCATACCCCCCAAGTGTCCCTCTTTAGGAGATATTAGGGGTTCATACTTCCCACGTGTCCCTCTTTAGGAGATATTAGGGGTCCATACCTCCCATAGGAGATATTAGGGTCCATACCTCTCAAGTGTCCCTCTTTAGGAGACATTATGGGTACATACCTCCAAAGTGTCCCTCTTTAGGGGATATTAGGGTTCCATACCTCCCAAGTGTCGCCCTTTAAGAAGATATTAGGGATCCATACCTCCCAAGTGTCTCTCTTTAGGAGATATTAGGGGATCATACCTCCCAAGTGTCCCTCATTAGGAGATATTAGGGGTCCATGCCTCCCAAGTGTCCCTCTTTAGGAGATATTAGGGGATTCATACCGCCCAAGTGTCCCTCTTTAGGAGATATTAGGGGATCATACTTCCCAAGTGTCCCTCATTAGGAGATATTAAGGGTCCACACCTCCCAAGTTTCCCTCTTTAGAAGATATTAGGGGTCCATACTTCCCATGTATCCCTTTTTTAGGAGATATTAGGGGTCCATACCTCCCATTAGAGATATTAGGGTCCATACTTCCCAAGTATCCCTCTGTAAGAGATATTAGGGACCATACCACTCAAGTGTCCCTCTTTAGGAGATATTAGGGGTCCATGCTTCCCATGTGTCCCTCTTTAGGAGATATTAGGGTCCATACCTCTCAAGTGTCCCTCTTTAGGAGATATTAGGGTTCATACAAGTGTCCCTCTTTAGGATGGTCAGTAGTACATATCTGAGACCAAAATTCCTCTGTCCCTCTTTCCCACCCGGTGTCCCTGTGTTTAGGAGATCAGACTGTGTGGTGTGTATAGAAATGTATGACACCGGTGTCCCTGTGTTTAGGAGATCAGACTTTGTGGTGTGTATATATGTGTATCACTCTGGTTTCCCTGTCAGACTGTGTGGTTTGTATAGAAGTGTATCACCCTGGTGTCCCTGTGTTTAGGAGATCAGACTGTGAGGTGTGTATAGAAGTGTGTCACCCTGGTATCCCTGTGTTTAGGAGATCAGACTGTGTGGTGTGTATAGAAGTGTATCACCCTGGTGTCCCTGTGTTTAGGAGATCAGACTGTGTGGTGTGTATATAATTGTATCACCCTGGTGTCCCTGTGATTAGAAGATCAGACTGTGTGGTGTGTGTATACAAGTGCATCACCCTGGTGTCCCTGTGTTTAGGAGGTCAGGCTGTGTGGTGTGTGTATGTAAGAGTATCACCCTGGTGTCCCTGTGTTTAGGAGATCGGACTGTGTGATGTGTATAGAAGTGTATCAACCTGGTATCCCTGGGTTTAGGAGATCAGATTGTGTGGTGTGTATAGAAGTGTATCACCCTGGTGTCTCTGTGATTAGGAGATCAGACTGTGTGGTGTGTATAGAAGTGTATCACCCTGGTGTCTCTGTGATTAGGAGATCAGACTGTGTGGTGTGTATAGAAGTGTATCACCCTGGTGTCTCTGTGTTTAGGAGATCAGACTGTGTGGTGTGTGTGTAACTGTATCACCCTGGTGTCCCTGTGTTTAGGAGATCAGACTGTGTGGTGTGTATATAAATGTATCACCCTGGTGTCCCTGTGTTTAGGAAATCAGACTGTATGGTGTGTATATAAGTGTATCACCCTGCTGTCCCTGTGTTTAGGAGATCAGACTGTGTTGTGTGTATAGAAGTGTATAACCCTGGTGTCCCTGTGTTTAGGAGATCAGACTGTGTGGTGTGTATATAAGTGTATCACCCTGGTGTCTCTGTGTTTAGGAGATCAGACTGTGTGGTGTGTATAGAAGTGTATCACTCTGGTGTCCCTGTGTTTAGGAGATCAGACTGTGTGGTGTGTATAGAAGTGTATCACCCTGGTGTCCCTGTGTTTAGGAGATCAGACTGTGTGGTGTGTATATAAGTGTATCACCCTGGTGTCCCTGTGTTTAGGAGATCAGACTGTGTGGTGTGTATAGAAGTGTATCACTCTGGTGTCCCTGTGTTTAGGAGACCAGACTGTGTGGTGTGTATAGAAGTGTATCACCCTGGTGTCCCTGTGTTTAGGAGATCAGCCTGTGTGGTGTGTATAGAAGTGTATCACCCTGGTGTCCCTGTGTTTAGGAGATCAGACTGTGTGGTGTGTATATAAGTGTATCACCCTGGTGTCTCTGTGTTTAGGAGATCACACTGTGTGGTGTGTATATTAGTGTATCACCCCGGTGTCCCTGTGTTTAGGAGATCAGCCTGCGTGGTGTATATAGAAGTGTATCACTCTGGTGTCCCTGTATTTAGGAGATCAGCCTGTGTGGTGTATATAGAAGTGTATCACTCTGGTGTCCCTGTATTTAGGAGATCACCCTGTGTGGTGTATATAGAAGTGTATCACTCTGGTGTCCCTGTATTTAGGAGATCAGCCTGTGTGGTGTGTATATAAGTGTATCACCCTGGTGTCCCTGTGTTTAGGAGATCAGACTGTGTGGTGTGTATATAAGTGTATAACCCTGGTGTCCCTATGTTTAGGAGATCAGACTGTGTGTGTGTATATAAGTGTATCACCCTGGTGTCCCTGTGTTTAGGAGATCAGACTGTGTGGTGTGTATATGTGTATCACCCCGGTGTCCCTGTGTTTAGGAGATCAGACTGTGTGGTGTGTGTATATAAGTGTATCACCCTGGTGTCCCTGTGTTTAGGAGATCAGACTGTGTGGTGTATATATAAGTGTATCACCCTGGTGTCCCTGTGTTTAGGAGATCAAACTGTGTGGTGTGTATAGAAGTGTATCACCCTGGTGTCCCTGTGTTTAGGAGATCAGACTGTGTGGTGTGTATATATAAGTGTATCACCCTGGTGTCCCTGTGTTTAGGAGATCAGACCGTGTGATGTGTATATAAGTGTATCACCCAGGTGTCCCTGTGTTTAGGAGATCAGACTGTGTGGTGTGTATATAAGTGTATCACCCTGGTGTCCCTGTGTTTAGGAGATCAGACTGTGTGGTATGTATATAAGTGTATCACCCTGGTGTCCCTGTGTTTAGGAGATCAGACTGTGTGGTGTGTATATAGGTGTATCACCCTGGTGTCCCTGTGTTTAGGAGATCAGACTGTGTGGTGTGTGTATATATAAGTGTATCACCCTGGTCTCCCTGTGTTTAGGAGATCAGACTGTGCGGTGTGTATAGAAGTGTATCACCCTGGTGTCCCTGTGTTTAGGAGATCAGACTGTGTGGTGTGTATATAAGTGTATCACCCTGGTGTCCCTGTGTTTAGGAGATCAGACTGTGTGGTGTGTATATAAGTGTATCACCCTGGTGTCCCTGTGTTTAGGAGATCAGACTGTGTGGTGTGTATATAAGTGTATCACTCTGGTGTCCCTGTGTTTAGGAGATCAGACTGTATGGTGTGTATATAAGTGTATCACTCTGGTGTCCCTGTATTTAGGAGATCAGCCTGTGTGGTGTGTGTATAAATGTATCACTTTGCTCCACAGCAATAAAACTCACATTCAAATTTGTTTAACTCTTTGAGTTCCAGAGGTATCTAATGAATTGCAGCACAATGCATTCAATACCTTTCTGGCACTCAGAGGGTTAAACTTCAGTATTTATGTTTATTAATTAGTCTGTTTAAATAAAATACTTTGGTCTGGCTCTAAATCAGGGGTGTCCAAGTTAGATTCTTAAAGGCCACATTGCTCCACAGCAATAAAACTCACAATAATGTTTGTTTAAATGTCAGTATCTCTGTTTATGTATTAGTCTGTGTAAATACAGAGATATCAATAGGTCAGGGAATAGTCTAAACATTTTCTATAATGCCCATCTCACCAGCCACGTCCCCAGTAACAACACCTAAAACATGTGTCCCTCTTTGGCTATTTGAAATGTTGGGAGATATGATTTAGTGTCTAAATTAGTGACATTTGTGCCAGACAGGCAGAAAGAGAAGTCCTTATTGTCTAATGAATGTTTAAGAAGTGATATCTCAGAAATGAAGAATGTTATAGTGTATAAGAAGAGATATATCAGAACTATATCATGTTATAGTATATAAGAAGTGATATCAGAAGTGTAGAATGTTAGAGTGTATAAGAAGTGATATCTCAGAACTGTATCATATTGTAGTGTATAAGAAGTGATATCAGAACTGTAGAATGTTATAGTGTATAAGAAGTGATATATCAGAACTGTAGAATGTTATAGTGTATAAGAAGTGATATATCAGAAGTGTAGAATGTTACAGTGTATAAGAAGTGATATCATAACTGTAGAATGTTACAGTGTATAAGAAGTGATATCACAGAACTGTAGAATATTATAGTGTATAAGAAGTGATATCAGAACTATATAATGTTATAGTGTATAAGAAGTGATATATCAGAACTGTAGAATGTTATAGTGTATAGGAAGTGATATATCAGAACTGTAGAATATTATAGTGTATAGGAAGTGATATCACAGAACTGTATCATGTTATAGTGTATAAGAAGTGATATATCAGAACTGTAGAATGTTATAGTGTATAAGAAGTGATATATCAGAACTGTAGGATATTATAGTGTATAAGAAGTGATATCTCAGAACTGTATCATGTTATAGTGTATAAGAAGTGATATATCAGAACTGTAGAATGTTTTAGTGTACAAGAAGTGATATCAGAACTGTAGAATGTTATAGTGTATGAGAAGTGATATATCAGAAATGTAGAATGTTATAGTGTATAAGAAGTGGTATCACAGAACTCTAGAACGTTATAGTGTATAAGAAGTGATATCTCAGAACTGTAGAATGTTATAGTGTATAAGAAGTGATATCACAACTGTAGAATATTATAGTGTTTAAGAAGTGATATATCAGAACTCTAGAATGTTATAGTGTATAAGAAGCGATATCAGAACTGTATAATGTTATAGTGTATAAGAAGTGATATCACAGAACTGTACAATGTTATAGTGTATAAGATGTGATCAATCAGAACTGTAGAATGTTATAGTCTATAAGAAGTGATATCACAGAACTGTAGAATATTATAGTGTATAAGAAGTGATATCAGAACTGTAGAATGTTAGAGTGTATAAGAAGTGATATCACAGAACTGTAGAATGTTATAGTGTATAAGAAGTGATATCACAGAACTGTATAATGTTATAGTGTATAAGAAGTGATATCACAGAACTGTATCATGTTATAGTGTATAAGAAGTGATATCTCAGAACTGTAGAATGTTATAGTGTATAAGAAGTGATATCTCAGAACTGTAGAATGTTATAGTGTATAAGAAGTGATATCACAGAACTGTATCATGTTATAGTGTATAAGAAGTGATATATCAGAACTGTATCATGTTATGGTGTATAAGAAGTGATATATCAGAACTGTAGAATGTTACAGTGTATAAGAAGTGATATCAGAACTGTAGAATGGTATAGTGTATAAAAAGTGATATCAGAACTGTATCATGTTATAGTGTATAAGAAGTGATATCAGAACTGTAGAATGTTATGGTGTATAAGATGTGATATCAGAACTATAGAATGTTATAGTGTATAAGAAGTGATATAAGAACTGTATCATGTTATAGTGTATAAGAAGTGATATCAGAACTGTAGAATGTTATAGTGTATAAGAAGTGATATCAGAACTGTAGAATGTTATAGTGTATAAGTAGTGACATCAGAACTGTAGAATGTTATAGTGTATAAGAAGTGATATCAGAACTGTAGAATGTTATAGTGTATAAAAAGTGATATAAGAACTGTATCATGTTATAGTGTATAAGAAGTGATATCAGAACTGTAGAATGTTATAGTGTATAAGAAGTGATATATCAGAACTATAGAATGTTATAGTGTATAAGAAGTGATATCAGAACTGTAGAATGTTATAGTGTATAAGACGTGACATATCAGAACTGTAGAATGTTATAGTGTATAAGAAGTGATATCACAGAACTGTAGAATGTTATAGTGTATAAGAAGTGATATATCAGAACTGTAGAATATTATAGTGTATAGGAAGTGATATCACAGAACTGTATCATGTTATAGTGTATAAGAAGTGATATATCAGAACTGTAGAATGTTATAGTGTATAAGAAGTGATATATCAGAACTGTAGGATATTATAGTGTATAAGAAGTGATATCTCAGAACTGTATCATGTTATAGTATATAAGAAGTGATATATCAGAATTGTAGAATGTTATAGTGTATAAGAAGTGATATCACAAAACTCTAGAATGTTATAGTGTATAAGAAGTGATATCTCAGAACTGTAGAATGTTATAGTGTATAAGAAGTGACATATCAGAACTGTATAATGTTATAGTATATAAGAAGTGATATCAGAACTGTAGAATGTTATAGTGTATAAGAAGTGATATCACAGAACTGTAGAATGTTATAGTGTATAAGAAGTGATATATCAGAACTGTAGAATATTATAGTGTATAGGAAGTGATATCACAGAACTGTATCATGTTATAGTGTATAAGAAGTGATATATCAGAACTGTAGAATGTTATAGTGTATAAGAAGTGATATATCAGAACTGTAGGATATTATAGTGTATAAGAAGTGAATCTCAGAACTGTATCATGTTATAGTATATAAGAAGCGATATATCAGAATTGTAGAATGTTATAGTGTATAAGAAGTGATATCAGAACTGTAGAATGTTATAGTGTATGAGAAGTGATATATCAGAAATGTAGAATGTTATAGTGTATAAGAAGTGATATCACAAAACTCTAGAATGTTATAGTGTATAAGAAGTGATATCTCAGAACTGTAGAATGTTATAGTGTATAAGAAATGACATATCAGAACTGTAAAATGTTATAGTGTATAAGAAGTGATATCAGAACTGTAGAATGTTATAGTGTATAAGAAGTGATATCACAGAACTGTAGAATGTTATAGTGTATAAGAAGTGATAAATCAGAACTGTAGAATGTTATAGTCTATAAGAAGTGATATCACAGAACTGTAGAATATTATAGTGTATAAGAAGTGATATCAGAACTGTAGAATGTTATAGTGTATAAGAAGTGATATCACAGAACTGTAGAATGTTATAGTGGATAAGAAGTGATATATCAGAACTGTAGAATGTTATAGTGTATAAGAAGTGATATATCAGAACTGTATCATGCTATAGTGTATAAGAAGTGATATCAGATCTGTATCATGTTATAGTGTATAAGAAGTGATATCAGAACTGTAGAATGTTATGGTGTATAAGATGTGATATCAGAACTATAGAATGTTATAGTGTATAAGAAGTGATATAAGAACTGTATCATGTTATAGTGTATAAGAAGTGATATCAGAACTGTAGAATGTTATAGTGTATAAGTAGTGATATCAGAACTGTAGAATGTTATAGTGTATAAGAAGTGATATCAGAACTGTAGAATGTTATAGTGTATAAAAAGTGATATAAAAACTGTATCATGTTATGGTGTATAAGAAGTGATATATCAGAACTATAGAATGTTATAGTGTATAAGAAGTGATATCAGAACTGTAGAATGTTATAGTGTATAAGACGTGACATATCAGAACTGTAGAATGTTATAGTGTATAAGAAGTGATATCACAGAACTGTAGAATGTTATAGTGAATAAGAAGTGATATATCAGAACTGTAGAATGTTATAGTGTATAAGAAGTGATATATCACAGAACTGTAGAATGTTATAGTGTATAAGAAGTGATATCAGAACTGTATAATGTTATAGTGTATAAGAAGTGATATCACAGAACTGTAGAATGTTATAGTGTATAAGAAGTGATATCACAGAACTGTAGAATGATATAGCGTATAAGAAGTGATATCTCAGAACTGTATAATGTTATAGTGTATAAGAAGTTATATATCAGAACTGTAGAATGTTATAGTGTATAAGAAGTGACATATCAGATCTGTAGAATGTTATAGTGTATAAGAAGTGATATCAGAACTGTAGAATGTTATAGTGTATAAGACGTGACATATCAGAACTGTAGAATGTTATAGTGTATAAGAAGTTATATCACAGAACTGTAGAATGTTATAGTGTATAAGAAGTGATATATCACAGAACTGTAGAATGTTATAGTGTATAAGAAGTGATATCACAGAACTGTAGAATGTTATAGTGAATAAGAAGTGATATATCAGAACTGTAGAATGTTATAGTGTATAAGAAGTGATATATCAGAGAACTGTAGAATGTTATAGTGTATAAGAAGTGATATCAGAACTGTATAATGTTATAGTGTATAAGAAGTGATATCACAGATCTGTAGAATGTTATAATGTATAAGAAGTGATATCACAGAACTGTAGAATGTTATAGTGTATAAGAAGTGATACCAGAACTGTAGAATGATATAGCGTATAAGAAGTGATATCTCAGAACTGTAGAATGTTATAGTGTATAAGAAGTGATATATCACAGAACTGTAGAATGTTATAGTGTATAAGAAGTGATATCACAGAACTGTAGAATGTTATAGTGTATAAGTAGTGATATCACAGAACTGTAGAATGTTATAGTCTATAAGAAGTGATATCACAGAACTGTAGAATATTATAGTGTATAAGAAGTGATATCAGAACTGTAGAATGTTATAGTTTATAAGAAGTGATATATCAGATCTGTCTAATGTTATAGTGTATAAGAAGTGATATCACAGAACTGTAGAATGTTATAGTGTATAAGAGGAGATATCAGAGAACTGTAGAATGTTATAGTGTATAAGAAGTGATATATCAGAACTGTATCATGTTATAGTGTATAAGAAGAGATATCACAGAACTGTATCATGTTATAGTGTATAAGAAGTGATATATCAGAACTGTATCATGTTATGGTGTATAAGAAGTGATATATCAGAACTGTAGAATGTTATAGTGTATAAGAAGTGATATCAGAACTGTAGAATGGTATAGTGTATAAAAAGTGATATAAGAACTGTATCATGTTATGGTGTATAAGAAGTGATATATGAGAACTATAGAATGTTATAGTGTATAAGAAGTGATATCAGAACTATAGAATGTTATAGTGTATAAGAAGTGATATCAGAACTGTAGAATGTTATAGTGTATAAGAAGTGATATCAGATCTGTATCATGTTATAGTGTATAAGAAGTGATATCAGAACTGTAGAATGTTATGGTGTATAAGATGTGATATCAGAACTCTAGAATGTTATAGTGTATAAGAAGTGATATAAGAACTGTATCATGTTATAGTGTATAAGAAGTGATATCAGAACTGTAGAATGTTATAGTGTATAAGTAGTGATATCAGAACTGTAGAATGTTATAGTGTATAAGAAGTGATATCAGAACTGTAGAATGTTATAGTGTATAAAAAGTGATATAAGAACTGTATCATGTTATGGTGTATAAGAAGTGATATATCAGAACTATAGAATGTTGTAGTGTATAAGAAGTGATATCAGAACTGTAGAATGTTATAGTGTATAAGACGTGACATATCAGAACTGTAGAATGTTATAGTGTATAAGAAGTGATATCACAGAACTGTAGAATGTTATAGTGTATAAGAAGTGATATATCACAGAACTGTAGAATGTTATAGTGTATAAGAAGTGATATCACAGAACTGTAGAATGTTATAGTGAATAAGAAGTGATATATCAGAACTGTAGAATGTTATAGTGTATGAGAAGTGATATATCACAGAACTGTAGAATGTTATAGTGTATAAGAAGTGATATCAGAACTGTATAATGTTATAGTGTATAAGAAGTGATATCACAGATCTGTAGAATGTTATAGTGTATAAGAAGTGATATCACAGAACTGTAGAATGTTATAGTGTATAAGAAGTGATATCACAGAACTGTAGAATGATATAGCGTATAAGAAGTGATATCTCAGAACTGTAGAATATTATAGTGTATAAGAAGTGATATATCACAGAACTGTAGAATGTTATAGTGTATAAGAAGTGATATCACAGAACTGTAGAATGTTATAGTGTATAAGTAGTGATATCACAGAACTGTAGAATGTTATAGTGTATAAGAAGTGATTTCACAGAACTGTAGAATGTTATAGTGTATAAGAACTGATATATCAGAACTGTAGAATGTTATAGTGTATAAGAAGTGACATATCAGAACTGTAGAATGTTATAGTGTATAAGAAGTGATATCAGAACTGTAGAATGTTATAGTGAATAAGAAGTGATATATCAGAACTGTAGAATGTTATAGTGTATAAGAAGTGATATATCAGAGAACTGTAGAATGTTATAGTATATAAGAAGTGATATCAGAACTGTATAATGTTATAGTGTATAAGAAGTGATATCACAGATCTGTAGAATGTTATAGTGTATAAGAAGTGATATCACAGAACTGTAGAATGTTATAGTGAATAAGAAGTGATATATCAGAACTGTAGAATGTTATAGTGTATAAGAAGTGATATCAGAACTGTATAATGTTATAGTGTATAAGAAGTGATATCACAGATCTGTAGAATGTTATAGTGTATAAGAAGTGATATCACAGAACTGTAGAATGTTATAGTGTATAAGAAGTGATATCACAGAACTGTAGAATGATGTAGCGTATAAGAAGTGATATCTCAGAACTGTAGAATGTTATAGTGTATAAGAAGTGATATATCACAGAACTGTAGAATATTATGGTGTATAAGAAGTGATATCACAGAACTGTAGAATGTTATAGTGTATAAGTAGTGATATCACAGAACTGTAGAATGTTATAGTGTATAAGAAGTGATTTCACAGAACTGTAGAATGTTATAGTGTATAAGAAGTGATATATCAGAACTGTAGAATGTTATAGTGTATAAGAAGTGACATATCAGATCTGTAGAATGTTATAGTGTATAAGAAGTGATATCAGAACTGTAGAATGTTATAGTGTATAAGACGTGACATATCAGAACTGTAGAATGTTATAGTGTATAAGAAGTTATATCACAGAACTGTAGAATGTTATAGTGTATAAGAAGTGATATATCACAGAACTGTAGAATGTTATAGTGTATAAGAAGTAATATCACAGAACTGTAGAATGTTATAGTGAATAAGAAGTGATATATCAGAACTGTAGAATGTTATAGTGTATAAGAAGTGATATATCACAGAACTGTAGAATGTTATAGTGTATAAGAAGTGATATCAGAACTGTATAATGTTATCAGTGTATAAGAAGTCGATATCACAGATCTGTAGAATGTTATAGTGTATAAGAAGTGATATCACAGAACTGTAGAATGACTATAGCGTATAAGAAGTGATATCTCAGAACTGTAGAATGTTCATAGTGTATAAGAAATGATACTATCACAGAACTGTAGAATGTTATAGTGTATAAGAAGTGATATCACAGAACTGTAGAATGTTATAGTGTATAAGTAGTGATATCACAGAACTGTAGAATGTTATAGTCTATAAGAAGTGATATCACAGAACTGTAGAATATTATAGTGTATAAGAAGTGATATCAGAACTGTAGAATGTTATAGTGTATAAGAAGTGATATATCAGATCTGTATAATGTTATAGTGTATAAGAAGTGATATCACAGAACTGTAGAATGTTATAGTGTATAAGAGGAGATATCAGAGAACTGTAGAATGTTATAGTGTATAAGAAGTGATATATCAGAACTGTATCATGTTATAGTGTATAAGAAGAGATATCACAGAACTGTAATCATGTTATAGTGTATAAGAAGTGATATATCAGAACTGTATCATGTTATGTTGTATAAAGAAGTGATATATCAGAACTGTAGAATGTTATAGTGTATAAGAAGTGATATCAGAACTGTAGAATGGTATAGTGTATAAAAAGTGATATAAGAACTGTATCATGTTAGTCGGTGTATAAGAAGTGATAAATCAGAACTGTATCATGTTATAGAATAAGAAGAGATATCACAGAACTGTATCATGTTATAGTGTATAAGAAGTGATATATCAGAACTGTATCATGTTATAGTGTATAAGAAGTGATATCAGAGAACTGTAGAATGTTATAGTGTATAAGAAGTGATATATCAGAACTGTATCATGTTATAGTGTATAAGAAGAGATATCACAGAACTGTATCATGTTATAGTGTATAAGAAGTGATATATCAGAACTGTATCATGTTATAGTGTATAAGAAGTGATATCAGAACTATAGAATGTTATAGTGTATAAGAAGTGATATCAGAACTGTAGAATGTTATAGTGTATAAGAAGTGATATCAGATCTGTATCATGTTATAGTGTATAAGAAGTGATATCAGAACTGTAGAATGTTATGGTGTATAAGATGTGATATCAGAACTATAGAATGTTATAGTGTATAAGAAGTGATATAAGAACTGTATCATGTTATAGTGTATAAGAAGTGATTTCAGAACTGTAGAATGTTATAGTGTATAAGTAGTGATATCAGAACTGTAGAATGTTATAGTGTATAAGAAGTGATATCAGAACTGTAGAATGTTATAGTGTATAAAAAGTGATATAAGAACTGTATCATGTTATGGTGTATAAGAAGTGATATATCAGAACTATAGAATGTTATAGTGTATAAGAAGTGATATCAGAACTGTAGAATGTTATAGTGTATAAGACGTGACATATCAGAACCGTAGAATGTTATAGTGTATAAGAAGTGATATCACAGAACTGTAGAATGTTATAGTGAATAAGAAGTGATATATCAGAACTGTAGAATGTTATAGTGTATGAGAAGTGATATATCACAGAACTGTAGAATGTTATAGTGTATAAGAAGTGATATCAGAACTGTATAATGTTATAGTGTATAAGAAGTGATATCACAGATCTGTAGAATGTTATAGTGTATAAGAAGTGATATCACAGAACTGTAGAATGTTATAGTGTATAAGAAGTGATATCACAGAACTGTAGAATGATATAGCGTATAAGAAGTGATATCTCAGAACTGTAGAATGTTATAGTGTATAAGAAGTGATATATCACAGAACTGTAGAATGTTATAGTGTATAAGAAGTGATATCACAGAACTGTAGAATGTTATAGTGTATAAGTAGTGATATCACAGAACTGTAGAATGTTATAGTGTATAAGAAGTGATTTCACAGAACTGTAGAATGTTATAGTGTATAAGAAGTGATATATCAGAACTGTAGAATGTTATAGTGTATAAGAAGTGACATATCAGAACTGTAGAATGTTATAGTGTATAAGAAGTGATATCAGAACTGTAGAATGTTATAGTGTATAAGACGTGACATATCAGAACTGTAGAATGTTATAGTGTATAAGAAGTTATATCACAGAACTGTAGAATGTTATAGTGTATAAGAAGTCATATATCACAGAACTGTAGAATGTTATAGTGTATAAGAAGTGATATCACAGAACTGTAGAATGTTATAGTGAATAAGAAGTGATATATCAGAACTGTAGAATGTTATAGTGTATAAGAAGTGATATATCAGAGAACTGTAGAATGTTATAGTGTATAAGAAGTGATATCAGAACTGTATAATGTTATAGTGTATAAGAAGTGATATCACAGATCTGTAGAATGTTATAGTGTATAAGAAGTGATATCACAGAACTGTAGAATGTTATAGTGTATAAGAAGTGATATCACAGAACTGTAGAATGATATAGCGTATAAGAAGTGATATCTCAGAACTGTAGAATGTTATAGTGTATAAGAAGTGATATCACAGAACTGTAGAATGTTCTAGTGTATAAGTAGTGATATCACAGAACTGTAGAATGTTATAGTGTATAAGAAGTGATTTCACAGAACTGTAGAATGTTATAGTGTATAAGAAGTGATATATCAGAACTGTAGAATATTATAGTGTATAAGAAGTGATATCACAGAACTGTAGAATGTTATAGTGTATAAAAAGTGACATATCAGCACTGTATCGTGTTATAGTGTATTAGAAGTGATATCACAGAACTGTAGAATGTTATAGTGTATAAGAAGTGATATCACAGAACTGTAGAATGTTATAGTGTATAAGAAGTGATATCAGAACTGTAGAATGTTATAGTGTATAAGAAGTGATATCACAGAACTGTAGAATGTTATAGTGTATAAGAAGTGATATCTCAGATCTGTAGAATGTTATAGTGTATAAGAAGTGACATATCAGAACTGTAGAATGTTAAAAGTTCCTTGAGAACTGACTGGATCATCTCTGGGTTACAGTAAACATTGACATAGCACCTACAATCTACTATCCTGGAAGCGTTAACAGCTAATATTTCAAAGATGTCAGGGGGAGCTCTGGGTTATATAGGACACAGTATTAATACAGTTCTTCAAGTTATTCATAATTGTGTTTTACATGATTCACAACAGCATCTGTACACCAACAACATTTTAAGTACGTGAACTAAAATATATACATTATCCATAAGAATATTAATGCCTAAAATGAAATAGGTTGATATAACTTTAAATATAATGTACTCACAGCTATTATCTGTAAAAAGTAATTACATGTTACATCCCTAATATATAATCAAAACGTTGATGTTTAACGCTTTAAGAACCTGGTACTTAAAGGGTTAAAGCATGTATAACATTGTAATTTTCTCCTAAGTCAATACTGTATTTTTTGTAATAACACATTAGTTATTATTATGCATTATTTCCTTGATAAAACAAATGTTTTCTGAGGTTGTAACCTCTTCCATGCTAGATACTTTACAACACATTGAAATGTTTCCAGCATCCATGTGGTTAAGTGTTAAGTCATGCATCTTATTTTATTGACAATTTTCCTAAAACAGTGGTTCTCAACCAAGGTGTCATGGCACTTTGGCACATCATGTGACCAGCTCAGGGTGCCCCACTTTTTCTATAATAAAGAAATGTTAAAGTTCAGTTTCTAATGTATAGTTATTGAAATTATTGTACACAATATGTTCTTTTTTGTCATTCTGACTATGAAAAGTAACAATAACTCTAGTATTCTGAATTATGACCTCTAAAAATGTGTGGGGTGCCCAGAAAATTCCAGATTTTGTGTTATTGTTGCTTTGAGCAGAAAAAGATTGTGAACCACTGGTCTAAAGCAAAGACAAGGGTTTTTTACAGTAAGGACAGTAAGTTTTCAGAACTCTTTTTTCTAGGGAGGCTGCGTTGCCAGATAACATAGAAAATTTCAAAAATTATCAGATACCATTTTAGCTCAGAACAATGTATAGACTAGTGATTAAATGCGGCAGTCCTCAGTACACACCAACAGGTCAATATGTCCCACTTGTACACAGGTGGTAAGCAGGACCTCAGTCATTTTGATGGCACTAGTTGTGCTTAATTAGGGGTATCCTTAAAAGCTGAGCTGTTGGTGTTTCTTAACACTTTGAGTGCCAGAGGGGTACGGAACGCATTGCTTTGCAATGCATTCCGCACCCCTCTGGCACTCAAAGGGTTAAGGATTGCAGCGAAGAATCACCAGTACAGAGTATTATGAGATAAGATCCAGGGAGATATCCAGCTGCCCTTTGGAGTCACAAAGGAAATGTATTACCCTCTTAGAACCACTAGTAGACAAGGTTCACCTCTCCAGATTTAAACATTTAAAATGTAAGATGACCAGATATCACGGTCATCCTCAGAAATTTCTCCAGTGGGCCGGGGAGGGGAGAATTTGTAGCCATATCAGGGTAGGCTCTAAAGTTTATGTCAGCAGTTATGTGCTGGACTTGGACAAGTGCCCTCTCTTGTTCTTCCCTGCGGAAGTGCATGCATATGCCTTTAAATGAGTGACATATGTAAGAAATGCACATTCTTCAGAACTGCACAAGAAACAGTGGAACCCTGCAGTGTGTGAGCTCTATAAGATCCCTGATTTAAAGGGATAGTAATACTTCGTTATATCTTTATTTTATTTTGTAGGCATTAAAAAAAACATGAAGAAAGATATGTCTTATCTCTCAAACCTTTATGGTTTTAGAGATATTCACAAGCAAAGTTTCCCCTTCCGCCCCTTTTTCCTAGTGTAAGCCATCTCTTCTCAGATGTGGAATCCAGTCCATAGACCAGACAGATAACAGCAAGGGACAATCTTCTTCCTATGAGAACAATGAAGGCCCTGCCCCCCTTGACAAGCTTTTCAGGTTTTTCCCTTATCTTAATTGAAGATTGTCCCTCTCTGCAGTCTACCTGGGCACCTCCCTTCTGATCTGGCCGAACAGTGTTACATCAGTAAAAAGGGCGGGAGGGGGATACTTTGTCATTTAATTACTCTTGTACTACAACTCTGACAGTATTGAAATAACACTCTCCAAAGTCCAAATACTATGATGATTAATTAGAGCTGCTTTTATTATGAAACATTACTATCCCTTTAACTGTCTTAAGGAAGGGTTAAGGAAGTATGTCTTCACTTTATTAAATTGTTTTTTTTTTTTGCCTTCCCCAGAGTCTGAATCAAATCTATTTTTACAACCCCATCGATTATGTTACAACAAGTTGCACAGCCTGTGTACATTGGCCACAGTGCCAGGCAGCAACGGCCTCAGTGCAGTCATGCTCAGTAGAGACTGCACGCGCTGATAACAGAGCGGGGTGCTTTGGTGCGCAGAGAGGACTACGGTCTGAATTTGGAGCACCCTGCTCCTTTATGAGCTGCGGTGTGGGCAGTCTGTACTATACATGGGTGCAGGTCACACAGCCATCTGTATGCACATGACAGCTTCTGACAAACATACATTAGTGAATTATTATATAGAGTGATAGCTTCTGACAAACATACATTAGCGAATTATTATATAGGATGTCCTTTTCAATTTTAGGCAGGGGGGGGTTTTCTTAAAAGGAAAGGCATCAGTCTCCTCATTCTTGGTGGACAAAATACCCAAAAAACGTACAGAGTAACTGATATAACAGAACAGGTCACTGACAAAATGCGGAGGGTCACTGACCTGACATGGCTTGGCCGAAAAATTGCCTCTGTCTTTAGTGGATACTGAGTTTGATATGCTAAGAATAGTGGTGAAATTTTGGGAAAAACCAAGATGAACAAATAATTCCAACTGATTTAAATGGAAATTTGGGAAATTTTAATTTGTCCCCTATGGTGCGGTTGGTTTCCTCCAAAATGTCCCCATTTCCTATTGGCACACTTGCTTCACTGTTCCTTTTAACACTTTGAGTGCCAGAGGGGTACAAAACGCATTGCTTTGCAATGCGTTCCATACTCCTCTGTCACTCAAAGGGTTAACCTCTTGGATGCCAGAGATCTAGCCATCTAAAATAGGTACACCGTGAGCAACATGTTGGAGACCTCTTGTATTCATAGGAATAGAATCTCCACTGCAATCAGTGGAATGTTTTTTCTCCCCTTTTTCCCTGTGCACGTGGACCACTCTGGTTGTCACATTCCATCAGTAGAAACCCCCCCCCCCCCAAGGTTCCAACAACAATAACAACAGTTTACAATCAGCGCATTGACCCTTTGAGTGCCAGAGAGGTTGCGTTGGACACCCCCCTATCACTCCAAGGCTTAACAGATCTGATAAATCTCCTGCTCCTGCTAATCCTTGCTTTTTTGGTAGCTCAGGGGTAAGCAAACTTTGGCTCTCCAGCTGGGGTTGATGGGCGCTGTAGTCACAAACAGCTGGAAAGGCAAAGGTTGGTTCCCCCATTGCAGCTGGCTGAAGAACAGACTCACCTGGTTCTCCTCAGTAGCAGCACACAAAGGAAGACAGTAGCCAGCATTATAAGAATAAACCCAGCGGTCCCCATCATCTTTCCAGTAAGGAGGAGATTGAACTGACACTGAGCCAGCAGTACTGAACAAGGAAATCTACAGCCTGAGCGTTATATATAGGGAAGTTGGAATGGGTGGCCACACAGTCAAACAGCTCACACCCATTGCAAAATATCATGAGTCCTTCTGATTCATCAGATGCAAAAGTGTATTAATAAATAAGCAAAGGGTGGATTTAAGCCACTGCAGGAACCTGAGCACAGTATAAAATAGGTGCCCTCTTTAACCCTTTGGGTGCTACAAAAAATTCCAATGCATTGCTGAGAAATGGGTTGGAAACTTTTTCTAGTATTTAAGTAATAACTACGCCTGTTTTTCACCTCTGCTAAAAAAGTATACTTTAAAGGGATAGTAATACTTTATTTTAACTTTATTTTATTTTGTAGGCATTAAAAAATATGAATAATGATATGTCTTATCTCTCAAACCTTTATGGTTTGAGAGATATTCACAAGCAAAGTTTCCCCTCCCGCCCCTTTTACCTAGTGTAAGACATCTCTTCTCAGATGTGGAATCCAGTCCATAGACCAGACAGATAACAGCAGGGGACAATCTTCTTCCTATGAGATGAACTCTGCCTGCCACACCACTTTACTTGCCCAGTTTCCACTCCGTACGCCTTTACTTCTCCTTCCCCATCCCCCCCCACTCTGCCTGCCACACCACTTTACTTGCCCAGTTTCCATTCCGTACACCTTTACATCTCCTTCCCCATTTCCCCCCACTCTGCCTGCCACACCACTTTACTTGCCCAGTTTCCACTCTGTACGCCTTTGCTTCTCCTTCCCCATTTCCCCCCACTCTGCCTGCCACACCACTTTACTTGCCCAGTTTCCACTCCGTACGCCTTTGCTTCTCCTTCCCCATTTCCCCCCACTCTGCCTGCCACACCACTTTACTTGCCCAGTTTCCACTCCGTACGCCTTTACATCTCCTTCCCCATTTCCCCCCACTCTGCCTGCCACACCACTTTACTTGCCCAGTTTCCACTCCGTACGCCTTTGGTTCTCCTTCCCCATTTCCCCCCACTCTGCCTGCCACACCACTTTACTTGCCCAGTTTCCACTCCGTACGCCTTTACTTCTCCTTCCCCATTTCCCCCCACTCTGCCTGCCACACCACTTTACTTGCCCAGTTTCCACTCCGTACGCCTTTACTTCTCCTTCCCCATTTCCCCCCACTCTGCCTGCCACACCACTTTACTTGCCCAGTTTCCACTCCGTACGCCTTTGCTTCTCCTTCCCCATTTCCCCCCACTCTGCCTGCCACACCACTTTACTTGCCCAGTTTCCACTCCGTACGCCTTTACTTCTCCTTCCCCATTTCCCCCCACTCTGCCTGCCACACCACTTTACTTGCCCAGTTTCCACTCCGTACGCCTTTACTTCTCCTTCCCCATTCCCCCCCACTCTGCCTGCCACACCACTTTACTTGCCCAGTTTCCACTCTGTACGCCTTTGCTTCTCCTTCCCCATTTCCCCCACTCTGCCTGCCACACCACTTTACTTGCCCAGTTTCCACTCCGTACGCCTTTACTTCTCCTTCCCCATTCCCCCCCACTCTGCCTGCCACACCACTTTACTTGCCCAGTTTCCATTCCGTACGCCTTTACATCTCCTTCCCCATTTCCCCCCACTCTGCCTGCCACACCACTTTACTTGCCCAGTTTCCACTCTGTACACCTTTGCTTCTCCTTCCCCATTTCCCCCCACTCTGCCTGCCACACCACTTTACTTGCCCAGTTTCCACTCCGTACGCCTTTACATCTCCTTCCCCATTTCCCCCCACTCTGCCTGCCACACCACTTTACTTGCCCAGTTTCCACTCCGTACGCCTTTGGTTCTCCTTCCCCATTTCCCCCCACTCTGCCTGCCACACCACTTTACTTGCCCAGTTTCCACTCCGTACGCCTTTACTTCTCCTTCCCCATTTCCCCCCACTCTGCCTGCCACACCACTTTACTTGCCCAGTTTCCACTCCGTACGCCTTTGCTTCTCCTTCCCCATTTCCCCCCACTCTGCCTGCCACACCACTTTACTTGCCCAGTTTCCACTCCGTACGCCTTTACTTCTCCTTCCCCATTTCCCCCCACTCTGCCTGCCACACCACTTTACTTGCCCAGTTTCCACTCCGTACGCCTTTACTTCTCCTTCCCCATTTCCCCCCACTCTGCCTACCACACCACTTTACTTGCCCAGTTTCCACTCCGTACGCCTTTGCTTCTCCTTCCCCATTTCCCCCCACTCTGCCTGCCACACCACTTTACTTGCCCAGTTTCCACTCCGTACGCATTTGCTTCTCCTTCCCCATTTCCAACCACTCAAGTCTCTTTTTCTGCCCCCAATATTTTCCAATCTGTCTGCCCCATTCCCATTCCTTATCTCCAGAGTGGGTAATCTGTGGCTCTCCAGCTATTGTTGGACTAATACTCTTATCAGCCACAGCAATCATAATGAACAATTTGTTGGATCATGAGTTGGTGATAAAAGAAGGACAATATTTTCAGAAGTAAATCTGTCATGTTTGAAAATGTGTCGTAAAGAATTATGATAAGAAGATGATGAATATTGTCCTTAAAAAATCAGATGTTAAAACTGTATTTAATTTTGTCTTTTAAATGAAACTTTTCAAAGACATTTTTTGTCTTTAAATTGACAAATTTTCAAAGACTTTTTTAACCAGTTAATTCCATACTACTGCTTCTAACTACTGCTAACTGTATTTTAAAGGGATAATAATACTTAAATTTAACTATAATGCATCTTAAAAAAACTAATTAAATTACCCCAGTGGCATCTCTCAAACATTTATCGTTAGAGAGATATCCTCTTTTAAAGTTCCCCGAACCCTGACATCAGCACTCTAGCTGACTGCAGGGGAATTCGGTCCCAGGACCGGGCAGAGGCTCTTTAGCAGAGCCGATATCGCGTTATGGAAAAAGAAATCCTTTACTGGAACGGTCTTCTAAGTGTGCTTGGTTTGCAAGTACAAGTAGAAGACCTTTGCAGTGAAAGATTTCTCTTTCCATAACTTGATCTCGGCTCTGCTGCAGTGAACTTGCTTGTTCAATAACTGGATTCCCCTGCTGTCAGCTACAGCACTGACAAGCAAGTCTAGCTTCCTCTTGAGACAGAGATAGCTCCTGTATTTACCAAGTTCTTTCCTTCTAGATAGACTTTGGAGGAGCTTGCGGGTTCTAACCTTAATCATCTCCCACACTGAGACTTAGGGCGAGATATCCAAAGATTTGTGGTAACTGGAATTGTCTGTAATCCGAATAAAAAGTTATTATACCATTGTCCGTCATTTCTAATACATTTTACAAAAGGAAAGAAAACTCCCAGCGCCAACTCACCATAACCAATACATACAATAAATACATTTTAATATGTAAATGTGAATATAAAGTGTATACACAGATAGCAGCCAGGAATAAGGGCTCTCCAGACCCCCAAACCTCAGGCCAAAACCCAAAGTATAAACAAACAAACAACAACAACAACAATCCGGCGCTTCTCTGTGTATAAAGTGAATATGTGCCCTGTGTTTAGCATATATAATAATATTTCTAAATAAATAAAATAAGTGAGATATTAGTTTTCACAAATTGGCCAAGTTGCGGGTAAGCTTGCCAACCCCGCCAAGGTTTCTCACTGTACGGCAAGTCCTACTCTATACATCTGTAATGCCCTATCTTAAAGTTAAAATAAAACTTAAAATTCCCTGAAGAGATGTTATTATAAACGCGTTGGAGGAGCAAGGGACCATTATAAACGCGTTGGAGGAGCAAGGGACCGTTTATAATAACATCTCTTCAGGGCGTATGGTTATCTTTATTTTATTTTGTAGGCATTCAAAAAACATGAAGAACGATATAAGTCTTATCTCTCAAACCTTTATGGTTTGAGAGATATTCATAAGCAAAGTTTCCCCTCCGGCCCCTTTTACCTAGTGTAAGGCATCTCTTCTCAGATGTGGAATCCAGTCCATAGACCAGACAGATAACAGAAGGGGACAATCTTCTTCCTATGAGAACAATGAAAGCCCTGCCCCCCTTGACAAGTTTTTCAGGTTTTTCCCTTATCTTAATTGAAGATTGTCCCTCTCTGAAGTCTACCTGGGCACCTCCCTTCTGATCTGGCTGAGCAGTGTTACATCAGTAAAAGGGGCGGGAGGGGGATACTTTTCAGAGATTTTGCCAGTCCGCTCTGAAAATAGTAAGAGACTTCGTATCCTGGAGTTCAATGGTTGGCTAAGACAGTGGTGTAAAGAAGAAGGTTTTGGATTTGTCAGTCACAGTATTAGAAGGTGGAGTTGTAAAGAAATGTTCAAGAGAGATGGTCTGCACCCGTCACACAGAGGAACTGAGGTACTTGGAGAAGAGTTCAGGTGTTTCTTGGAGAGGCATTTAAACTAGATGGAGGGGGCAGGAATTTAATTGAGAAGATTGATTTCTGTCCCCGAACAGTTTTGGTGAACCAGGGTTCTGAGTTTGTTAGTGTGATAGATACAGATGTTGGTGCACAGGAAGTTGCTGGTGCTTTACATACAGATGTTGGTGAGGTAGATGATGGTGCGGTAGATAGAGTTGTTGTTGGTGATAAATGTAATGTTCTTCGTGTAATGTGTACTAATGCTCGCAGCTTAGGCAACAAGCTCAGCGAGCTAATATCAATAGTTTGTAGAGATGACTTGGACTTGATTGTAATAACAGAGACATGGTTCAGGGACTGTAATGACTGGGAAATAGCCATTCCGGGATACACGTTGTATAGGAAAGATAGGGCTGAGAGAAGAGGGGGTGGGGTAGCCATTTATGTTAAAGATAGCATAAAATCCACAGCGATCCAGAATTCATGTAAAGAGTTGGAGACTCTCTGGATCTGTCTGCAGAATAAAAAGGGATCAGTTACAAGAATAGGTGCAGTCTACAGGCCTCCGGGGCAATCTGAAGAGCAAGACAACATGCTAGTGGACGAGATTACCCAAATGGCAGTAAAGGGAGATATAGTAGTTATGGGAGACTTCAACATGCCTGATGTTGATTGGAATATCCCTTGTGCGTCCACATGTAGAAGTAGGAGCATCGTAGAAGCCCTGACGGGGATGTCCCTAAAACAGCTGGTGAAGGCGCCAACTAGAGGGGACAATATCCTAGACTTAGTATTCACAAATGGAGACCTGGTATCTGAGGTGAAGGTGGGAGAAAATCTAGGTTCCAGTGACCACCAATGTTTGTGGTTCGGAATCCAGACTGACTACGAGAAATCCCATTCTGCAACCAAAGTATTGGACTTTAGGAAGACGAAGTTTGAGGATATGGGAGAATATGTAAAGAAAGAATTAAAAGGGTGGGATAAAACACCGAGAGTGAGTACTCAGTGGAAGACACTCAAAGAAGTCCTCTTAAAAGCAACAAGATTACATGTTAGACAAATTAGCAAGAGGAAAAGAAAGAGAAATCCACTATGGTTTACTAGAGAGGTAAGAGCTATAGTGAAAGATAAAAAGTCTGCCTATAAGAGATATAAAGAGACTGGAAGTGAAGCGGACAGAGAAGGGTATAAAACTATACAGAAGAAGACTAAACAGATGATAAATGCTGCTAAAGCCTCAAAAGAGGAAGAAATGGCCAAATCTGTTAAGAAGGGGAATAAAACCTTCTTCAGATATATCAGTGACAGGAAGAAGAAAAACTGCGGGATTACAAAAATTAACAACGGAAAAAATCAGTATATAGAAGAGGAAAAGGCGGTCGCTGACCATCTGAATAACTACTTCTGCTCAGTTTTTTCAGACAGCGGCCCTCATAATCAGAAAATGGCTGAACACAGCATTGCCTCTAGTTGTATAATTTTAGCCCCAGTGTTTTCAGAGGCCGATGTTCTAGAGGAACTTGTCCGGCTACAGTCAAATAAAGCGATGGGTCCGGATGGAATCCACCCTAGAGTTCTTAAAGAACTCCGATCTGTCATAGTTGGCCCCCTGACTAATCTGTATAACCAGTCCCTTCTTACGGGAGAAGTTCCTGATGATTGGAGAATGGCCAATGTTGTACCCATTCACAAGAAGGGTCGTAAAGAAGAAGCTAGTAACTACAGGCCAGTCAGCCTGACATCTGTAGTGGTAAAAATGATGGAGACTCTTCTAAAGAAGAAGATAATTGACCATCTAACAAAAAACAACCTGATGGACCCAAACCAGCATGGCTTCACTGAGGGCCGATCCTGTCAGACTAATCTCATTGATTTCTTTGACTATGTAACTAAAGTGCTGGATGAAGGTGGTGCTGTGGATATCGCCTACCTGGATTTCAGTAAAGCTTTCGATACAGTTCCCCATAAAGAGCTGATAGATAAATTATCAAGAATTGGACTTAACCCCTGGATAGTTCAGTGGATCTGCAGTTGGCTGAAGGACAGAAACCAGAGGGTTGTTGTTAATGGAGTGTATTCTGAGCAGAGACTGGTTACAAGTGGAGTGCCACAAGGATCTGTTCTGGGCCCTGTTCTGTTCAACATATTTGTAAGTGACATAAGGGAAGGCTTGGCAGGGAAGGTTTGCTTGTTTGCTGATGACACAAAAGTGTGTAATAGGGTTGATGTTCCAGGAGGTGTCTGTAATATGGAGAATGATTTGGCACTATTAGATAAGTGGTCAAAACAATGGAAACTTCAGTTCAATGTTTCCAAATGTAAAATAATGCACTTGGGGAAAAGAAACCCTCAATCTGACTATCGTATTGGCAGTTCTGTGGTAGCAAAGACTTCAGAAGAGAAGGATTTGGGGGTGGTCATCTCTGACAGCCTCAAGATGAGTAACCAATGCAACCAGGCGGTGGGGAAAGCAAATCGTATGCTTGGCTGCATAGCTAGAGGTATAACAAGCAGGAAGAGGGAGATTGTGATCCCTCTGTATAGAGCTCTAGTGAGACCACATCTGGAATACTGTGTACAGTTCTGGAGGCCTCATCTGCAAAAGGATATAACTAAAATTGAGCGGGTTCAAAGAAGAGCTACAAAAATGGTGGAAGGTCTAAAGCATAGAACTTATCAAGAACGACTCAGAGATCTAAATATGTATAGTCTGGAGGAAAGAAGAGAAAGGGGGGACATGATTGAAACCTTTAAATATGTTAAAGGACTGAACAAGGTTCAGGAGGGAAGTGTGATTAATAAGAATCTGAATACAAGAACAAGGGGGCACAATCTGAGGCTAGTTGGAGGAAAAATCAAGAAAAACATTAGAAAATATTATTTCACTGAAAGAGTAGTAGAAACTTGGAACAAACTTCCAGCAGAGGTGGTTGATAAATCCACAGTAACACAGTTTAAACATGCCTGGGATAAACATGTATCTATCCTAAGATAACTTTATCATTCAATTACTCTTGAACTACAACTCTGACAGTATTGAAATAACACTCTCCAAGGTCCAAATACTATGATGATTAATTAGAGCTGCTTTTATTATGAAACATTACTATCCCTTTAATAGATCTGTAGAGCTTAAAAAAATAAGCTAAATGCCACAAATCTTATCTCTCAAACAATGGTTTGAGAGATATCCTCTGCTAAAGTTCCCCCCTCCCCCCTTCTATAATCGGCTGTAAGCTGACAGCAGGAGTTCCTGGTCCGGGGACCGACAAGCGGCTCTTCAGCAGAGCCGCAATAGCATGATTTAAAAATAACTACTTCTTTTATTTTATTTTAAAAGTGGTGTGGTGAGTACTATTCTGGAGGAGAAGAAGAGTATTCTGGTGGCCAGATTAGGAATTGATTGGAGAGGAGCGATATGGTTAGCAGGAAGACCAATAAGTAAAGAGTTGCAGTAGTCCAGGTGAGAAAGGATAAGAGCATGCATGATGGTTTCTGTTGTAGAGTGAGAGAGGAATGGCCGGATTTTTGCTATATTTCGAAGAAAGAAGTAATCGGTTTTGGTTATGTCATTAATGTGGATGGTGAAGGAAAGAGAAGAGTCCAAAGTTACCCCGAGATAGCGGGCCTTGTCTACAGGGTAAATTGTGGAGCCCTCTACATAGAAAATGGAGGTGTTGTGGAGGATTTAGGAGGGAAGATAAGGATCTCAGTCTTGGACATTTTAAGTTTTAAGCGACGATGAGCCAATCAGGAAGAGATAGCAGTAAGGCAATCCGAGGCCCGCTGATGTATTTCAGGTGATATTGAGGTTGCAGAGAGAGAGATTTGCGTATCGTCTGCATAGAGATGGCGGTTAAAACCAAAGGATTTTATCAGTCGCCCCAGAGAGATGGTATACAGAGAGAAGTGGGCCAAGAACAGAGCCTTGGGGTACGCCTACTGAGAGGGGGATCGAAGGTAAGGAGGTGTTAGCGTATGTCACAGAGAAAGACCGCTCAGAGAGATAAGATAAAAACCAAAAATTTGCCAGGCCACAGATGCCAAGTGATTGGAGAACCTGGGGAAAAAACGGTATGGTTGACTGTGTTGAATGCGGCTGATAGGTCTAGGAGGATAGGAAGAGAAAAATGGCCATTGGTTTTTGCAATATGGAGATCATTTGCTACTTTCATAAGGGCAGTTTCTGTAGAGAAAATGGGCTAAAAGCCAGAGTGCAGCGGATCCAGTGTGTTATGGGAGTTGAAGTAGGTAAGCAGACAAGAGTAGGTTAGGCACTCTAGGAGCTTAGAGGCAAAGGGCAAGAGGGATACGGGGCAGTTGTTGGATGGGGAGGTGGGGCCATAACAATTTTTGAATGAAAAATCGCTAATAGGTGGGAATCACTTTTTTTATTCAGCAGGAAAAGCCCTTTAGAATATATGTTTTTTGCCATACAGTTTTGTACTGCCTCTTTAAGGCATAGTAATGTTTCATAATAAAAGCAGCTCTAATTAATCATCATAGTATTTGGACCTTGGAGACCGTTATTTCAATTCTGTCAGAGTTGTAGTTCAAGAGTAATTGAATGATAAAGTATACCCTTCCTGTCCCTTTTACTGATGTAACACTGTTCAGCAAGATCAGAAGGGAGGTGCCCAGGTAGATTGCAGAGAGGGACAATCTTCAATTAAGATAAGGGAAAAACCTGAAAAACTTGTCAAGGGGGGCAGGGTTTTCATTGTTCTCATAGGAAGAAGATTGTCCCCTGCTGTTATCTGTCTGGTCTAGCAACCAGATTCCACATCTGAGGGGTGGTGGCTTACACTAGGTAAAAAGGGGCGGGGAGGGGGAAACTTTATCATTCAATTAGTCTTGAACCACAACTCTGACAGTACTGAAATAACACTCTCTACGGCTCAAATACTATGAAGATTAATTGGAGCTGCTGTTTTTGTGAATCATTACTATCTCTTTAATTTGTAAATTGGTAGTAATAGTCCTCCATTTTTCTGTTTTACTGAAAAGTTAATGGAAATTTGAGTTTTAAAAACATGATTTCAGAACAATGGGACATTTCTAGTGCCAACAAAAACACCCATTACGATGATTGTGTGTTAATTTTTGGAAATGACTAAAGCTTACATTAGCTTTCATTGTAATTAGCTTTCAAGATAAAATTACAACACAACTTCAGAAGTGAGCCAGGAATTTAAAAAGCTTTCACTAACCGAAAATGAGATTTGAAAAGGGATAAAAACAATTTATGCAAAACAAAAGGAATTTAATGAATCATGAGTAAACATAAAAGGAGAGGCATTTGTTATTGGTAGAAATCAGGAATATTATTTTCTACGGCTTACAGAGAATTAAAAAAGTTAACAACTATTGTGGCCCATGATACATATGAAAGCATCAGTAAACTTTTTACTGAAAAATATGTTATAGCTTTCTACTGAGTAAAACCAAGGTAAACCAACCGCATGGGGATCATTCAACAGTTTTTACAGCTCAGCAGCATAGGAAAAGGACTTTGGAGTTATTATTGCAGAAGCAAGCAATGCAGTAATGCAGTGGGAAAAGCTAAAACCTGCTGGTGTTCCATCAAAGTGTTTTTTCCCTTGATGGGATTATGATTGTGTGACCTTAGGATTTTTTTCTTTGTGCATATGGTACCATTGCTATGGGTTGACATACTCTAGGGGGTGCTATACCTGTCACTTTTCTTTTGCTATATAATCTGCCTGCAGTAAAATAGTGGAAGGGAAGTAGGAGGAACAAGATTTGAAGGGACAGGGAACAACCCTATATAAAATGTTCATTGTAACGGAAGCTGAGAAGGGACCGCGTCGCCTTCCGCCGTCGTTCCTGGGTCTCTCCTTCTCAACGCCAGATAAGCGCCGTCAGGTGCACCGGTTGGAGTATGAACAGTCACTGGAAACAGCCACAGGATCGCTGGAAGCAGGGAAGCAGGGAAGAGTCCACGTCGCCGCCTGACAGTCCACGAAGTTAGGACGCAGGAAACTGGCAGCAGGCGGTCGGCGATTCAGGATACTTGGCACAGATGGGTATCAGAGTGGATACTTTAGACCATAAGCAATACAAGACTCCAGGACTCCTTGTTCACTCCAAAACAGAACTCATTTTATTGACACAAACTACAGATATTTATATACAGTACAGTGCATTGGATCACATGGGGAAACTGATACAATAGGGAACATGATTAAATCATAGCACATCAGACAAAAGCCAGCAACAGCTGGTCTTAACAGATACAATGACTCAGACAGGGTTACATTTCAGATACACAGGGGTTTGATTGAACAAAGACTTGAGGGCATGAACTAATTACCACATGGCAGGGGGTCAACATAGTGAATGGCTGGAGTTGCTATAATCCACATCTTAGGGACAGTGGCCCAAGGTTGGAGCCTTTGATTGACTATTTTGAATGCCCTGCCCCAACTTTGATCAATAACTGGTCTGCCTACCATTTCCCAGGTTAAGATAAGGAAGATATTTGCATACCTGGTAGTTGGTGATTGCACAAACCTTCAAATTGGACAAGTACAATTAAACACATACAATATTTGAAAATACATAAAACCAAACTTAATACACAAACCAATGTTCATAACTATAAGTCTTTGTTCCTGGCAATAGCTGGCCAGTTCGTATGCCAGAGCCCACAGCTACATCCAAGCAGGGCAACAAGGTCCATAGTTTTTAAGTAAATAGTTTGTGGTCCAGACAAGGGCTCAGTAACGGGTAGGATCCGTTACATTTCTCCCCCTTTTTTGTACCAAGCCAGCGGTTGCAGTAGTAAATGCTGGCTTGGGACTCTAGGAGAGCCTTGCTGCTGTGAGCCGCTTGTCTGGACAGTTCGTTAGTCCAGCGGCCTTGGTCCTAGTCCAGTCACAAGTGTGGAGCCCCTTGTCCTGGGCCAGGGAAACAACAAGCAAGCCCCTTGTCCTGGGCCAGGAGAAAATGGGAGCCCCTTGTCCGGGCCAGGAAAGAATAGCTGCGCCCCTTGTCCTGGGCCAGGAGAAAACATGAGCCCCTTGTCCGAGCCTGGCAGTAGAGAACAAGGCCCTTGTGCTGGGCCAGGGAAGAAAATGCAAGCCCCTTTGTCCTTAATGCTGGGCCAGGGGAACTGATGCCTGTTTGTCCTGGCAGTCAAGAAATGGGGTGGCCTTCCCTGGGCCCGGCTCCATGCAGAGCTGGGGTTCAATGTTCCTGGGTCTGGGGCCAGGGGCTCAGGATCCAAAGCCAGTGTATAAGGGGGATCTTCCTGTGGCAATTGTGTCTCTGGCTTCTGTGCATCAGAGTGTGGGGAGAGATGCATATCTCCCCCTTTTAGTTGGGCCACTGCCCCAGAGGAACAGGAAAGGATGTTTGTCCCACTCTCCTGGGCTGGGTCAACGTTCTGGGACACATTCCCACCCCCCAGGCAGAGCTCAGGAAATTCAGGGGCCCCATCAACATCCCTAGTGAGGACTGTCTCCTCCCTCACCAGCTCAGGGTTCCCTTGACCACCGGGAAAGCTTGTAATCCCACTTCCCCTGCCAAGAACATTTGTGTCCCTGAGTCGTAAACACTCTTGTTCCAGGGCAATCTCCATGGGGATCACCTCCGTGGGGCTGCTGGTGAGCTTACTTCCCTTCACCAGAGTCAGGGCAAAACAAGGGGTGGTGTGCTCACTCCTACACACCACAACAGAGGGTTCATAGGACTCGGTGGATTCACTCCCCTCCACCAAGCCAGGGGTCACAGAGAGGTGGATATCCAAGGAATCAGCGCTGCAAAGGCGCAATCGGCTGATCTCCTTGGCGTTCGGGGCCTCCTCCTCAGGGCCACTTCTTTTCTTCAGCAGGGAGGCACTCCCAAACCTCCCAGCAATTTTACTCAGGCACCTGGAGAACACCATCTTCCCTTTCTCCAGGGCACTAACAACAGGGGGCAGACTAGGGCTGCTGGTGGGGACCTGCGTCTCCTTCACCACAGCAGGGGTAATAACAGGCTCCTTAATGAAGACCGTGGCCCCACTCACTAGGCCAGGGGTCTCAGGAAAACTGATGGGGCACTCTTCCCCACCCATCAGGTAATATGACACATCCGCAGGAGGTCCAGCAGCACCATTCTCTTCCAGTCCGCTGGGGTCCTCCTCCTGTAGGCCATTACACACAGGCCCTTCTTCTGCCTTGAGGGAGACCGCAGTCCCATCCCTCAAGGCGGCATCACTTATAATCCTGGGGAGCACGCACGGTTCCGCTCCCAGCACATCTTCCAACCCCACAGGGGGCAACATCTTGGGGCTGCTGGTAGGCTCTTTCACATCCACTACAGCAGGGGGCTCATGGGGACTGATGGGCTCGCTCCCACCCATCAGTTGGGGCACACAATTGCTGCTGGTGGGGACCTGCGTCTCGTCCACCGCAGCTGGGAAGGCAGGGTAAGGGGCAACATTCGTATCAGGGGAGACGTCTGTCCCATCCCCTGATGCCGAGGCATCTTCTTCACTGAGGAGGAACGCATTCCCACTCCTCAGCTCAGGGAAAATACAGTTCAGGGGCAAAGGGGTATCAGGAAGGACGATTTTCCCACTTCCTAATGCAGGGGCAACAACAGGGGCACTGGTGAGGAACGAATTCCCACTCACCAGTGTGGAGTGAACAGGGGTAACACAATCCTGGCCCTCAAAGTCGCTGAAGTCCTCCTCAGATGCGTTACCCCCCCCCATTCTTCTTCCTCTTTTTGGAATTCCCGGACCTCTCGAATGAACCCAGCATATAGTTGCTCCAGGTCCCATTCACATCCTGTCAGAATATCCAAATTTCCCTGGCAGTCCGCAGGAATGTATCCACCAAAACGGTCCTCTCTTTTGTCCTGGAACTCCCAGTATCTGCTGGAGTCAGGGCACCCAAAAGTAGAGTCCATGTGGTAGGCGTTCCATACCAGCCCTTGGATGTCCCATCGCAAGCGGACTGGGCACCAGTCAAAAAGGCCCTCGGATCCATATTCCTGGTCCAGGTATTTAACAAAGTCCCAGTACTCCTCCTGTACTCTGAGCTCCTCTGTAATGCACGCATCCAACTCTGGAACGAAGTCGTAGATAACATCGCCCAGCCGGGTCCACCATTGTATTCGGATGGCGCTGTAGCGATGCTCGTATGCTCCCAGAGTGTCTGTCAGCACTGCTTCATCTGCCATGCCTCAATTGCTGCACCCAATATGAAGGAGAAATCCCACCGCTATGCCACCAATGTAACGGAAGCTGAGAAGGGACCGCGTCGCCTTCCGCCGTCGTTCCTGGGTCTCTCCTTCTCAACGCCAGATAAGCGCCGTCAGGTGCACCGGTTGGAGTATGAACAGTCACTGGAAACAGCCACAGGATCGCTGGAAGCAGGGAAGCAGGGAAGAGTCCACGTCGTGGCCTGACAGTCCACGAAGTTAGGTCGCAGGAAACTGGCAGCAGGCGGTCAGCGATTCAGGATACTTGGCACAGATGGGTATCAGAGTGGATACTTTAGACCATAAGCAATAAAAGACTCCAGGACTCCTTGTTCACTCCAAAACAGAACTCATTTTATTGACACAAACTACAGATATTTATATACAGTACAGTGCATTGGATCACATGGGGAAACTGATACAATAGGGAACATGATTAAATCATAGCACATCAGACATAAGCCAGCAACAGCTGGTCTTAACAGATACAATGACTCAGACAGGGTTACATTTCAGATACACAGGGGTTTGATTGAACAAAGACTTGAGGGCGTGAACTAATTACCACATGGCAGGGGGTCAACATAGTGAATGGCTGGAGTTGCCTTAATCCACATCTTAGGGACAGTGGCCCAAGGTTGGAGCCTTTGATTGACTATTTTGAATGCCCTGCCCCAACTTTGATCAATCACTGGTCTGCCTACCATTTCCCAGGTTAAGATAAGGAAGATATTTGCATACCCGGTAGTTGGTGATTGCACAAACCTTCAAATTGGACAAGTACAATTAAACACATACAATATTTGAAAATACATAAAACCAAACTTAATACACAAACCAATGTTCATAACTATAAGTATTTGTTCCTGGCAATAGCTGGCCAGTTCGTATGCCAGAGCCCACAGCTACATCCAAGCAGGGCAACAAGGTCCATAGTTTTTAAGTAAATAGTTTGTGGTCCAGACAAGGGCTCAGTAACGGGTAGGATCCGTTACATTCATACAAGAGCTGTACCACTTTATCACAACAGAACCGGGGTTCCGTTACAACTATGTATTTGTTCGCCATTGCAGTAATATGTCTTCACCACCAGGGAAAGCTTTCCATGTCATGTCACCAGTAATGTGGAAGGCTTTCCACAATACCACCCACTCTTGCCCATAAGCTCGGGAGGGTGGAAACAGGGGAAACACACTGTTCGAGCATATATATATATATATATATATATATATATATATATATATATATATTGAAAAGAAAAAGGCAGACAGGGTATACTGGAAAAAAGGTGACTATCCATTTGGGTATGATTACAAATACAGAGTATGGGCTGATATAAATATCAGTTTATCGATAAATACATATAAAAGGTAGTCGATGACTAATGAATAAGTATAAAACAAATCATAAAACAAAACCAAAACTAAAAGACAATAAATCCGATCATGTTAGGAATCTACTCTCTCTTATCTATATCTTGTCATTTATATTCTTTGAAACATGCTGCTCCACTATTTTGTCTCTATTGAACTCCCAACCACATCGTCTGGGAGACCAGTACCTGGGGAAGAGGGGTCCTGATGCCCACCATGCAGGTCTGAATTTAACCCTTTGATTACCAGCGAGGTAGCCAATACATTCCAGGATTAAAATACATAAAATAAAAAAAAATACACACATATACTGCAATGTGTTCCATACCCCCCTCTGGCACTCAAAGGGTTAAAAAATAGCTGAAGGTTTTGCCACCCTCATAATTGATTTTGATATATAGTTTATGATTGCTGCAAAATAAGTAATTCTTAACATTTTTTTTTCATATATATGACATCATAGCTTGTCACGCACAATATTTAGTGAGGTGCCATGAAAATGCTGAATTTTTTCTGAAAAAAAAAACATCCTATATAATAATTCGCTAAGGATGTTTGTCAGAAGCCGTCATGCGCAGTAGAGACTGCTCAAATGCTCAGAATGCTGGGAGTTCTGTGCTGGGAGCATTCTGTGCAGAATGCTGGGAGTTCTGTGCTGGGAGCATTCTGTGTGGAATGCTGGGAGTTCTGTGCTGGGAGCATTCTGTGTGGAATGCTGGGAGTTCTGTGCTGGGATCATTCGGTGCGGAATGCTGGGAGTTCTGTGCTGGAAGCATTCTGTGCGGAACGCTGGGAGTTCTGTGCTGGGAGCATTCTATGCGGAATGCTGGGAGTTCTGTGCTGGGAGCATTCTGTGCAGAATGCTGGGAGTTCTGTGCTGGGAGCATTCTGTGTGGAAAGCTGGGAGTTCTGTGCTGGGAGCATTCTGTGTGAAATGCTGGGAGTTCTGTGCTGGGATCATTCTTTGCGGAACTCTGGGAGTTCTGTGCTGGGAGCATTCTGTGCGGAATACTGTGAGTTCTGTGCTGGGAGCATTCTATGCGGAATGCTGGGAGTTCTGTGTGGAATGCTGGGAGTTCTGTGCTGGGAGCATTCTGTGCAGAATGCTGGGAGTTCTGTGCTGGGAGCATTCTGTGTGGAATGCTGGGAGTTCTGTGCTGGGATCATTCTGTGCGGAATGCTGGGAGTTCTGTGCTGGGAGCATTCTGTGCGGAACGCTGGGAGTTCTGTGCTGGGATCATTCTTTGCGGAACTCTGGGAGTTCTGTGCTGGGAGCATTCTGTGTGGAATGCTGGGAGTTCTGTGCTGGGAGCATTCTGTGCGGAATCCTGGGAGTTCTGTGCTGGGAGCATTCTGTGTGGAATGCTGTGAGTTCTGTGCTGGGAGCATTATGTGCAGAATGCTGGGAGTTCTGTGCTGGGAACATTCTGTGCCTTTTAACCCTTTGAGTAATGTGTTGCAAATCATACCTAAACAGATGGATAGCAAAAATTCTGAATATATGTCCGGCCAGGAGAGTATAACAAATTCCCCAAGCCTCTTGCACTGAAAACAAGGAGTTTAATTCTCTATTATCAATGGGCGAGATCGCTGGGATCCAGTAATGAAGGAGTTAAATGAGGGCAGAGGGGATATAATGAGGGTATTTGGGTAAGTGGTGGATTATGCAGGGGTCCGAGCCCCCTGGAGTTTCCTACCTGACCCGGCTCAAACGAAGTGGCTGATTTTCGGCTTCTTTCCTTGGGCTTTCCCTACCCTTACTTTGTCAGTTTTTTCCCTCAAAATTTGGAAATCCAATTCTGACTCTTTCTCAGAATTTACCAGCTGGAAATATCTGCCAAATCAGAAAATACCCGTTCAGCAAACTTTTCCAGATGCGTTGGATACCTCTCTGGCACTCAAACGGTTAAAAGGCTTATGACCAACAAAGCTTTTTCATCTCATTTAACCCCTTAACGACTCTTCATGGTCCTGGCACATCATGGGTTGTTTTGCGTTAAGGACCCATGATGTGCCAGGACCGTCACGGAATTCCGGGCTCCCCGCCTAGCTGCATACCATTCGGGGAGCCCAGAACCGGATGCCTAAAAAAAAAAAAAGGGTCCGCGATCCTTAAGTGCCGGCCGCGTGTGTGAGTGGCAGGTCCTTATGGGGTTAAAGTACAGCTGGTGCCATACTGTGACATATTGTGCACCGTGGCATTCATTCAATGTATGTGAGATAGACAACACACATAGAGAAACAGATCCAGGACACTAACATACCTTTTGTTTAGTTCCTATACTATAACTGGATAATAGTAAACAAGATCACTTCCATCTAAGGATACACGACTACTGAGTACTGATACACGACTACCGAGTACTGATACATGACTACTGAATACTGATACACAACTACTGAGTACTGATACATGACTACTGAATACTGATACACGACTACTGAATACTGATACATGACTACTGAATACTGATACATGACTACTGAATACTGACACACCACTACCGAGTACTGATACATGACTACTGAATACTGATACACAACTACTGAATACTGATACATGACTACTGAATACTGATACATGACTACTGAATACTGATACACGACAACTGAGTACTGATACACGACAACTGAGTACTGATACACGACTACTGAATACTGATACACAACTACTGAGTACTGATACACCACTACTGAATACTGATACACAACTACTGAATACTGATACACCACTACTGAATACTGATACACAACTACTGAGTACTGATACGCAACTACAGAATACTGATACACGACTACTGAATACTGATACGCAACTACTGAATACTGATACACAACTACTGAATACTGATACGCAACTACAGAATACTGATACGCAACTACTGAATACTGATACACAACTACAGAATACTGATACATGACTACTGAATACTGATACACAACTACAGAATACTTATACACAACTACTGAATACTGATACACAACTACTGAATACTGATACATGCCTACTGAATACTGATACACGACTACTGAATACGGATACATGACTGCTGAATACTGATACACGTATACTGAATACTGATACACCACTACTGAATACTGATACATGACTACTGAATACTGATACACAACTAGTGAATACTGATACATGCCTACTGAATACTGATACATGACTACTGAATACTGATACACAACTACTGAATACTGATACATGCCTACTGAATACTGATACATGACTACTGAAAACTGATACACGTATACTGAATACTGATACACAACTACTGAATACTGATACACGTATACTGAATACTGATACACGACTACTGAATACTGATACACGCCTACTGAATACTGATACACGACTACTGAATACTGATACACGACTACTGAATACTGATACACGACTACTGAGTACTGATACATGACTACTGAATACTGATACATGACTACTGAGTACTGATACATGACTACTGAATACTGATACATGACTACTGAATACTGATACACAACTACTGAATACTGATACACTACTACTGAATACTGATACATGACTACTGAATACTGATACATGACTACTGAATACGGATACATGACTACTGAATACTGATACACGTATACTGAATACTGATACACCACTACTGAATACTGATACACAACTAGTGAATACTGATACATGCCTACTGAATACTGATACATGACTACTGAATACTGATACACAACTACAGAATACTGATACACAACTACTGAATACTGATACATGACTACTGAAAACTGATACACGTATACTGAATACTGATACACAACTACTGAATACTGATACACGTATACTGAATACTGATACACGACTACTGAATACTGATACACGCCTACTGAATACTGATACACGACTACTGAATACTGATACACAACTACTGAATACTGATACATGCCTACTGAATACTGATACATGACTACTGAATACTGATACACCACTACTGAATACTGATACACAACTACTGAATACTGATACACGACTACTGAATACTGATACACAACTACTGAATACTGATACACGACTACTGAGTACTGATACATGACTACTGAATACTGATACATGACTACTGAGTACTGATACATGACTACTGAATACTGATACATGACTACTGAATACTGATACACAACTACTGAATACTGATACACTACTACTGAATACTGATACATGACTACTGAATACTGATACACAACTACTGAATACTGATACACCACTACTGAATACTGATACACAACTACTGAATACTGATACGCAACTACTGAATACTGATACGCAACTACAGAATACTGATACGCAACTACTGAATACTGATACATGACTACTGAATACTGATACACAACTACTGAATACTGATACGCAACTACAGAATACTGATACACGACTACTGAATACTGATACGCAACTACTGAATACTGATACACAACTACTGAATACTGATACGCAACTACAGAATACTGATACGCAACTACTGAATACTGATACACAACTACAGAATACTGATACATGACTACTGAATACTGATACACAACTACAGAATACTTATACACAACTACTGAATACTGATACACAACTACTGAATACTGATACATGCCTACTGAATACTGATACACGACTACTGAATACGGATACATGACTACTGAATACTGATACACGTATACTGAATACTGATACACCACTACTGAATACTGATACATGACTACTGAATACTGATACACAACTAGTGAATACTGATACATGCCTACTGAATACTGATACATGACTACTGAATACTGATACACAACTACTGAATACTGATACATGCCTACTGAATACTGATACACGACTACTGAATACGGATACATGACTACTGAATACTGATACACAACTACTGAATACTGATACACACCTACTGAATACTGATACACGTATACTGAATACTGATACACGACTACTGAATACTGATACACGCATACTGAATACTGATACACGTATACTGAATACTGATACATGCCTACTGAATACTGATACATGACTACTGAATACTGATACACAACTACTGAATACTGATACACAACTACAGAATACTGATACACAACTACTGAATACTGATACACAACTACTGAATACTGATACATGCCTACTGAATACTGATACACGACTACTGAATACGGATACATGACTACTGAATACTGATACACGTATACTGAATACTGATACACCACTACTGAATACTGATACATGACTACTGAATACTGATACACAACTAGTGAATACTGATACATGCCTACTGAATACTGATACATGACTACTGAATACTGATACACAACTACAGAATACTGATACACAACTACTGAATACTGATACATGACTACTGAAAACTGATACACGTATACTGAATACTGATACACAACTACTGAATACTGATACACGTATACTGAATACTGATACACGACTACTGAATACTGATACACGCCTACTGAATACTGATACACGACTACTGAATACTGATACACAACTACTGAATACTGATACATGCCTACTGAATACTGATACATGACTACTGAATACTGATACACCACTACTGAATACTGATACACAACTACTGAATACTGATACACGACTACTGAATACTGATACACAACTACTGAATACTGATACACGACTACTGAGTACTGATACATGACTACTGAATACTGATACATGACTACTGAGTACTGATACATGACTACTGAATACTGATACATGACTACTGAATACTGATACACAACTACTGAATACTGATACACTACTACTGAATACTGATACATGACTACTGAATACTGATACACGACTACTGAATACTGATACACAGCTACTGAATACTGATACACAACTATTGAATACTGATACACCACTACAGAATACTGATACACCACTACTGAATACTGATACACAACTACTGAATACTGATACGCAACTACTGAATACTGATACGCAACTACAGAATACTGATACGCAACTACTGAATACTGATACATGACTACTGAATACTGATACACAACTACTGAATACTGATACGCAACTACAGAATACTGATACACGACTACTGAATACTGATACGCAACTACTGAATACTGATACACAACTACTGAATACTGATACGCAACTACAGAATACTGATACGCAACTACTGAATACTGATACACAACTACAGAATACTGATACATGACTACTGAATACTGATACACAACTACAGAATACTTATACACAACTACTGAATACTGATACATGCCTACTGAATACTGATACACGACTACTGAATACGGATACATGACTACTGAATACTGATACACGTATACTGAATACTGATACACCACTACTGAATACTGATACATGACTACTGAATACTGATACACAACTAGTGAATACTGATACATGCCTACTGAATACTGATACATGACTACTGAATACTGATACACAACTACTGAATACTGATACATGCCTACTGAATACTGATACACGACTACTGAATACGGATACATGACTACTGAATACTGATACACAACTACTGAATACTGATACACAACTACTGAATACTGATACACGTATACTGAATACTGATACACGACTACTGAATACTGATACACGCATACTGAATACTGATACACGTATACTGAATACTGATACATGCCTACTGAATACTGATACATGACTACTGAATACTGATACACAACTACTGAATACTGATACACAACTACAGAATACTGATACACAACTACTGAATACTGATACACAACTACTGAATACTGATACATGCCTACTGAATACTGATACACGACTACTGAATACGGATACATGACTACTGAATACTGATACACGTATACTGAATACTGATACACCACTACTGAATACTGATACATGACTACTGAATACTGATACACAACTAGTGAATACTGATACATGCCTACTGAATACTGATACATGACTACTGAATACTGATACACAACTACAGAATACTGATACACAACTACTGAATACTGATACATGACTACTGAAAACTGATACACGTATACTGAATACTGATACACAACTACTGAATACTGATACACGTATACTGAATACTGATACACGACTACTGAATACTGATACACGCCTACTGAATACTGATACACGACTACTGAATACTGATACACAACTACTGAATACTGATACATGCCTACTGAATACTGATACATGACTACTGAATACTGATACACCACTACTGAATACTGATACACAACTACTGAATACTGATACACGACTACTGAATACTGATACACAACTACTGAATACTGATACATGCCTACTGAATACTGATACATGACTACTGAATACTGATACACCACTACTGAATACTGATACACAACTACTGAATACTGATACACGACTACTGAATACTGATACACAACTACTGAATACTGATACACGACTACTGAGTACTGATACATGACTACTGAATACTGATACATGACTACTGAGTACTGATACATGACTACTGAATACTGATACACAACTACTGAATACTGATACGCAACTACAGAATACTGATACACGACTACTGAATACTGATACGCAACTACTGAATACTGATACACAACTACTGAATACTGATACGCAACTACAGAATACTGATACGCAACTACTGAATACTGATACACAACTACAGAATACTGATACATGACTACTGAATACTGATACACAACTACAGAATACTTATACACAACTACTGAATACTGATACACAACTACTGAATACTGATACATGCCTACTGAATACTGATACACGACTACTGAATACGGATACATGACTACTGAATACTGATACACGTATACTGAATACTGATACACCACTACTGAATACTGATACATGACTACTGAATACTGATACACAACTAGTGAATACTGATACATGCCTACTGAATACTGATACATGACTACTGAATACTGATACACAACTACTGAATACTGATACATGCCTACTGAATACTGATACACGACTACTGAATACGGATACATGACTACTGAATACTGATACACAACTACTGAATACTGATACACACATACTGATACACGTATACTGAATACTGATACACGACTACTGAATACTGATACACGCATACTGAATACTGATACACGTATACTGAATACTGATACATGCCTACTGAATACTGATACATGACTACTGAATACTGATACACAACTACTGAATACTGATACACAACTACAGAATACTGATACACAACTACTGAATACTGATACACAACTACTGAATACTGATACATGCCTACTGAATACTGATACACGACTACTGAATACGGATACATGACTACTGAATACTGATACACGTATACTGAATACTGATACACCACTACTGAATACTGATACATGACTACTGAATACTGATACACAACTAGTGAATACTGATACATGCCTACTGAATACTGATACATGACTACTGAATACTGATACACAACTACAGAATACTGATACACAACTACTGAATACTGATACATGACTACTGAAAACTGATACACGTATACTGAATACTGATACACAACTACTGAATACTGATACACGTATACTGAATACTGATACACGACTACTGAATACTGATACACGACTACTGAATACTGATACACAACTACTGAATACTGATACATGCCTACTGAATACTGATACATGACTACTGAATACTGATACACCACTACTGAATACTGATACACAACTACTGAATACTGATACACGACTACTGAATACTGATACACAACTACTGAATACTGATACACGACTACTGAGTACTGATACATGACTACTGAATACTGATACATGACTACTGAGTACTGATACATGACTACTGAATACTGATACATGACTACTGAATACTGATACACAACTACTGAATACTGATACACTACTACTGAATACTGATACATGACTACTGAATACTGATACACGACTACTGAATACTGATACACAGCTACTGAATACTGATACACAACTATTGAATACTGATACACCACTACAGAATACTGATACACCACTACTGAATACTGATACACAACTACTGAATACTGATACGCAACTACTGAATACTGATACGCAACTACAGAATACTGATACGCAACTACTGAATACTGATACATGACTACTGAATACTGATACACAACTACTGAATACTGATACGCAACTACAGAATACTGATACACGACTACTGAATACTGATACGCAACTACTGAATACTGATACACAACTACTGAATACTGATACGCAACTACAGAATACTGATACGCAACTACTGAATACTGATACACAACTACAGAATACTGATACATGACTACTGAATACTGATACACAACTACAGAATACTTATACACAACTACTGAATACTGATACACAACTACTGAATACTGATACATGCCTACTGAATACTGATACACGACTACTGAATACGGATACATGACTACTGAATACTGATACACGTATACTGAATACTGATACACCACTACTGAATACTGATACATGACTACTGAATACTGATACACAACTAGTGAATACTGATACATGCCTACTGAATACTGATACATGACTACTGAATACTGATACACAACTACTGAATACTGATACATGCCTACTGAATACTGATACACGACTACTGAATACGGATACATGACTACTGAATACTGATACACAACTACTGAATACTGATACACAACTACTGAATACTGATACACGTATACTGAATACTGATACACGACTACTGAATACTGATACACGCATACTGAATACTGATACACGTATACTGAATACTGATACATGCCTACTGAATACTGATACATGACTACTGAATACTGATACACAACTACTGAATACTGATACACAACTACAGAATACTGATACACAACTACTGAATACTGATACACAACTACTGAATACTGATACATGCCTACTGAATACTGATACACGACTACTGAATACGGATACATGACTACTGAATACTGATACACGTATACTGAATACTGATACACCACTACTGAATACTGATACATGACTACTGAATACTGATACACAACTAGTGAATACTGATACATGCCTACTGAATACTGATACATGACTACTGAATACTGATACACAACTACAGAATACTGATACACAACTACTGAATACTGATACATGACTACTGAAAACTGATACACGTATACTGAATACTGATACACAACTACTGAATACTGATACACGTATACTGAATACTGATACACGACTACTGAATACTGATACACGCCTACTGAATACTGATACACGACTACTGAATACTGATACACAACTACTGAATACTGATACATGCCTACTGAATACTGATACATGACTACTGAATACTGATACACCACTACTGAATACTGATACACAACTACTGAATACTGATACACGACTACTGAATACTGATACACAACTACTGAATACTGATACACGACTACTGAGTACTGATACATGACTACTGAATACTGATACATGACTACTGAGTACTGATACATGACTACTGAATACTGATACATGACTACTGAATACTGATACACAACTACTGAATACTGATACACTACTACTGAATACTGATACATGACTACTGAATACTGATACACGACTACTGAATACTGATACACAGCTACTGAATACTGATACACAACTATTGAATACTGATACACCACTACAGAATACTGATACACAACTAATGAATACTGATACACAACTATTGAATACTGATACACCACTACTGAATGAAACCGCCAGCAAGAATTAAAAAGTCAAAGGTTTATTGAGGCATTTTACAAACTTCACAGCACTGAGGAATAGTCTCGTCTCCATCTTAAAGTGATAGTAATACTTCAATTTATCTTTATTTTATATTGTAGCCAAACAAAAACATTAAAAACGATATAAGTCTTATCTCTCAAGCCTTTATGGTTTGAAAGATATTCTCAAGTAAAGTTTCCCCCTGACTGATGTCAGCGCTGTAGCTGTACAGATTTGGAATCCGGTCCGCAGACCGGCTGGCGGCTCTTCAGCAGAGCCAAGATCACAAGATTTAAAAATACTTCACTGGAATGGTCTACAAAATGTGCTTGCAAACCAGTACACTTTGTACACTTTGCCTGATTTCATGTATGTACATTGATGACATATCCCCATCCAAGGGGTTAACTCCTCACTTTCCTCTAGCCCAACTAACGCATTCATTTAGCAATAGAAGAAATTGTTCCGAACAAGGTATGTTTAGATTTCACGTGAAACACAAATTAAAAATCAAAGATAGGACAGAAACCTCCCCGTGCATTCCACAGATTGCGCAGCGCTGACCAGTGTTCGTATTCATGCAGGGTTTTGAAATATCCAGCACACAGTAGGGAAAATGTGCTGTGATCGCATTCTGGAACTGATAACCCAGACAATGTACAGTGCAACATCTACATCATGTCATCTGCACAAGAGGCTTATCGGCTGACTTCTAAAGCTGGAGAGGCAGTGTTTATTATTAAGCTGTGCTGTTTCAGAGATTGCAACCGGTAAAGCGTAATAAGTCACTGGTGTGAATGTACGACTCCACCAGCTCTACTATACTGCTGTTAAACCTAACCCTTTGAGTGCCAGAGGGGTACGCAACGCATTGCAAGGCAATGCGTTGCGTACCCCTCTGGCACTCAAAGGGTTAAGCGTCAGTGGCTGTGGACTAAAGCAGTTGTTCCGAATCTTGTTTGGCTCAAGGCACCCCGAACATGCCATATAACATTCTCAGGTAACGCTTGTCAAGGGCAGTTTAAAGGATACACACATAAAAATATACAACATACCACCCAAGGGTCCCTCTTTTGGTTGATATTAGGAGTGTATGCATCCCAATGTCACTCTTTAGTAGATATAAGGGGTCCTTACCTCCCAAGTGTCCCTCTTTAGGGGATATTAGAGGTCCATACCTCCCAAGTGTCCCTCTTTAGGAGATATTAGGGGTACATACCTCCAAGTGTGTCTCTTTAGGAGAGATTAGGGATCATGCACCAAGTGTCCCTCTTTAGGAGATATTAGGGGTCTGTACCTCCCAAGTGTCCCTCTTTAGGAGATATAAGGGGTCCATACCCCCAAGTGTCCCTCTTTAGGAGATATTAGGGGTCCATGCCTCCCAAATGTCCCTCTTTAGGTGATATTAGGGGTCCATGCCTCCCAAATGTCCCTCTTTAGGTGATATTAGGGGTCCATACCTCTCTGAATCACTCAGCCTCTCATTCTGGTCCGGATGGAGTGCGACGAGGGACAGTCTTCAGTAAACAAAATGAAAATCCTGCCCTCTTGCGTCAAGGGCAGCAGGATTTTCCTTATAGTTACTGAATGAAGATTGTCCCTCGCTGCTCGTGTCTGATACCACGACCGGATTCCAGATCTAATGGGAGGTGGCCAGAAGTAGCGGAAGGGGGATCCTTTCAGCTTCAATAGCGTTTGAACTACAACACTGTAAATAATTAAATATAGCGCTACATGTGTGACCATGCTGGGGTTTTTCGAGCTTTTTTTTATTTTTTGAGATGGACAGTGGATGTCCAGGATCCCTGGTCTTTCCTCAGCTCACAAGCACCCAGCGCTGCCTCTCCACGGCTCAGGCCTGCTCCCTCAGAAACAACAGCGGCTTCTTCTTCCCGCATTGGATCTGGACATTGCGAATTACATTGTGGGGAGATCTCAGGGTAAGCTCATTTCAAAAGTTCCTAGGTGTGAATACCGAACATGCTTTGCTTTGCAATGCATTGGAGATCTAGCCTGCATTCAAGTGGATAAAAGTCCCTTTTAAAGGGATAGTAATACTTAAAATGTAAAAAAAAATATGTTGTAGAGTTTATCCCCCTGAGTAAAACAAGGGCACTCCCACTGCTGAAAGGTGTTTCATTCAAAAGTTATTAATTTTCAGAGTTGAATTTTTTAGGTGCAATATCACAGTGGCCTGAAATTGTACAGTGGCGCTGTTGCTACACCATCCTATGGAGATTTATGGTCAACTGACCAGAGCTGTCCATAGGATCGTGTAGCAACAGCGCCACTGTACAATTTCAGGCTGCTGTGATATTGCACCTAAAAAGTTCAACTTTGAAAATTAATAACTTTTGAATGAAACACCTTTCAGCAGTGGGAGTACTCTTGTTTTAGTCATGGGGATAAACCCTACAACATATTTTTTTTTTACATTTTAAGTATTACTATCCCTTTAAACCAACTGAACTTTTTTATTTGTCCCCATGGCGCAGATGGTTTAGTCCAGAATCTGTCCTCTTCAGCATCCTGTATAAGGCCCCATTTGATTCATGGTTACTTCCTCCTGATTGAAACCCGCATCCCAGAGATTTTTTTTTTTTAAATCACAGCTTTCCGTATAGACCTTTAGTCTCCCATTCTATGAATGGAACTCTATGGGGAGACCCAGGAATTAATGTGTTTACATCAGTGTAATAAGATAACGCCTTTAAATATTTATGGGAGAGATAAGAACAATATACACATTCACATCAAGCTAAAATACATCTACACAAGCATAACAAACTGTTACGGTTATGAGCCAAAAAAAAAATTATGCTACTAATAAAGGAACAAAATCCTTTTCTTAAAGGAGCAGTAAGTTGTTTTTCAAGAAAACTTATCTGTTATAGAGTGTTTACTGCTGAGTAAAACAATGGGACTCCCACCACTGCCAGTTGTTTTATTCAAATGTTATAATAGTTCAGATCGTCAGGAAGTGAGATACAGTGTGATTACTTTCTGAAAGTTCTAACTGACAGGAAGTAACTCAGCAGTTTCAATCACAATCTATGAAGAACTGTTTATCAATGACCTTCCTCTCAAACAGAATGAAATAGAATAACTAACTGGAATGTGACCAGTAGAATACAATAATATAATAATATCGTCATGGTACACTCTGCTAGATGGGATTAGGCAATGGATTCTCTTTGAACCGATAGAAAAGTGCAATGAGAAAGTGATCGTGTAAATGCAAAGGGAAAAGATGAATATAATGAGAGAGACTAGTAGATATCCTCTGTGATAAGACAAACCTCCTGAAAGTAAAATAATCACATGCACAGAGAATATAAAAAACAAGAGTTTTACCTGTAATAACTCTGGGAATATGCATCTTTCAGCAGTGGAATTGCCCTTGAAAAGCCCTAATACACACACACACATACACACTTATGCCATTACTTTAACATTCTATAGAGAACTGGTGTCAGTGACTCACCTCTCATATAAAATCTAATGGAATAGCTGAATTCTGTCCACTAGAGGATGATGTTAATATGAAAAAAACATAATGAAAAACTAAGACACACCAATAATTGCAGTTCATTGTGTCACAGGTGCTTTCTCCGAGTAAGAAAGTAAGACACACATTATTAAAGTATTGAAATCAAAATGTATTAGTATTCCATTTAAAATCACAAAAATATATACTTCAGTGTATCGCAGTATCCCTAGGCAGCCTAGAGCTCCTGTGCTTCCTTCCTCTGTATGGCCGCCAGCCGGCATGGCCTCCGGCCACTTCCTCATTGCTGCCATCAGATAACAGGCACTAGCACGGACGCCTGTTTATTGGCCTATTCTGGATGGCCTAATTGGGTCCCGCCTCCTTCTGCTCCTTTATATCCTCCTTGGGGCTAGGAGTCATTGCCCTTACATGGTGTTTCTGCTCATTACTCTTTCCGCTCCGTTGTGACCTGTGTCTGTCTGTGAACTTGCTCCGTGTATGACCCCGGCTTGTCTGACTACCCACATAGGTTCTGACCTGTGGCTCTGGCTGACTACTCGCTCCGTGTATGACCCCAGCTTGCCTGACTAACCACTTCAGTTCTGACCTGTGGCTCTGATTGACTACTCGCTTCATGTATGACCCCAGCTTGTCTGACTACCCACATTGGTTCTGACCTGTGGCTCTGGCTGACTAATTGCTCCGTGTTGACCCCGGCTTGTCTGACCAGTGGCTCTGGCTCTACTCGCTCCGTGTAGTCCCTGGTTTGTCTGACCTATGGCTCTGGCTGCCTACTCGCTCCATACACTACTAGCTTGCCTGACCAGTAGTCTCGATGCTCTGTGGCTCTGGCCTGCTCTCGCTCCCTGACCTGGAGAAGAGAGTTAAGCTGACTTGAAATTAGATCCAGATTTCCCATTAGTCAGAGTAGGCAACTGCCTGCAGCTCCAAAATTGGAGATTTGCCTAAGCTGTGCTGCCCACACCCACATTCTGAATCATGGGTGTGGCCAGAGCAATATCTTGTCACTGCTCTAGTTTTATACCTGTCTACATGCTACTTTTTTCCCCTTGAATGCTAGAGAGACCTCCAATGCACTGTTTCACAAATGTAACAGAAGCTAAGGATGCCAGGTTGTCTTTAGCCGTCATGCCAGGTTTCCCTCTCTTTGTAGCTGCTATAGGAAGGCAGCCATATAGGTCTTGCTGGATAGAGTTCCTGGAAATGGGGGTCAAAGTGGGAACCTTTCAGTGACGTGCCACCAGGTAGTCGCAGTTGCAACTGCGACTGGACCCGTCACTCCAGGGACCCGGCCGCTCCCTGCTAGCCCTCTGCCCGGCACCTGCAACAAGCTGCTGAGTCTGTGCCTTCTTCAGACCAGACCTCAGCAACTCTCGCTCTGTCCCATGCACTCTAGTAATGCAGAGCGCTGTGATATGACATCATCTCCCGGCGCTCTGCATTACTTGAGAGAGGATCGCGCTGCCTGTTGCTGCTGATAAATATCTGTACAGAAAGAGGCACAGAAATCTCCTGCCACTCCGCTGGACCACCAGGGATTAGCCCCCCCAAATGAACCAGCTAGGGTAGGAGGTGGAATGGGGGCCATTATGGAGGTGGTCACTAGGGGCATTGTGGAGGTGGTCAATGGGGGAATTGTGGAGGTAGACAATGAGGACATTGTGGAGGTGTACAGTGGGGGCAATGTGGAGGTGGGCAGTGTGGAGTTGGACAATGGAGGGAATGTGTAGGTGGACAATGGGGTCAATGTGGTCGGGGGCCCCATGGCAATTTTTGCACCAGGGCCCGGTGGTGTCTAGTTACTCCTCTGGACTCTTTAAACCATTCATATAGTAAAGGATACCATGTAGTTTCAGTTCCAAAATGAACTTGTTTATTTGGGGAACATGGGGACATTTTTATAGTATACACATACAAAGAAGCAAAAGAACGTAATCTTGCTACTCCAATCTCCAGCCAATGGGAACCAGAGCGCCAAGATGGTGACAAGTGGCAACCAATCACAAACCCACCTACTTGTTGAAAGAGTGTCATGTTCCAGTTTGCATTGCTCGACAAACGGCAACCAATGAGGAAGCCACCTACCTGTCGAACACATGTTTAAACATTCTCATTACATTTAACATAAAACAGTAGGCAGCCAATCATGGCGACGCCTAATTTCAAAATGGTGACGGAGAAAATTCAGCTAACTGGCCACCAGGGTACATGATGTCCGGCTGGTTTGTCTGTGAATTCAGTCTTTGTCTAAAGTTCCATTCACGGTTCGACTTGTAACGGCCGCAGGCCTGTAACAGCTCAGTTAGTCAATAAAAGTATCAATTTTACTCTCAGTGTCCTGCTTGTTTTACTAAGTAGAACACCAGAAAATAAGTTTTTTTTCATAAAAAGTAGTGCTCCTTAAAGAATGTTACCAGTATCCAAAACAGACACCCCAGTGACGCTCAATCTTTTCTACCTAAAATCAAAGCTTCGTTTTTCTCTAACCGCATTACTATTTCAGAAGAATTTGGGTTATTTGTAGGTTTTGTGGAAAGAAAACATTGTTCTTCCTTTGTCTCGATGAGTGAGGATTCAGTGCTTCTTCTATCCAGACATTTATAACTAATCCCCTATAATCGTATTGTTGTTAAATTACTCTTTAAAATTTGAAGTCGTTCCTTAGAAACTAATGCTTGCTAAGCTTCCTCTTGCTATTATGTCAACAGCAATGTGTGTTTTCATCTCTGTTTCACGATCTGTTTATTCCCTGAATAAACATATTTGTTGATTGGATCCAGAAAATCAAAGAAGAATTCTTTTCTTTCTCTTTCTTAACTCCTTGATAGCTAGAGAGGTCGGCGACCTCTGAGCAATTAAAGGACCGCTAACATCTAAAACTGATCAGGGGTTATGTATGTTGCAGTTCAAGTGAGACTGTTCATTTCCAACTAATAGTTTATTTTAACCCTTTGAGTAGGCTGACCAGATCTCATCTTTAACCGGGGACGTATAGGAAATAGCCATTTTTCAGTACTTCACTGAAATCAGAGCAGTCCTGCAGTATGTATTTCTCCTATGTGTCCCCAGTTAAAGGTGAGGTCTGGTCAGCCTACCATTGAGTGCCAGTGGGGTACACAGCATGTTGCTTCACAATGCTATGCGTACACCACTGGCATTCAAAGGGTTAATTGAGTTTTCAAAATCACTTTATTTATGGTAACTTTTTTTTAATTTAAAACAAAAAGTTTACGATATTTTGATTTATTTATTTAACAGTTTATGACAATTGACAGTTTATGACAATTATACATGTCTGACAGATAGTAATATTATACACTGTAAAAAGAACTCTTTAACCCCTTAACGACCCTTGACGGTCATAGTACATCAAGGGTCGATCTGACTGAACAACCCATGACGTACTATGACTGTCATGGAGTTCCGGGATCCCCACGCGGCTGCACGCCGTTCTGGGAGTCCGGAACCGGAAAATGAAAAAAAAAAAAAAAAGCTCCGCAGACGTTCAGTCGCGTCTCGGCACCGATCCCTCGGTCGTTAAGGGGTTAAAGGGATAATAATGTCAAAAAAGAAGTGTTAGCGATATGATAGATACAATTAAAAGAGATCATTTGCGCTTATTCGTATCTCTCAAACCGTTATGATTTGAGAGATATAGGAAAATAAAGTTCTCTGCTCCCTCCCCTTTCTGCTTGACGAGCTGTGAATCTGTCAGAAGCAGATTCTATTCACTTGACGAGACGGTGGCTCTTCAGCAGCGCCTACATAACGATATCTAAAGATAAATACTTCATTGGAATGGTCTACAATGTGTGCTTGCAAACCAGACACATGTTGTAGACCGTTCCGATGAAGTATTTATTTTTAGATGTCGCTATGTCAGCGCTGCTGAAGAGCAGCCGTCTGATCCAGGACCAGCTATACAGCTGACACATGAGAAAGGGGAGGGAGCGGAGAACTTTATTTTTGTTTTACAGCAAAACATAAATTGATAAACCAGCCAAATTAGTATTTTAGTGAGACATAACAATAATATATAAACTGGTAATTAAACTGGCCAGATTAGAATATAAACTGGACATTGGAGCAATTCACAAACAGGTAAATAAACTGTGTGAAATAATATACAACCTGGGCATTATATCACTATAGATTAACTAGTAAATAAACTGGCCAAACTATTATATAAACTGGGCCTGACAGCAATATATAAACTGGTAAACAAAACAGGACAAAGCTATCCTATAATATAAAAGGCCAGATGTATGTTTGTCCGATGCAGTCATGCGCAGTAGAGACTGTCCGAACGCACAGAATGCTGGGAGGTGTAGTTCTGCAGTCTGGCCCTTGTACACGGGCTTTTACACTAGTCAGTGTATATAAACTGGTTAAAACCTGGCCAAATTAGTATATAAACTGGATATTTCACCACTATATAAATTGATTAAAAAACGGGAAATTATAAAACAGTAGCGGGTGTCTGGTGCAAGAGGGTAGTTGGGATTTTGTAGGCCATTTCCACTACTTAATACAATGGGTGTAGCCATCACAGCCAAAGCTCCTCCCCCTTCCAATTAGGTTCCCTTAGGCTGTTGCCTAGTCTGCTTAATGGGGAATTCATCCCTGTTTATTTAAGTTTTGAAGAAGTTTCACAAATTGTTATTGATAGCAATCCCAAATGAGAAAATAAATTGTACCTGAAAGGCAATAACTGACCGACTGAGGACTGGTGTGTGAGGAACCCATTGGTACTCAGGGGGTTAAAAGTACAAGAAAATTTGGTACTGCTCTTAAATTTATATACCTAGTAACCCCCACTCATTTTGACAGTGATGGCTAATAGAGAATTGGAATGTCAGATATTTATAGGAGACAGAGAAAGAGACAGGCTGGGATATCATCAACCCCTTGTGAGTAGGAGAAGCTATTATCACTGTGTGTGGTCCAATTAGTCAATATCTACTGACATCTTTCATTTGAGCTTTCACATATTATTAAATGGAACACACTGAGGTTGATGAGGCAATTCTGGGGTAAATCATATGCATTATAGGGGACCAGTATCATATTCCCTCTAATTTAAGTGGGCATTTTTAATCCCTCCAATGTTGGAGATCTCTATGGAATTTAAGGGGTTAAAAGACACTTTTAAATACATGTTTGTTTTTTTGTCCACCGTGACGCATAAGTAGGTAAGTAAACAAGTATAAAACATGGCCGCCACACTCTCTGTATTGAGCATGAGTGATCCCTTCTCCTTAGTCATAACAATACCTGGGAACATTCAAAATTAACTGACCCTGAGATTTTATAGATATTAACCCTCAAAGTTCCCCTCAACATAGGTTATTGGTGAAATGTTCCTACTCGCTCTAATGGAGAGGTGCTTCAATTGGTCCTCAAGGAACCACTATCATGCAACAAATTAGATATAAGTTTTGGGACTTATGAAGCAGTTAATCGGAGAAGATTAGATAATAGGTAGAACTGGACTATCGCACCCTGAGAATCTGGCTCTTCTCCCTGAAACCCTGAGATTGGGGTCAAAACCCTGAGTCTCAGGGTCAAACCCTCAGAGTTCCCAGGTATGGTCACGACCCACCCCATGCACTAAGCTGCATTCCTGGAAGCCTTTATTGATCTACAGGACCCTTGCTGACATCATTACGTATGTGCACGATGACATCATTAGGCCCTGCCAGATCTCCTGTTAAGGAGGAAGAGATCCCCATGAGAAAGCCTCAGCAAGTGAAAAAAAGTGTGTCCCACATCTCCCAGACTCCACTTAGTGCTGAGGTGATGTCCTTGGAGGTTTTTCAGGAAGTGCTAGGGAAGTTGCTCATAATGCCCTTAGCAATGAAGTGATTAAGTATTACCATCTTGTAGCCTGTTCCTTTAAAACCTGTTAGGCATGAGGTGCACAAGGATAACATGGACCACATCTGCGGCACCCATCTGGAGAGTGCAGATTTCACATGCCATTGAAGAGTGGCAGATTTGACTTAGAGGGACAATAATGTCCCATAAATTCTACTTTTAGAGAGCTTAAAAATATAAACTATATCCCACAAATCCATCTCTCAATCAGCTATGGTTTGAGACACACTCGCACTGAAAGTTCCCCCTCCCTCCCCTTCTCCTGACGTCAGCGACTAGCTGACACCAGGAGATCCCAGTCTGGGGACCAGCCGGCGACTTTGCAGCAGCGCCGAAATCCCGTTATTTAAAAAGAATGACTTCATTGGAAAGGTCTACAAAGTGTGCCTGTTTTTCAGGCATACTTTGTAGACCTTTCCAATGAAGTCATTCTTTTTAAATAACACGATATCAGCTCTGCTGCAGAGCCTCCTCAAGTCGCACGACTCAAATCTCCTGACGTCAGCTTTACAGCTGACAACAGGAGAAGGGAAGGGAGGAACTTTCAGTGCAAATATCTCTCAAACCATAACAGTTTGAGAGATAGGGTTTATGGCACATGGTTTATTTTTTAAGCTCTAAAAAAGTAGGTTTATTTATGGGACATTACTGCCCCTTTAAGGCAGCTCAGGATGGCTGTGCATAAAATAAAATATTTTCCATTGCATTTCTCTGAGTTGGCTATTAAAAGGATAGTAATGTTTCACAAAAACAGAACCTTCAATTAATCTTCATAGTATTTGGGCCATGGAGAGTGTTATTTCAATACTGTCAGAGTTGTAGTACAAGAGTAATTGAATGATAAAGTATCCCCCTCCCATCCCTTTTACCTAGTGTAAGACACCCCCCCTCAGATGTGGAATCTGGTCTATAGACCTGACAGGTCACAGCAAGGGACAATCTTCTTACTGTGATCATAAGGAACACCCTGCCCCTCTTGACAGGTTTCCCTTATGGTCACTGAAGATTGTCCCTCTCTACCACCCATCCAGACAGTCTTGCTGCTCTGAGGTGAGTAGTGTTACATCAGTAAAAGGGGCGGGAGGTGGCTACTTTATCATTCAATTACTCTTGAACTACAACTCTGACAGTACTGAAATAACACTCTCCATGGCCCAAATACTATGAAAATTAATTGGAGATGCATTTATTGTGAAACATTATTATCCCTTTAAACGGTTAATGTTTCAACTAAAAATACCAGGATGAAGTATGTCTTGTTTTGTGCCTTGTTCTTTGTGTTTTTTACATTAAAGGGTATGTGTCACATATAGAAGACTTGAGCTAAATAGTTAGGTTATATCACTAATCTCACTAAAAGTGTTTATTTTTTTTTTTTAAAAAAGTATTGTTTTATCAAAATTTAAGTTATAAAGTATGAACTGCAGCTACTGCCTTACCTGCTTTGTAACCGCAGTCCGTAGCTATGCCTCTGTTCCCCTCCTTGTAGCCAGCCTCTTCCGATGACGGAGGCTTCAGTCTGTAAGCTGGAGCAGTCTCATTGGTCAGAGCTCGATATCTAGCCAATGAGATCAATCCAGCTTACAGGGAGAAGCCTCCATCATCGGAGGAGGCTGGCTACAGGTATGGGAGCAGAGGCAGAGCGACGGGCTGCAGTCTATGTGGAAGTAGCTGCAGCCCATACTTTATAACTTAACCCCTTAACGACCCTTGACGGTCATAGCACGTCATGGGTAGATCTGACTTAACGACCCATGATGTGCTATGACCGTCATGGAATTCCAGGCTCCCCCTGCGGCTGAACGCCGTTTGGGGAGTCCGGAACTGGAAACAAAGAAAAAAAAAATGCTCCGTGGTCCTTAAGTGACCACTTAAAGGGATAGTAATACTTAAAATGTAAAAAAAAATATGTTGTAGGGTTTATCCCCCTGAGTAAAACAAGGGTACTCCCACTGCTGAAAGGTGTTTCATTCAAAAGTTATTCATTTTCAAAGTTTAATTTTTTAGGTGCAATATCACAGTGGCCTGAAATTGTACAGTGGCGCTGTTGCTACACGATCCTATGGACAGCTCTGGTCAGTTGACCATAAATCTCCATAGGATGGTGTAGCAACAGCGCCACTATACAGTTTCTGGCCACTGTGATATTGCACCTAAAAAATTCAACTTTGAAAATTAATAACTTTTGAATGAAACACCTTTCAGCAGTGGGAGTACTCTTGTTTTACTCAGGGGGATAAACCCTACAACATATATTTTTTTACATTTTAAGTATTACTATCCCTTTAAGAGATTAAATTTTGACAAAACAAAGCTTTTTTTAAAAAAAATAAACACACTTTTACTCCGATTAGTGATATAACCTAACTATTTAGCTTAAGTCTTTTATAGGTTAAACATCCCTTTTAACATTGATTAAGTTCCTCACTTTATAACACCATACCTCCCAACATTTCAAATGGTCAAAGAGGGACACTTTTGTTTTAGGTGGCATTGCTGGGGGCGAGGCTAGTGAATGGGGCATTACCATGAATTGGCAGGTTATTTCAGGAACTATTAACATCTCTTTGTTGAAGTGAATAAATGATTTAGAGCAAGATCAAAGTATTTTATTTACACAGACTAATTTATAAAGACATATACTGATGTTTACTCAAATATTAATTTGAGTTTTATTGCTGTGGAGCAATATGATACCATTATACACACACCACACAGTCTGATCTCCTAAACACAGGGGACACCAGGGTGATACACTTATATACACACCACACAGTCTGATCTCCTAAACACAGGGACACCAGGGTGATACACTTATATACACACCACACAGTCTGATCTCCTAAACACAGGGACACCAGGGTGATACACTTATATACACACCACACAGTTTGATCTCCTAAACACAGGGACACCAGGGTGATACACTTCTATAAACACCGCACAGTCTGATCTCCTAAACACAGGGACACCAGGGTGATACACTTATATACACATCACACAGTCTGATCTCCTAAACACAGGGACACCAGGGTGATACACTTATATACACAACACACAGTCTGATCTCCTAAACACAGGGACACCAGGGTGATACACTTATATACACATCACACAGTCTGATCTCCTAAACACAGGGACACCAGGGTGATACACTTATATACACAACACACAGTCTGATCTCCTAAACACAGGGACATCAGGGTGATACACTTATATACACACCACACAGTCTGATCTCCTAAACACAGGGACACCAGTGTGATACACTTCTATACACACCACACAGTCTGATCTCCTAAATACAGGGACACCAGGGTGATACACTTATATACACACCACACAGTTTGATCTCCTAAACACAGGGACACCAGAGCGATACACTTATATGCACACCACACAGTCTGATCTCCTAAACACAGGGACACCATGGTGATACACTTCTATACAAACCACACAGTCTGATCTCCTAAACACAGGGACACCAGGGTGATACATGTCTATACACACCACACAGTCTGATCTCCTAAACACAGGGACACCAGGGTGATACACTTAAATGCACACCACACAGTCTGATCTCCTAAACACAGGGACACCAGGGTGATACACTTATATACACACCACACAGTCTGATCTCCTAAACACAGGGACACCAGGGTGATACACTTCTATACACACCACACAGTCTGATCTCCTAAATACAGGGACACCAGGGTGATACACTTATATACACACCACACAGTTTGATCTCCTAAACACAGGGACACCAGAGCGATACACTTATATGCACACCACACAGTCTGATCTCCTAAACACAGGGACACCATGGTGATACACTTCTATACAAACCACACAGTCTGATCTCCTAAACACAGGGACACCAGGGTGATACATGTCTATACACACCACACAGTCTGATCTCCTAAACACAGGGACACCAGGGTGATACACTTAAATGCACACCACACAGTCTGATCTCCTAAACACAGGGACACCAGGGTGATACACTTATATACACACCACACAGTCTGATCTCCTAAACACAGGGACACCAGGGTGATACACTTATATACACACCACACAGTCTGATCTCCTAAACACAGGGACACCAAGGTGATACACTTATATACACACTACACAGTCTGATCTCCTAAACAGAGGGACACCAGGGTGATACACTTCTATACACACCATACAGTCTGATCTCCTAAACACAGGGACACCAGGGTGATACACTTATATACACACCACACAGTCTGATCTCCTAAACACAAGGACACCAGGGTGATACACTTAAATACACACCACACAGTCTGATCTCCTAAACACAGGGACACCAGGGTGATACACCTCTATACACACCACACAGTCTGATTTTCTAAACACAGGGACACCAGGGTGATACACTTATATACACACCACACAGTCTGATCTCCTAAACACAGGGACACCAGGGTGATACACTTATATACACACCACACAGTCTGATCTCCTAAACACAAGGACACCAGGGTGATACACTTCTATACACACCACATACTCTGATCTCCCAAACACAGGGACACCAGGGTGATACAGTTATATACACACCACACAGTCTGATCTCCTAAACACAGGGACACCAGGGTGATACACTTAAATACACACCACACAGTCTGATCTCCTAAACACGAGGACACCAGGGTGATACACTTATATACACACCACACAGTCTGATCTCCTAAACACAGGGACACCAGGGTGATACACTTATATACACACCACACAGTCTGATCTCCTAAACACAGGGACTCCAGGGTGATTATACAATTATATACACACCACACAGTCTGATCTCCTAAACACAGGGACACCAGGGTGATACACTTATATACACACCACACAGTCTGATCTCCTAAACACAGGGACACCAGGGTGATACACTTCTATACACACCGCACAGTCTGATCTCCTAAACATAGGGACACCAGGGTGGGAAAGATGAACAGAGGGATTTGGGTCTCAAGATGGACTGTCCCTCTTAAAAAGGGACAATTAGAAGGTATAAACACAAGAAAAAACCCATAAAAACTAACGATAAAGGCACAATCTTATTTGGTATTAGTGTGTGTGTGTGTGTGTGTGTGTGTGTGTGTGTGTGTGTGTGTGTGTATTTGTCTCTGTGTGCATGACTGTGTGTGAATGTGTCTCTGTATGTGTCTGTGTTTTGGATACCTTTCACAAGAATTCAAGAATTGAATTGTACATTTTATACCGAAAAATTTCACAACTTGCACTTTAATATTAACATTCCTTGAAGGCAATTAAAAGATTTTGCTTCAGAAAACTGCTAAGGAGTGAGAGTAGTAGTTACATTGTAGAGATTGCAGGAATGAGTAGGAGCTTCTGAAGTTAGACTGCTACAAAAATAAACTAATTACAAACCTATATCTTCAGGAGAAGAGATGTGTAGGAGACAAGGTACCCGGATCTTTTGGAAAAACCTGCTCAGTAATAACTTATCCTTAATTAGACACAGTCCTGCATTCTTCAACTAGACTGATCTCAAGATAATTTTTCATAAAATACAAGTTGACAGCTCTGACCTCACAACATTTAATATTTTAAAGTGATACTGTCACAAAGAACAATCAGTTTAATTTTAAATCAGTTCAATATTAAATCAGCTAAAATGTAAATATGTTTTAACCTCTTAAGGACCAGTGGTCCTGGGTATGAAGTCCCGTAAAGGACCAGAGGGAGGACATTTGGTGAGCCAGTGCACTGCCCTGGAGAGTGGGAGATGTGTTCTCTCCAAGGGCACTGATGCTCCTGCCATGGGGAGAGGGACTACGGTCCTCCCCAGTGGCTATGTGACCCCTGCTGCTGTGAGTGGGATGCAGGTCCTCACCAGCAGCCCCAAGATGGTTGCCCTTCCCCTATTGCTACTGCCCTGGAGAGTAGGAAATGTGTTCTCTCCAGGGGCACTGATGCTCCTGCCATGGGGAGTGGGACTACGGTCCTCCCCAATGGCTATGTGACCCCTGCTGCTGTGAGTGGGATGCAGGTCCTCACCAGCAGCCCCAAGATGGTTGCCCCTTCCCCTGTTGCTACTGCCCTGGAGAGTGGGAGATGTGTTCTCTCCAAGGGCACTGATGCTCCTGCCATGGGGAGAGGGACTACGGTCCTCCCCAGTGGCTATGTGACCCCTGCTGCTGTGAGTGGGATGCAGGTCCTCACCAGCAGCCCCAAGATGGTTGCCCTTCCCCTATTGCTACTGCCCTGGAGAGTAGGAAATGTGTTCTCTCCAGGGGCACTGATTCTCCTGCCATGGGGAGTGGGACTACGGTCCTCCCCAATGGCTATGTGACCCCTGCTGCTGTGAGTGGGATGCAGGTCCTCACCAGCAGCCCCAAGATGGTTGCCCCTTCCCCTGTTGCTACTGCCCTGGAGAGTGGGAGATGTGTTCTCTCCAAGGGCACTGATGCTCCTGCCATGGGGAGTGGGACTACGGTCCTCCCCAGTGGCTATGTGACCCCTGCTGCTGTGAGTGGGATGCCGGTCCTCACCAGCAGCCCCAAGATGGTTGCCCCTTCCCCTGTTGCTACTGCCCTGGAGAGTAGGAAATGTGTTCTCTCCAGGGGCACTGATGCTCCTGCCATGGGGAGTGGGACTATGGTCCTCCCCAGTGGCTATGTGACCCCTGATGAGATGAGTGGGACTCAGGTCCTCACCAGCGACCCTTTTGCGGCCCCTGAGAATGAAGGCCTCAGCAGACTGACGGAATACAGTGCTGCTGGTTCTGGTAACCCTGAACTGGTGAGTGGGAATCTGCTCCTCACCAGCCCCTGTCATTGCCCTGCTACGGTGAGTGGGACGCAGGTCCTTACCAGCAGCCCCAAGATTGTGGCCCCTGGATTTGTTGACCCCAGCCTGGGGAGTGGGAATCCACTCCTCACCAGGGCAAGTGATGACCCTACTCTGAAAAGTGGGATCACCATCCTTCCCAGTGGCCCTATTGATCTTGCCTTAGGGAGTGGGACCATCGTCCTTCCTAGAGGCTCTGATGTTCCAGCTGTGGAGAGAGACCCCTGCCCTCTCTAATGGACTCCGACACCTTGTCCCAGCACAGGAAAGTGGGAGCACCAGTCTCTCCTTCAATGTTGGGGTACCTACACTGAGAAACGGGGGAGATGCCTCCATTTCCGCACAGTGTGATCCCAAATTGGACCCCTGGAGTATGAAAAGGGACTTCCAGCATCGATTTTCTCTGCCTTCCAGTTGAGCCAGTGGAAACCCCTTTTCTGCATGGAACTCCACCTCACAGATTGGCCCTGGATCCAGAACCAATGGCCCCAGATCCAGGGGAATCTGACTCAAGCTCTGCCGGATCACGGACTGGCAGAGTCCCCCCAACATGCTGCTAGCCCAGGACTAGAAGCTACCACTTTTTCCTGGCCCAGGACAAGGGGCTAACAATTTGATTCCTGGCCCAGGACAAGGGGCTAACCATTTGTTTCCTGGCCCAGGACAAGAGGTTAACCATTTGTTTCCTGGCCCAGGACAAAGGGCTCCCAAGTTGTTTCCTGGCCCAGGACAAGGGGCTAATGTTTTTTTCCTGGCCCAGGACAAGGGGCTTCGGGCATCCCGTCAAGGACTTCACAGATTCCACAAGCCAGCATTCACCAAGGCTGCCACTGGCTTGGTACTGAAAAGGGGGAGAAGTGTAACGGACCACAGTCCGTTACTGGAAACCATTGCTGGGCATTCAGACTTTCAGCCCGTTATTTCAGACTATGGGGAACCTTGAACATGTTATCAGCAGACAGCTCTGCCAAAGAGACTAAATTCATAACTTGGCTTGCTGTTCAAAGGTGTATTGGGTCACTGTCTGGTCCAGAGGTTGATTATATCAATCATACTGTCCTTTCACAGCCTCTGTATTGTCCCTTTGTTCAGGTGTGTACAGTAACCACAGGGGGTCCCATGGTATTGCAAGCCCCTACACCAACAATCCTTTGCCTCACTGTTTACCCTTCCCTTCCCATATTGTCTACGTAATTCAACCATGTCTGGCCCCATTGTGTTATGTCCACACCATTTTCTGTTGCCGTCTGTATGGTATTGTATTGTATCGTATCCCCTGTGCTACATCCCCCAAATTAATGTGATAAACTCTGTATAAAAGAGCTGAGAGTTCACTAATAAAATGTTAGTCATTTGGAACTAAGAAGGAGTACAGAGTCTTCATTCCTGAATGGTTTAAAGGGATAGTAATACTTTATTTTAACTTTATTTTATTTTGTAGACATTAAAAAAACATGAAGAATGATATGTCTTATCTCTCAAACCTTTATGGTTTGAGAGATATTCACAAGCAAAGTTTCCCCTCCCGCCCCTTTTACCTAGTGTAAGCCATCTCTTCTCAGATGTGGAATCCAGTCCATAGACCAGACAGATAACAGCAGGGGACAATCTTCTTCCTATGAGAACAATGAAGGCCCTGCCCCACTTGACAAGTTTTTCAGGTTTTCCCCTTATCTTAATTGAAGATTGTCCCTCTCTGCAATCTACCTGGGCACCTCCCTTCTGCTCTGGCTGAGCAGTGTTACATCAGTAAAAGGGGCGGGGGGGATACTTTGTCATTGAATTACTCTTGAACTACAACTCTGACAGAATTGAAATAACACTCTCCACAGTCCAAATACTATGATGATCAATTAGAGCTGCTTTTATTATGAAACATTACTATCCCTTTAAAGAGTCCACTTTGACTCCCATTCAGGAGCCCTATGTTCTAGAGTTCCAGCCAGTTATCCTGTGTCTCTGGACAGGCTACCTATTTGTAGCCGCATCTAGGAGGGAGAGACCCAAAACGATGGCTAAGGACAACCCGTCGTCCTTTAGCTCCCATTACAATATATATATTCTGTGAGGTCTGATGACAGGGAGTCTAATCCTGATACCAGGGCTCAAAATTTCCACTCTCCACTAGCCAATGGCGAGTGAAAATTTAGTCCTGGCGAGTAGAAATTCAGCCCTGGTGGGTATGTTTTGATTTGCAGTGGCGAGTAACTTTTCAGGTCTGGCTAGTAGCAAAGGACATAAAATTATAAGCCCTGCTGATACTGTAAGTCTACCTGGTGCATCACAGGTGGATTGTTTTTTTAAATTGGGCAGATGGTAAAACAAATGGGATTTGGGGGTTTTCTATCATAAGGAATAAATATTCTTTATTTATCAAATAATTTCCCTTGTCCCTGGGCCCAGGTATGATCCCCTCCACCCATACAAAACTCTCTGAACCAAGAATGGGGTTAAAGTCCACAGTTCTTGCTATTTATTATTAAGTTATTGCATGCCATTTATCAACATTTCAGTCCAAACATGGGCTTGTAACTTTAAGTACTAATACAATTGTAAATACCCCGTTGGCCAGCCCTAATGAAGCCCAGTGGGCCAGTCATTTACTGAGGCTTAAAGGGATAATAATACTTCGTTTTATCTTTATTTTATTTTGTAGGCATTAACCTCTTAGTGACAGCCGCGTTCGTACGCGGCTGTCACCTTAACGCCCGACGAACATTTTTTTTTTTTTTTTCAAAGAAGTCCGGAGTCTCCGAGCGGCGTGCAGCCACACGGAGACGCGGACTTCCGTGACTTACCAGCTACGTCCTCTGTCACTAAGTGACAGTTTCTGCGGGACGTACCTGGTAAGTTATCTGTCGTTAAGGGGTTAAAAAAACATGAAGAATGATATAAGTTTTATCTCTCAAACCTTTATGGTTTAAGAGATATTCACAAGCAAAGTTTCCCCCTCCTGCCCCTTTTACCTAGTGTAAGCCATCTCTTCTCAGATGTGGAATGCAGTCCATAGCCTAGACAGATAACAGAAGGGGACAATCTTCTTCCTATGAGAACAATGAAAGCCCTGCCCCCCTTGACAAGTTTTTCAGGTTTTTCCCTTATCTTAATTGAAGATTGCCCCTCTCTGCAGTCTACCTGGGCACCTCCCTTCTGATCTGGCTGAACAGTGGGGGGGATACTTTGCTTGTGAATATCTCTTAAACCATAAAGGTTTGAGAGATAAGACTTATATCGTTCTTCATGTGTTTTTTAATGCCTACAAAATAAAATAAAGATAAAACGAAGTATTACTATCCCTTTAAACCCAGAGGAATATCACATAAGGCCTCTGTCTTGTAAAACTTGAGTTTAAATATGTAAGTCTTAAATTTGCTACTAACCTTTACAGCCCTGTGTTATGGGTCAGGGGGTCCCACGCCTGCAGTGCAGGGGGCACTACTCTTTGATACCTCCCTCTCAGTCTCAGGCTCTAGTAAAGTCTCTTTGAAGTGGACCGGAAGATGCAAACATCTTTAGTAATGTTTTGTTGCGCCTTAAAGCCGCTCTGTTAGTCAATAAAGGTATAATTTTACCATACTAGTCTCCTGCATTGTCTATGTCTAACACGGTACCACGCTTTGTCCTAAGTTATCTTGAAAGTTTTGTACAAATCCAAAAACCACATCTGGCGCTGAAACCAATGACAATCCTCAGTTTAGCTAGCCGCAAATACAAATTCACCTTCTAATTCGAATAGAGAATGTGAATTTGTATTTGCAGCTAACTACACTGAGGATTGTCATTGGTTTCAGCGCCAGACGTGGTTTTGGGATTTGTACAAGATTTGAAATTCCAATAGCAGGGAATTTATATTTTTTCGGGCAGCAGTTGCCAATGTTGGCTTTGTAATTCCTATAGCGCCAATTGACGTATACAACTTTTATGTCTTGAAAGGTTGCCTTCTAAAGCTGCTCCGTTAGCCAATAAAGGTGTCACTTCTAGTCTACCAGCCTCCTGCTAGTTGCTTAATCCCTTAACGACCCTTGACGGTCATAGTACGTCACGGGTAGATCTGACTTAACGACCCATGACGTACTATGACTGTCATGGAATTCCGGGCTTCCCCAGAGACTGCACGCCGTTCCGGGAGTCCGGAACCGGAAACAAAAAAAAAAAGGTCCGTGGTCCTTAAAGGGATAGTAATACTTCCTTTTAACTTTATTTTATTTTGTAGGCATTAAAAAAACATGAAGAACGATATAAGCCTTATCTCTCAAACCTTTATGGTTTAAGACATATTCACAAGCAAAGTTTCCCCTCCCGCCCCTTTTACCTAGTGTAAGACATCTCTTCTCAGATGTGGAATCCAGTCCATAGACCAGACAGATAACAGCAGGGGACAATCTTCTTCCTATGAGAACAATGAAAGCCCTGCCCTCCCTTGACAAGTTTTTCAGGTTTTTCCCTTATCTTAATTGAAGATTGTCCCTCTCTGCAGTCTACCTGGGCACCTCCCTTCTGATCTGGCTGAGCAGTGTTACATCAGTAAAAGGGGCTGGAGGGGGACATTTTGTCATTGAATTACTCTTGAACTACAACTCTGACAGAATTGAAATAACCCTCTCCAAAGTCCAAATACTATGATGATTAATTAGAGCTGCTTTTATTATGAAACATTACTATCCCTTTAAGTCACTTCTGTGATTTCAATTCTTTATTTTACTTTCATCAAGATTTATTACCCCATATTTTATTAATTCAATGAGTTAACTTGGAACTATCACCCTAAATCAAGTCCCCCCCCCCAATAATTAGTCACATAATGATAAGTACTATTATCCAGAATAAGTACCGCGTTATTAAAGCGGAACTTTCACTACAATAACATAGAACCGCAAATGATGACATTAGCGATATGCACACGCTTAGTTTTATTTTCTTGTACAATTGCTGCAGTAACGAATACTATAACCTTGTATGCAGACAGGCACCAGGGAACAGCGCAGACGCAGAAATGCTGGCTCTCTGCGTCCGCGCTGTCCGTCCCCTTCAACTCCACTATTGGCGAGTTGAATTCCTTTGTTCCGAAAGGCACCGGAAAGGACTGACAATGCAGGTGCAGAGAGCGTCTACTGCCAGATTCCAGCCGGTGTCTGCCTGCATAAAAGGTTCTATTTTTCGTTAATTCTGCAACTTTACTTGAAAATAAAACAAAGTGTGTGCATATCGCTAATGTAATTATCATTTTCCGTGCAATGTTATTGTAATGAAAGTTCCGTTTTAAGAAGTCCTACTTCTTCTGAGACTGACGGCCAGGCTTCTTGCTTTAGAGGCATCTGCACTCCTGCGCCATCAGTCACTTCCTGTTACCTTAAAGCGATAGTAATGTTTCATAATAAAAGCAGCTCTAATTAATCATCATAGTATTTGGACTTTGGAGAGTGTTATTTCAATTCTGTCAGAGTTGTAGTTCATGAGTAATTCAATGACAAAGTATCCCCCTCCTGCCCCTTTTACTGATGTAACACTGTTCAGCCAGATCAGAAGGGAGGTGCCCAAGTAGACTGCAGAGAGGGACAATCTTCAATTAAGATAAGGGAAAAACCTGAAAAACTTGTCAAGGGGGGCAGGGCTTTCATTGTTCTCATAGGAAGAAGATTGTCCCCTGCTGTTATCTGTCTGGTCTATGGACTGCATTCCACATCTGAGAAGAGATGGCTTACACTAGGTAAAAGGGGCGGGAGGGGAAACTTTGCTTGTGAATATCTCTCAAACCATAAAGGTTTGAGCGATAAGACTTATATCGTTCTTCATGTTTTTTTAATGCCTACAAAATAAAATAAAGAAAAAACGAAGTATTACTATCCCTTTAAGGTACAATAGAGGAGCTAGGGACGGACAGTGCAGGCGCACAGATGTCTCTAAGCCAAGATGTCTGCGTGCGTGCCTGGATGTCAGTCTCAGAAGAAGTAGCATTTCTTTATAACGCTGTACTTATGCTCAATAATAGCACTATTTCTCAGTTTATCACTATCTTTTTTTAGGGTGATAGTTCCACTTTAAAAGCCCTGTTTAACCCCTTAATGACCGGCCGCGCGCACACACGGTCGGCACTTAACAACGGGTTTTTTTCCCCCCGCATTATAGCGAATTACTTCCTGGACTTACCAGGTACGTCCTCTGTCACTAAGTGACATTTTTGCGTGACGTACCTGGTAAGTCCATTGTCGCGATGGGGTTAAATCAATGGGGATTTGGAGAACGTTTACTTGTCCTGTACGGGACAGTAGCTTTGTTCAAGAACGGATCAAATTCTTCTTCCTACATGAGCCTTTTGGAATTCTTCCCAAATACTTCATTATTTAACCCCCTCCTCCCAGCTGCACCTGCTCTGTGTCAAGCTTATCTCCACTGTATGGTAACTGTATATAACACGCTAGTGTTTAATTTATGAGTTCTTGTTAAAGTCAGAGAATAATGCACTGACTGAAACCTTTTCAGACCTCTGTCCAAATCCACATCGGCAGGATCATTCAGTTTATATTTAACCCCTTTAATGATGCTGGTGAATCTCTTCTGGCAGAAGAAATATAAATATTTTATCAGAGTCTTAATGGGATAGAATATGTAAAGTGAAATTACCTATACTTCCTTTTTAGTTTTTAAAGGAGCAGTAAACTTTTTTTTATTTAAACCTATATGTTATAGAGCTTTTCCTACTGAGTAAAACAAGTGAACTCCAGTTGCTGTCAGTTGTTTTATTCAAAATTTAAAACGGTTCAAATAATCAGGAAGTAAATTTACTGTGTGTTTACTTCCTGATAGTTCTAGCTGACAGGAAGTGAATTTACTGTGTTTACTTCCTTATAGTTCTAACTGACAGGAAGTGAATTTACTATGTTTACTTCCTGATAGTTCTGACAGGAAGTGAATTTACTGTGTTTACTTCCTGATAGTTCTAACTAACAGGAAGTGAATTTACTGTGTTTACTTCCTGATAGTTCTGACAGGAAGTGAATTTACTGTGTTTACTTCCTGATAGTTCTAACTGACAGGAAGTGAATTTACTGTGTTTACTTCCTGATAGTTCTGACAGGAAGTGAATTTACTGTGTTCACTTCCTTATAGTTCTAACTGACAGGAAGTGACTCAGCAGTTTCTATCACATTCTATGGAGAACTGTATGTCACTGACTTTCCTCTATATTAGAATGTAACAAAATATCTAATTGGAATTTGACCACTAGAGGGCACTGCTAATGTAAAAAAAACACAGGTTTAAACTGTAATAACTCTGGAAATATGCATCTCTCAGCAGTGGGAGCACACTTATTTTACTCAACGGGAAAAGTACTACAATATATATTTTTTCATTAAAATAAAGCTTACTGTTTGTATGTACATTGAGCTCCCTGAATCTGTTTTCAAGAGAGCTTTCTGTTAGTGACTTTGGAAACAGGGATAGTGATTTGATGTAAAAAGATAACAACGAGAGCATTCAGTGATGCAGGGAGAGTGTAACATTGTATTACATCACACAGAGCATTCAGTGATGCAGGGAGAGTGTAACATTGTATTACATCACACAGAGCATTCAGTGCTGCAGGGAGAGTGTAACATTGTATTACATCACACAGAGCATTCAGTACTGCAGGGAGACTGTAACATTGTATTACATCACACAGAGCATTCAGTGCTGCAGGGAGAGTGTAACATTGTATTACATCACACAGAGCATTCAGTACTGCAGGGAGACTGTAACATTGTATTACATCACACAGAGCATTCAGTGCTTCAGGAAGAGTATAACATTGTATTACATCACACAGAGCATTCAGTACTGCAGGGAGACTGTAACATTGTATTACATCACACAGAGCATTCAGTGCTGCAGGGAGAGTGTAACAATGTATTACATCACACAGAGCATTTAGTGCAGCAGGGAGAGTGTAACATTGTATTACATCACACAGATCATTCAGTGCTGCAGGGAGAGTGTAACATTGTATTACATCACAAAGAGCATTCAGTGCTGCAGGGAGAGTGTAACATTGTATTACATCACACAGAGCATTCAGTGCAGCAGGGAGAGTGTAACATTGTATTACATCACAAAGAGCATTCAGTGCTGCAGGGAGAGTGTAACATTGTATTACATCACGCAGAGCATTCAGTGCTGCAGGGAGAGTGTAACATTGTATTACATCACACAGAGCATTCAGTGCTGCAGGGAGAGTGTAACATTGTATTACATCACACAGAGCATTCAGTGCAGCAGGGAGAGTGTAACATTGTATTACATCACAAAGAGCATTCAGTGCTGCAGGGAGAGTGTAACATTGTATTACATCACGCAGAGCATTCAGTACTACAGGGATAGTGTAACATTGTATTACATCACACAGAACATTCAGTGCTGCAGGGAGAGTGTAACATTGTATTATATCACACAGAGCATTCAGTGCTGCAGGGAGAGTGTAACATTGTATTACATCACACAGAGCATTCTGTACTGCAGGGAGAGTGTAACATTGTATTACATCACACAGAGCATTCAGTGCTGCAGAGAGAGTGTAACATTGTATTACATCACACAGATCATTCAGTGCTGCAGGGAGAATGAAACATTGTATTACATCACACAGAGCATTCAGTGCAGCAGGGAGAATGTAACATTGTATTACATCACACAGATCATTCAGTGCTGCAGGGAGAGTGTAACATTGTATTACATCACAAAGAGCATTCAGTGCTGCAGGGAGAGTGTAACATTGTATTACATCACACAGAGCATTCAGTGCAGCAGGGAGAGTGTAACATTGTATTACATCACAAAGAGCATTCAGTGCTGCAGGGAGAGTGTAACATTGTATTACATCACGCAGAGCATTCAGTGCTGCAGGGAGAGTGTAACATTGTATTACATCACACAGAGCATTCAGTGCTGCAGGGAGAGTGTAACATTGTATTACATCACACAGAGCATTCTGTGCAGCAGGGAGAGTGTAACATTGTATTACATCACAAAGAGCATTCAGTGCTGCAGGGAGAGTGTAACATTGTATTACATCACGCAGAGCATTCAGTACTACAGGGATAGTGTAACATTGTATTACATCACACAGAACATTCAGTGCTGCAGGGAGAGTGTAACATTGTATTATATCACACAGAGCATTCAGTGCTGCAGGGAGAGTGTAACATTGTATTACATCACACAGAGCATTCTGTACTGCAGGGAGAGTGTAACATTGTATTACATCACACAGAGCATTCAGTGCTGCAGAGAGAGTGTAACATTGTATTACATCACACAGATCATTCAGTGCTGCAGGGAGAATGTAACATTGTATTACATCACACAGAGCATTCAGTGCTGCACGGAGAGTGTAACATTGTATTATATCACACAGAGCATTCAGTGCTACAGGGACAGTGTAACATTGTATTACATCACACAGAGCATTCAGTGCTGCAGAGAGAGTGTAACATTGTATTACATCACACAGATCATTCAGTGCTGCAGGGAGAATGTAACATTGTATTACATCACACAGAGCATTCAGTGCTGCAGGGAGACTAACATTGTATTACATCACACAGATCATTCAGTGCTGCAGAGAGAATGTAACATTGTATTACATCACACAGAGCATTCAGTGTTGCAGGGAGACTAACATTATATTACATCACACAGAGCATTCAGTGCTGCATGGAGAGTGTAACATTGTGTTACATCACACAGAGCATTCAGTACTGCAGTGAGAGTGTAACATTGTATTATATCACACAGAGCATTCAGTGCTGCAGAGAGTGCAACATTGTATTACATCACACAGATCATTCAGTGTTGCAGGGAGAATGTAACATTGTGTTACATCACACAGAGCATTCAGTACTGCAGGGACAGTATAACATTGTATTACATCACACAGAGCATTCAGTGCTGCAGGAAGAGTATAACGTTGTATTATATCACACAGAACATTCCGTGCTGCAGGGAGAGTGTAACATTGTACTACATCACACAGAGCATCCAGTGCTGCAGGTTGAGTATAACATTGTATTACATCACACAGAGCATTCAGTGCTGCAGGAAGAGTATAACATTGTATTATATCACACAGAACATTCCGTGCTGCAGGGAGAGTGTAACATTGTATTACATCACACAGAGCATCCAGTGCTGCAGGTTGAGTATAACATTGTATTACATTACACAGAGCATTCAGTGCTACAGGAATAGTGTAACATTTTATTACATCACATAAAGCATTCAGTGATGTAAAGAGTCTTAACATTGTATTACATCACGCAGAGCATTCAGTGCTGCAGGGAGAGTGTAACATTGTATTACATCACACAGAGCATTCAGTGCTGCAGGGAGAGTGTAACATTGTATTACATCACACAGAGCATTCTGTGCAGCAGGGAGAGTGTAACATTGTATTACATCACAAAGAGCATTCAGTGCTGCAGGGAGAGTGTAACATTGTATTACATCACGCAGAGCATTCAGTACTACAGGGATAGTGTAACATTGTATTACATCACACAGAACATTCAGTGCTGCAGGGAGAGTGTAACATTGTATTATATCACACAGAGCATTCAGTGCTGCAGGGAGAGTGTAACATTGTATTACATCACACAGAGCATTCTGTACTGCAGGGAGAGTGTAACATTGTATTACATCACACAGAGCATTCAGTGCTGCAGAGAGAGTGTAACATTGTATTACATCACACAGATCATTCAGTGCTGCAGGGAGAATGTAACATTGTATTACATCACACAGAGCATTCAGTGCTGCACGGAGAGTGTAACATTGTATTATATCACACAGAGCATTCAGTGCTACAGGGACAGTGTAACATTGTATTACATCACACAGAGCATTCAGTGCTGCAGAGAGAGTGTAACATTGTATTACATCACACAGATCATTCAGTGCTGCAGGGAGAATGTAACATTGTATTACATCACACAGAGCATTCAGTGCTGCAGGGAGACTAACATTGTATTACATCACACAGATCATTCAGTGCTGCAGAGAGAATGTAACATTGTATTACATCACACAGAGCATTCAGTGTTGCAGGGAGACTAACATTATATTACATCACACAGAGCATTCAGTGCTGCATGGAGAGTGTAACATTGTGTTACATCACACAGAGCATTCAGTACTGCAGTGAGAGTGTAACATTGTATTATATCACACAGAGCATTCAGTGCTGCAGAGAGTGCAACATTGTATTACATCACACAGATCATTCAGTGTTGCAGGGAGAATGTAACATTGTGTTACATCACACAGAGCATTCAGTACTGCAGGGACAGTATAACATTGTATTACATCACACAGAGCATTCAGTGCTGCAGGAAGAGTATAACGTTGTATTATATCACACAGAACATTCCGTGCTGCAGGGAGAGTGTAACATTGTACTACATCACACAGAGCATCCAGTGCTGCAGGTTGAGTATAACATTGTATTACATCACACAGAGCATTCAGTGCTGCAGGAAGAGTATAACATTGTATTATATCACACAGAACATTCCGTGCTGCAGGGAGAGTGTAACATTGTATTACATCACACAGAGCATCCAGTGCTGCAGGTTGAGTATAACATTGTATTACATTACACAGAGCATTCAGTGCTACAGGAATAGTGTAACATTTTATTACATCACATAAAGCATTCAGTGATGTAAAGAGTCTTAACATTGTATTACATCACACAGAGCATTAACTGCAGCAGGGATAGTGTAACATTGTATTACATTACAGAGATCATTTGGTGCTGCAGGGGGAGTGTAAAATTGTATTACATCACACAGAGCATTCGGTGCTCCAGGGAGAGTATAACATTGTATTACATCACACAGAGCATTCAGTGCTGCATGGAGAGTGTAACTTGTATTACATCACACAGAGCATTCAGTACTGCAGTGAGAGTGTAACATTGTATTATATCACACAGAGTATTCAGTGCTGCAGAGAGTGCAACATTGTATTACATCACACAGATCATTCAGTGTTGCAGGGTGAATGTAACATTGTATTACATCACACAGAGCATTCAGTACTGCAAGGAGAGTATAACATTGTATTACATCACACAGAGCATTCAGTGCTACAGGGAGAGTGTAACATTGTATTACATCACGCAGAGCATTCAGTACTGTAGGGATAATGTAACATTGTATTACATCACACAGAGCATTCAGTACTGCGTGGATAGTGTAACATTGTATTACATCACACAGAGCATTCAGTGCAGCAGGGAAAGTGTAACATTGTATTACATCACACAGAGCATTCAGTGCTGCAGGAAGAGTGTAACATTTTATTACATCACACAGAGCATTCAGTACTGCAGGGAGACTGTAACATTGTATTACATCACACAGAGCATTCAGTGCTGCAGGAAGAGTGTAACACTGTATTACATCACACAGTGCATTCAGTGCTACAGGGAGAGTGTAACATTGTATTACATCACACAGAGCATTCAGTACTGCAGGGATAGTGTAACATTGTATTACATCACACAGAGCATTCAGTACTGCAGAGAGAGTGTAACATTGTATTACATCACACAGAGTATTCAGTACTGCAGGGATAGTGTAACATTGTATTACATCACACAGAGCATACAGTGCTGCAGGGAGAGTGTAACATTGTATTACATCACACAGAGCATTCAGTGTTACAGGGATAGTGTAACATTGTATTACATCACACAGATCATTCAGTGCTGCAGGGATAGTGTAACATTGTATTACATCACACAGAGCATTCAGTGCTGCAGGGATAGTGTAACATTGTGTTACATCACACAGAGCATTCAGTGTTGCAGGGAGAGTGTACCATTTTATTACATCACACAGAGCATTCAGTTCTGCAGGGATAGTGTAATATTGCATTACATCACACAGAGCAATCAGTGCTGCAGGGAGAGTGTAACATTGTATTACATCACACAGAGCATTCAGTGTTACAGGGATAGTGTAACATTGTATTACATCACACAGATCATTCAGTGCTGCAGGAATAGTGTAACATTGTATTACATCACACAGAGCATTCAGTGCTGCAGGGATAGTGTAACATTGTGTTACATCACACAGAGCATTCAGTGTTGCAGGGAGAGTGTAACATTGTATTACATCACACAGAGCATTCAGTACTGCAGGGATAGTGTAATATTGCATTACATCACACAGAGCAATCAGTGCTGCAGGGAGAGTGTAACATTGTATTACATCACACAGAGCATTCAGTACTGCAGAGAGAATGTAACATTGTATTACATCACACAGAGCATTCAGTGCTGCAGGAATAGTGTAAGATTTTATTACATCACACAGAGCATACAGTGCTGCAGGGAGAGTGAACATTGTATTACATCACACAGAGCATTCAGTGTTGCAGGGAGAGTGTACCATTGTATTACATCACACAGAGCATTCAGTACTGCAGGGATAGTGTAACATTGTATTACATCACACAGAGCATTCAGTACTGCAGGGATAGTGTAACATTGTATTACATCACACAGAGCATACAGTGCTGCAGGGAGAGTGTAACATTGTATTACATCACACAGAGCATTCAGTATTACAGGGATAGTGTAACATTGTATTACATCACACAGAGCATTCAGTGTTGCAGGGAGAGTGTACCATTGTATTACATCACATAAAGCATTCAGTGATGTAAAGAGTCATTGTATCAGAACATTCAGTGCTTCAGAGAGACTATAACACTATATTAAATCACATACTGAATTCAGTGCTGCAGGGAGTCTGTAACATTGTTTTCCTTTGGTGTTGCCTTGGTAACACACCAAGAGAGATCCCTGTCTCCTGCTAGACAGGTACAAAAACGTTGCTTATATAAGGCTCCCTTTTTCAAAAGAAACCCCAGTGTTGGTACCTGTCTCCTCTGCAGTCATCACCCCATTTGCTGTTTTCTTCAGAGGTCCAGCTGGGTCTCTCTCAGACTTACTAACTAGATCCATGAGTGCCAGTTCATGGGAGAGAGGTGAGGAACATATCTTTGGCCTTCCCATGGCATGGTGGGTACCAGCTGGGACTTGAGTTGCCAGTATCTCCTTTAGCAGTTGCTGATAAGAGGTTTCTGCTGGAAGTTCTCTGATATGCTCCAGTTTGGAATGCATACTGTTAGGAGGCCATGTTGCTTCCGATCTGTGCATTTTACTGATCAAAAGTAATGTTTGGTTGGTGTCTGGAGCGTGAATCGGCCTGGCATCTCCTGTATTTTAGCAGGCCCTTACCTGAGGGTATCCCTCTGCCAGCCTACTTGCTTACTGCGGTGGGAGTCCTGACAGGTCACCACCAGACATTCCTTTTGCCTAGGTGTGTAAGAAGCTAATTCCTTTGTATCTCACTTTTTGTTTTATTTTGGATAGACACATAATTACTATTTCCTCATCTATTGGCATCTATTTATATATATATATATATATATATATATATATATATATATATATATATATACACACATCTATATGCATGTATATACAGTACTGTGCAAAAGTTTTAGGCAGCTATGAAAAAATGCTGTAAAGTGAGAATGCTTTCAAAAATGGACATGTTGATAGTTTATTTTTATCAATTAACAACATGCAAAAGTGAGTGAAAAGAAGAAAAATCTAAATCAAATTAATATTTGGTGTGGCCACCCCTTGCCTTCAAAACAGCATTAGTTCTTTTAGGTACAATTGCACACAGTTGTGTAAGGAACTCTGTTCCAAACATCTTGGAGAACTAACCACAGATTGTCTTTGAATTTAGGCACCTCAGTTGCTTCTCTCTCTTCATGTAATCCCAGACAGACTCGATGATGTTGAGATCAGTTTGGCTGTTTGTTTTGTTACCTTTGTGCCAGGGCAGCCTCCTTCCGCAGCTTTATGAAGACACTATTATAGCAAAACCCCTACACAATCAGTATGTGAGCCAAATCTGCCTCTCCCCTTCTCTGTGTGCTCCACTTCTCCCTGTCATTCTGCACACAGAGAGGGGGAGAGGAACAATCGGCATCACATACTGTAGGGGTTTTGTTATAATAGCCTCTTCATAAAGCTGCGGAAGGAGGCTGCCCCGGCACAAAGGTAACGAAAAAAAGAGCCAAACTATAAAGCTGAAGCAGAAGGTGATTGAAGACAATCACCAGCTGTATAACTATTAAACGCGACCATTGACTAGGCGAAGTGACAATCTTGCTGTGTCATGCACTGAGAGATTGTCACATTGGTGTTTTTATCCAGGTGACATGGTGAAAGGATTAAATTGTCGCCCGCTCTTCTGCGTGAGGCCTTTCAAAAGGATACCCTATTACCCATGCTCAGTATTACCGCCTGTTTTGTGTTTACATTTTCTGCTGGTAATTCTGCTCCTCAGAGTTGAGGCGTAGAAGCCACAATGATGGTTTCAAAACCATCGTTTTACAAACAAAAGCAGTGCAGAATGCAGTATACATCATAGAAATCCAACACAGAGTGCCCCCCTTTCTACATATTAACCCCCCACTTTGAAATTCGAATTATAGTGCTTACTTTCACCATTTTAATTCGGCAAATATTGTTCACAATTGACATTTTAACTTTTAAAATTCGACTTACAGTTCTCCCATGACTTTCTTTCTCCATTTAAATTTGATATTGTTCTTCTCCAATTTTTTTCGACGTGCCCTTGTTGTATTTGTATTGCATGATTAACCCTATGTGTACCAGAGAGGTAGCAACGCATTACAAAGTGTTTGCTACCCCTCTGGTACTCATAGGGTTAATAGGGAAGGTATGTGGCTGCATACCTTGCCTGTATATGTGTACAATTTTATTTTTAGTTGTATTTATATTGTAGTTAAAAAAAAAAACTTCAGACCTCAAGGGGGGCATCAGGACCCCTCCTGACACCCCCTAGCATTGATCACCTATCCAGTAGGATAGGTGATCATTGCAGGCCACAATTGCTGGCATTTTTAATAAAGCCCACATAAAATATGTGACAATATATGATAATTGGAGAAGAACAATGTTGAATTTAAATGGAGAAAGAAAGTCATGAGAGCACTGTAAGTCAAATTTTAAAGGGGGGGTTAAAATGTCGAATGTGAACTATATTTGTTGAATTAAAATGGTAAAAGAAAGCACTGTAAATTTCAAAGGGGGGGTTAATATGTCGAAGGGGGACACTGTATGTCAGATTTCGATAATGTGGGGAACACATCTAACACTTAACTTGATCTTTCTGTCATCAAACGTATGCCTATTTCCTTTGTCTTTGACATTTTGCATGTTTTTTTTAGGCAGCAGTTGAATAAAACCAACGCTATTTTTGTTAGTACACTGAAATGTGCTGTCTACACCAGTTTTACTGTGGTTCTGTAATAGAATACCGACGTAACACACGTTTGCAAAATACATGTTGCTTGTTTTTCTTGTAACGCCGGTTTTAGCACGGGTAATAGAATCGAGCCCTAAATGTCTTCAAAATCCCTTACTTTGTGCAAGTGGACCTAGAAGAATTAATGCTGTTTTGAAGGCAAAGGGTGGTCACACCAAATATTAATAAATGATTTAGATTTTTCTTCTGTTCACTCACTGTGCAATTTGTTAATTGAAACAAATAAACATTTTTGAAAGTATTCTTACTTTACAGCAATTTTATATATATATATATATATATATATATATATATAAATATAAAACTAGATGAAATTGGTAAAAAAGGGGGGCTAATAATAATTGGCAAAGTATATATATATATATAGAGAGAGAGAAAATAGAACATCTACAATCCCTTAGGGTTCAATATAGAGAAAACCCTAAAAAGATAAATTACAAAAACAGAAAATATTAAAGGACAACGCTCAATTTCTCAATAAAGCTTTACTGAAATAAATAATAATAATATAAGCAAATTATCCTATATAATAACTCGCTAGTATGTTTGTCAGAAGCCGTCATGAGCAATAGAGACTGCCCGAACGCACGGAACGCTGGGAGCACAAAATCATGAGAGCATGGAATGCTGGGAGCACAGAATCATGAGAGCATGGAATGCTGGGAGCACAGAATCATGAGAGCATGGAATGTTGGGAGCACAGAATGCTGGGAGTTCTGTGCTGGGAGCATTCTGTCCGTTCAGGCAATCTCTACAGTGCATGACTGCGTCGCCGGTAGGACTCCAGCCTCTTAACCCTTTGAGTGCCAGAGGGGTACACAATGCATTGCAAAGCAATCCATTGCATACCCCTCTGGCACTCAAAGGGTTAACATCACCCGGACCTTGGCCCATGTACAGGGGATTTTACACTAGTAATGAATAATACAATAAAATACTAATAAGACAAAGATTAAATATAGGATACTTTATAAAAAATTATGGTACCAAAAAAGAAGAGTTCATCACTATGCTGATGTAAATATAAATGCTACGATGTAATAAGCAGGCAGGTAGACATCTTGATATAGACCTTCAACCGGTAAATTAACTCCGACAATGAACAGTTGCTCCTGTCTTTAGATTTCTGAATTACAATAAAAAGACCAGATAATAAGCAACAGGCAGAGATATGTAGATGCAGATTTTTCTCTCTCCCCCGTCTCTTTAATGTTTCACCCGTGTCTCCTATATCAACTGCCGGAGGCAGAGGTGTATACGTACCTGAATAGGTAAGGTAAAGAGCTTAAAATTCCTCCCGTCTCAGCAAATGTAAAAAAAAAATAAATAAATAAAATATCCTACGTGTTTCATATTAACTGGTATTTGGGCCATGGAGAGTGTTATTTCAATACTGTGGACTGTGTGCTAATTTTATCACTGCTTTTATCTCCAGGTTTCCCCATAGACTGCAATAGGAAAATATTTGATAAAGCAGGTGTTATCATTTATCACCTGCAATAGAATCTAGTCCTGTCAGAGTTGTAGTTAAGGAGTAATTGAATGATAAAGTATCCCCCTCCTGCCCCTTTTACCTAGTGTAAGCCACCTCCCCCTCAGATGTGGAATCTGGTCCATAGACCAGACAGCTCACAGCAAGGGACAATCTTCTTACTGTGATCATAAGGAAAACCCTGCCCCCTTCACAGGTTTTCAGGATTATTCCTTTTGATCACTGAAGATTGTCCCTCTCTGTGATCCATCCGGACAGTCTTGCTGCTCTGTGAACAGTGTTACATCAGTAAAAGCGGCTGGAGGGGGATACTTTATCATTCAATTACTCTTGTACTACAACTCTGACAGTATTGAAATAACGCTCCCCATGAGCCAATTACTATAAAGATTAATTGGAGCTTCTTTTATTGTGAAACATTACTATCCCTTTAATTGGATGTCAAGTACACAGATGTAGACATGGTTCTTTTTTGCCAGACCCAAGGACCCCAAATTCCTCCCATTTTAAGAGAAAATTCATTTTGGGGATCCAGTCCACACATGAATGATATATTGGCTATTAGGATTTCCTGTGCAGACTAAAATAAATGGGGGTGTGATGAGTCTCTCTCTTACAGGAATGGGACCTAACCATAGGTTCATAGAGGTGCACATTATTTCAGATACAAAATGGATTTACTGTAGCATGGGGTATCACAGTAAGAACAGAGCTCGTACCCACCCAACAAAACCCCAACAAAAAAAAACAATTACTTCCAGTCCTAGTATATAAGTCCCCCCATAGCCCTGGAACTCCGTCTCGGACATTGTGTGCAGATTTCCCTAATTTTCCCCCTAAGAGGTCTGGCAACCAATCTGGGAGCTCGTTGACCCAGGATATATGATTCAGCCAATGAGGGAATTGCTAGCAGGACTTGAGGTTTGAAACATCCCAAATAGAATCCTCCCAACAATCTCCAAGTAAACAAAAGCTACATTCCATCTCCCACCATCCCCACTGTGTATTCCAGGCCATCCGTTCAGGACTGGTGACCCCGTGGACTGGGGCCATTGTCTTGAAGGCTGGTGCACGTGTCCGAAGACATCAGTATCTCTGGGAACATACATACTCCCTGACTCCTTGTCTATAATATTGTTCTAGGATGCCTGCAGCCGGCTATCTCCATGTCCAGCACTGACCATGGTGCTGAATGTGGAGTCACCAATCCCTTAGATCCGGAGGACACGTGTGTAAGGATACCTGCTGATGCCTGTACTCAGGGCCAGTGTCAGGGCACAGGGTCTCTGATGGGGGGTTTGGTAGCAGAGAGCAGCGCTCAGGGCCGAACTTTTATTGAACATGAACACTGCGTCAGGGTCATGACAATAGGTTTATTGAAAGACCCAGTTATACAACAAAAACAAGAATCAACAATGTGACTGTGTTTAAAGGACTTATCATATAAGTATATAATATGTACATTGAAATTGCCCAAACTTTTTATAATAGTTTTTTTCATCTTCATCTATTTTTTTTACACGTTTATGTCCTTTTATGGCCTTAACAGTGAGCAGCCTAGAAATGTTTGCAGAGAGATTTCTTCTACAGAACATAGCAGCTATACAGCTCCTTTCCTCCAGAATACACCCACTTCAGTATTCCAGAATATGACCTCTGCTTTCCTCCAGAATACAGCCCCTCCTTTACTCCAGAATACTGCCCCTTCTCTCTTCCAGGATACACTCCCTTCATTATTCCAAAATACGGCCTATCCTGTCCTCCAGAATACAGCCCCTCCTATCTTCAGAATACGGCTTCTCCTTTCCTCCAGAATACGGCTTCTCCTTTCCACCAGAATACAGCCCCTTCTTTCTTCCAGAATACATCCACTTCAGTATTCCAGAATATGGCCTCTCCTTTCCTCCAGAATACGGCCCCTCTTCTCCTCCAGAATACTGCCCCTTCTTTCTTCCAGACTACACCGCCTTCATTATTCCAGAATACGGCCTCTACTGTCCTCCAGAATACGGCCTCTCCATTCCTCCAGAATACGGCCCCTCCTTTCCTCCAGAATACGACCTTTCCCTTCCTCCAGAATATAGCCTCTTCTTTATTCCAGAATATACCCACTTCAGTATTCCAGAATATGTCCTCTCTTTTCCTCCAGAACATGGCCCCTCTCCTTTACTCCAGAATACAGTCCCTCCTTTCCTCCAGAATACGCCCCCTCCTTTGCTCCAGAATATGTCCTCTCCTTTCCTTCAGAATACGGCCCCTCCTTTCCTTCAGAATATGGACCCTCCTTTCCTTCAGACTATCTCCTCTGCTTTCCTCCAGGATACAGCTCTTCTTTTCTTTAAGAAATTGAGAATTGTTTTCTGTGTTTCACCTTAATTTGCAAAGAAATTATAACATTTTTGGAAGCATACACAAATACACACACACACACTCACATACACACACAAATACACACACTTGCACACAAACTCACACATACATAAACACACACTCACATACACACTGACACACACATACATACACAAACACACACACCCTCACATACAAACTCATACATGCATACATAAACACACACACACATTCACACACACACTCATACGCACATACATACATACATACACAAGTACACACACACACTCACATACACATTCATACCCACATACATACACACACACACACACACACTCACATACACACTCATATCCACATACATACATACACTCACATACAAACTCATACATGCATACATAAACACACACACACACACACTCACACACACACTCATACACACATACATACATACATACACACACAAGTACACACACACTCACATACACACTCATACCCACATACATACACACACACACACACACACACACACACACTCACATACAAACTCATACATGCATAAACACACACACACAAACAAAAACAAGCGCACACACACACAGACAAGCAAATGCACCAAGACACACACACACACACACCTACACACAAGAACAAGAACACACACCAACACACACAAACAAGCAACCACACCAAGACACACACACACACACACACACACCTACACACAAGAACAAGCACACACACCTATACACAAGAACAAGCACACGCACCGACACACACACACCTACACACAAGAATAAGCACACACACCAAGACACACACACACAAGAATAAGCACACACACCAAGACACACACACACACACACCTACACACAAGAACAAGCACACACACACCTACACACACACACCTACACACAAGAACAAACACACACACCAAGACACACACACACCTACACACAAGAACAAGCACACACACCAAATACATACACCTACACACAAGAACAAGCACACACACCTACACACATACCTACACACAAGAACAAGCACACACACCTACACACACACACACACAAGAACAAACACACACACCAAGACACACACACACACACCTACACACAAGAACAAGCACACACACCTACACACAAGAACAAGCACACACACCAAGACACACACACATACCTACACACAAGAACAAGCACACACACCAAGACACACACACACCTACACACAAGAACAAGCACACACACCTACACACACACACACACACACACACACACACCTACACACACACACCTACACACGCCTACACCCCTTAGAATCCAACTCAACAATACTCCACATTTTCAGGCAATCTGACAAATCGACTTGCAGACCAATCCAAAGCAAACACATTCATCTCAAACTAAAATACGCTAGCCCTAAAATCTGAAATAAATCAGTATAAATTTAAAGAAAAAGCCTTTAACCCCTTCAGTGCCAGAGGCTCGGGCCATTTTCTGAACCCTGCAGGCCAGACACTTTTTCAACATTTTTGCTATCCTTCCGTTTAGGCTTGATTTCCTCTGGGGATTTTTAGTTACATATGGAAAACTATATATTGTTTTTTTCAGAACGAATTGAGCTTTCTTGTGATACCTTACATGAAGAGAATTTTACATCGTGCAAAAAGCTATGATGTCATAATGACAAAAAAAAGTGAAAATTTACTCATTTTGCTAAAATCACATACTATGTATCAAAAACATTTACCTTGATTGAAAAAGTTTCAATTATTTGAAAAAGCCTCGAGTCCCCCGAGTAAAAAAATACCAAATTTGTATAGTTTTACCTACGTCCATGGCTAGCGTAGAGCCCTAATCACCAGCAGCGCAAAATGACATTTTCAACTTTATAAACTAATATGCGCATTCTAGGGTTTTTGTGGTAAAACTACCCTAAAACAGTGGAATAACTATATAAAACTATATATTTCTGGAAAGTAGACAACCTGCTGCATCTAATGAGGGGTGATTTTCCTTGTTACCCCAAGCCTGGTGTGCACAAATGCCTCCAGAAGATGGCGCTAATGAAAAAAAAAGGCATTTTCTTACATTTCTGCCCCTTCAAATGAACTAAAATGTGTGAAAACCATGGCATTTCCAACTGTATTCATTAGCTAGTGCTCTTAGGAGAAAAATAACACCCCATTGGTATGAGTTCACCTACCTCAGGGGGCGCTACAAGTACAAAACTACACCTATTGCAACCTCTAATTTTTCTAACATTTTCTCAAACATTACCTGTCTGTACAAAAATGGTTATAACAAATACAGAAGTGAAGAAAGGGTACACAAACCATACCATTTTGAAAAGAAGACACCCTGCCGCATCTAATGATGGGTGACTTGCCTTGTTACCCCAAGCCTGGAGTGCACAAATGTCTCCAGAAGGTGGCGCTAATGAAAAAAAAAGGCATTTTCTTACTTTTCTGCCCCTTCAAATGTACTGAAATGTGTGCAAACCATGGTATTTCCAACTGTATTCATTAGCTAGTGCTCTTAGGAGAAAAATGACACCCCATTGGTATGAGTTTAACTACCTCAGGGGGCGCTAGAAGTGCAAAACGACACCCACTACAACTTCAAATTTTTCTAACATTTTCTCAAACATTACTTGTCTGTACACAAATGGTTACAACAACTACAGAAGTGAAGAAAGGGTACACAAACCATACCATTTTGAAAAGAAGACACCCTGCCGCATCTAATGATGGGTGACTTGCCTTGTTACCCCAAGCCTGGAGTGCACAAATGTCTCCAGAAGGTGGCGCTAATGAAAAAAAAAGGCATTTTCTTACTTTTCTGCCCCTTCAAATGTACTGAAATGTGTGCAAACCATGGTATTTCCAACTGTATTCATTAGCTAGTGCTCTTAGGAGAAAAATGACACCCCATTGGTATGAGTTTAACTACCTCAGGGGGCGCTAGAAGTGCAAAACGACACCCACTACAACTTCAAATTTTTCTAACATTTTCTCAAACATTACTTGTCTGTACACAAATGGTTACAACAACTACAGAAGTGAAGAAAGGGTACACAAACCATACCATTTTGAAAAGAAGACACCCTGCCGCATCTAATGATGGGTGACTTGCCTTGTTACCCCAAGCCTGGAGTGCACAAATGCCTCCAGAAGGTGGCGCTAATGAAAAAAAAGGCATTTTCTTACATTTCTGCCCCTTCAAATGTACTGAAATGTGTGCAAACCATGGTATTTCCAACTGTATTCATTAGCTAGTGCTCTTAGGAGAAAAATGACACCCCATTGGTATGAGTTTAACTACCTCAGGGGGTGCTAGAAGTGCAAAACGACACCCACTACAACTTCAAATTTTTCTAACATTTTCTCAAACATTACTTGTCTGTACACAAATGGTTATAACAACTACAGAAGTGAAGAAAGGGTACACAAACCATACCATTTTGAAAAGAAGAGACCCTGCCGCATCTAATGATGGGTGACTTGCCTTGTTACCCCAAGCCTGGAGTGCACAAATGCCTCCAGAAGGTGGCGCTAATGAATAAAAAAGGCATTTTCTTACATTTCTGCCCCTTCAAATGTACTGAAATATGTGCAAACCATGGTATTTCCAACTGTATTCATTAGCTAGTGCTCTTAGGAGAAAAATGACACCCTATTGGTACGAGTTTAACTACCTCAGGGGGCGCTAGAAGTGCAAAACGACACCCACTACAACTTCACATTTTTCTAACATTTTCTCAAACATTACTTGTCTGTACACAAATGGTTATAAAAACTACAGAAGTGAAGAAAGGGTACACACACCATACCATTTTGAAAAGAAGACACCCTGCCGCATCTAATGATGGGTGACTTGCCTTGTTACCCCAAGCCTGGAGTGCACAAATGCCTCCAGAAGGTGGCGCTAATGAAAAAAAAAGGCATTTTCTTACATTTCTGCCCCTTCAAATGTACTGAAATATGTGCAAACCATGGTATTTCCAACTGTATTCATTAGCTAGTGCTCTTAGGAGAAAAATGACACCCCATTGGTACGAGTTTAACTACCTCAGGGGGCGCTAGAAGTGCAAAACGACACCCACTACAACTTCACATTTTTCTAACATTTTCTCAAACATTACTTGTCTGTACACAAATGGTTATAACAACTACAGAAGTGAAGAAAGGGTACACAAACCATACCATTTTGAAAAGAAGACACCCTGCCGCATCTAATGATGGGTGACTTGCCTTGTTACCCCAAGCCTGGAGTGCACAAATGCCTCCAGAAGGTGGCGCTAATGAAAATAAAAAGGCATTTTCTTACATTTCTGCCCCTTCAAATGTACTGAAATGTGTGCAAACCATGGTATTTCCAACTGTATTCATTAGCTAGTGCTCTTAGGAGAAAAATGACACCCCACTGGAATGAGTCGACCTACCTTAGGGGTGCCAGAAGCACATAACTACACCTACCTGTTTGCTTCTTCGAAAATGGCTGCTTGTACTAAAATGTCCATAACTGTTAGAGACATGAAGGAAAGGTATAAAAGGTATACCATTTTGGAAAGTAGACATTCTCCCGCATCAAATGAGGGGTCACTTGCCTTTCTACCCCCTGGGCTGAAGTGCACAAATATTTCCAAAAGGTGGCGCTATGGGAATAAATACAGGTTTTTTTACATTTCCACCACTTCAAAGATACTAAAATCTTTGAAAACCATAACATTTCCTGCTGTATTCAGTACTTGCTACCATCATGAGAAAAATGGTAGCCCATTTGTGTGGGTTAACATACAATATGTGGGTGCTAGGAACACGAACGTAAACCTGACACTTTTGTTTTTTAAATTATCTGCTTGCACTAAAATGGTTATAACCATAATAGATATGCAGGAAAGGTAGAGAAACAATGCCATTTTGAAAAGAAAACAACCTGCCGCATCTAATGAGGAGTCACTTGCCTTCTTACCCAAAGGCTGGTATGCACAAATGCTTCCAGGAGGTGGCGCTAATGAAAAAAAATGCTTTTTTTTACATTTCTGCCCCTTTAAATGTATGGAGCTCTGTGAAAACCATGGAATTTTCAACTGCATTTGTTTGCTAGTGCTCTTAGGAGTCAAACGACACCCCATTGATATGAGTTGAACTACCTTAGGGGGTGCTAGAAGTAGAAAACTACACCTACTACAACCTCTGATGTTTCTAACATTTTCTCAAACCTGACTTGCCTGTATAAAAATGGCTATAACACCTTCAGAATTGAAGAAAAGGTAGATAAACCATACCATTTTGGAAAGAATACAACCTGCCGCATCTAATAAGGGGTCACTTGCCTTTGTACCCCTAAGTTATTTGGAACAACTATTTCCAGAATGTGGTGCTACAGGAAAGAAAAACAAACATTTGTTTTACACATCAGTCACTTCAAAGATACTAAAATGGTTCAATGGCGTGGGATTTCCTAGGAGGACTTCTTGCCAGCCAAAAAAAAATGGTACCCCACTGCTCTGGGTTCACATACCAATTTACGCTACAAGAGCATAGCTACCAGTGAAACAGAAATGGGAAAACAAACAGTGTATGTGTGATTTTATGGCTAACAGATGAAAGAAGCTAGGACGTCAGCCGGTGTATGTGCGGACCTGTGACTACAAGTCTAACAAAATGTGTGAGAGGGTGAGGGATTAGGCAGTGTGTGTGGGTATGAGCAGAGGAGCAAGGATGGTGGTGATGGTGGGGCAGTGTCTGATAGTGTGTATGGGAGATCTCTGACTACCATTGTGCACTGTATGTCCCCTCATACAAAGCACTGCGTTGGACCCCCTTCCTGTTGCACGTGCATTTTTTGGGGCTTTTTCCCCCAATATTTTTGTGTAGACCTCGTTGGGGGCATCAGAACCCATACAATGAGGTCTAAATAAAAAATAAAGGGGGAAAAAATCCTTTATGTGCCACAGGGGTGTCCAGCACACAAAGGGTTAATTTTTTTTAATCGTTACTTTGTATTCAGATGGCGACCAAACAAGCTCTGATCACAAAGTAATGATAAAAAGTCCTGTGTGTACCACAGGAAGGGGGTCTGCATTGAACCCCCCCTCCCAGTGGCACACACATGGTTAATTTTTGATTTAATTTTTTTTTATTATATACCTCATTGAGGGGCATCAGGACCCCCTGATCCCTCCCCAATGAGGTCTTAGTAAAAAAAATATATATGTCCACAAACAGAGTGACCCTGTGAGTGCCACAGGGGTCTGCAGCGCATTGCAAAGCAATGCACTGGATCCTTGTGGCACTCAGAGGGTTAATTTTTTTTTTATCATTACTTGGTAATCAGAGCTTGTTGGGGGGCCATCAGGACCAATCATGATGGCCCCCCAACAATCTCTGATAACGAAGTAATGATAAATGCCCTGTGTGTGCCGCAGAAGGGGGGCTGCATTGGCCCCCCTTGTGGCACACACAGGGTTAATTTTTTTTTCTTTACATTTTTTTTTATTATGGACCTCATTGGTGGGTATCAGGACCCCTCTGATTCCCCCAATGAGGTCTTAAAAAAAAAAAATAAAAGGAATCAAAATAAATGTCCCTGTGAGTGCCACATGGGTCTCCAGGGCATTGCAAAGCAATGCATTGGACCCTTCTGGCACTCAGAGGGTTAATTTTTTTTTTTATTATTATTACTTTGTAATCAGAGCTTGTTGGGGGGCCATCAGGACCAATCCTGATGGCCCCCCAACAATCTCTAGTAACAAAGTAATGATAGAAGCTCTGTGCGTGCCACAGGAGGGGGGGGGGTGCATTGGACCCCCCCCTGTGGCACACACAGGGTTAAAAAATTTTATTTTTTTTTTTTTTTTAATAATAGACCTCATTGAGGGGCATCAGGATTCCCCCTGATCCCCCCAATGAGGTCTTTAAAAAAAAAAAAAAAAAAAACCCCAAAAAATGACCCTGTGAGTGCTACAAGGGTCTCCAGCACATTGCAAAGCAATGTGCTGGGGACCACTGCGGCACTCACAGGGTTAGTTTTTTTTTTTTATTTTTTATTTTTTTTTTTTTTAATATATTCAGACCTCGTGGGGGACATCAGGACCCCTCCTGGTGTCCCCCAAGTAATTGATCTCCCAGCCGATAGGCTGGGAGACCAATTTGGCGACTGCAGGAGAGCAGAAGCTCTCCTGCCTTTCACTCCTACCACCGGTAGGAGTGAATGGGACCGGGGAAACTTCCCCAACGTCATCAGTGACATGTCACTGATGACGTTGGGAGGCTTCCCCCGGTCCCGCCCACTCCTACCCGGAAGTTCGGGTAGGAGAGAAGGAAGAGGAGAAGCTGCGCTTCAGCTGCGCTTCTCCTCTTCTTTTATTGATCTCCCAGCGCGATCGGCTGGGAGATCAATAACAGGGGGGACATGAGGAGTGATCCTCATGTCCCCCCACGATTGCCCAGCTATTTTTTTTTTTTAATGCGGCCACTGCATGCCGGTTATACCGGCTCATGCAGTGACCGCATTTTAGTGGGTACATCGTAGGAGCTTGGCACAGCGGGTACAGCTGTCCAAACTCGTACAATGTACCCACTTGGCACTCAAAGGGTTAAAAAAACAGTAAACTTTTTTAATCAATGCAACACAAAGGTATAACTACATGAATAAGACTCTGGGCTGGAGTCAGCTTTCTAGCCCTCCACCTGTCTAACACCAAACTCCTGGATTACTTACACTAAATATTGTCCCCGTAACGCTGTGTGTGACAAGAGCAATAGTACAGTGTATGGGTGTTCCCCATGATCCTTCTCTCTACCCTTTGTGTAAGGCTATGCGCTAAACAAGACTTAAAGTGGAACGATCACTCCAAATAAAGTGCCCTCCAAATCATTATTCATATAGCGATAAGCATAGAATTACTAGTATTATCCAGACGAAGTTCAGCATTATTAACTAATCCTACTTGATCCGAGACTGACAGGCAGGCTTCTTGCTGTACCCGTATCCGTGCCACCAGTCCCTTCCTGTACCTTAAGGTACAATGCAACTCACCTCTCACCAATCCTGGAGGATTTTTTTTTCCTTTAAATGTTTAAATCCTAACACATAAATCATATTATTAACATCCCATCATCCTACACCGTGTTTTAACTCCATAGATAAACACACTTAATCCTAAATAGTGTAAATATTTACCAGTGGATAAGACCATGCACTGCATAAAGATAATTCCATTCGGAGCGTCTCGTCAGTCAACACATGTTTAGATTATCATCTGCAGGGGAAGTAATGACTGTGCAACCTGTTTAGCCATTTTTGTGGTGTATACTAAACCACGAACAGACACAATGGGGTGTAAAATGCCTCATGGAGGCTCAGCGTCAGATTGTGTGTGAAGTGTGACATTTTTCTTGCTTCGCTATGTAGTTCAGGGACGGGCAACATGTTCTTTTCAAATACTAATTTTGCCGCTTTATTTACCAGTTTATAAATTACTTTAAAGGGATAGTAATGTCAGGAAAAAGTATTAACTGTATGGTATATACAATTAAAAGAGAGTACTTGCACTTATTCGTATCTCTCAGACTGTTATGGTTTGAGAGATATAGGAAAATAAAGTTCTCTGGTCCCTCCCTTTTTTGCTTGACGAGCTATAAAGTTGTCAGAAGCAGACTCTGGTCACTTGACCAGATGTGGCTCTTCAGCAGCGCCGATATCACAATATCTAAAGATAAATACTTAATTTTGAACAGTCTACAAAATGTGCCTGGCTTGCAAGTACACTTTGTAGACCGTTCCAATGAAGTATTTATTTCAAAATAGCGTGATTTGAGCTCTGCTGAAGAGATCTGTCTGGTCAAATGACTGCAATCTGCAGCTGGCAGCTAGATGGCAGACTTGAATAGAACAGCCAGGAAAAGGTAACTTTAGCAAGTTATATCTCTCAGACCATAAAGGTTTGAGAGAAAAGACTTACATTGATGTTAACCTTTTTTAATGTCTACAGTATTAAATCAACTTAAAATTAACCATTACTATCCCTTTAATATCCTCTTGAAATACTAATATGGACAGGTTATTTACCAAGTTAAATATTGTTGTAAAATTCTATCTGTATATTGATTGGACCAGTTTATGTATATCTATATATTGGTGTAAGGTCCAATTCATATTCTATTTTGGTCACTTTATTTACCAGTTTATATGCTGTTGTAATAACCAGTTTATACGCTAATCTGGCTATTTTATTTATAATGTTATATATTGCTGTAACACCCAGTTTATATACCACTTTGGACAGTTGAACAGTTTATAAAGAGATGTAAAGTCCAGTTTATACATTAGTTGGCCAGTTTCTTTTCCAATTGAAGCAGAGTTGTAATGACCATTTTATACACTAATTTGGGCAGGTAATTTGCCAGTTTATATATTGCTGTAATGTCCAGTTTATACACTAATTTGGCGAGGTTATTTGCCATTTTATATATTGCTGTATTGTCCAGTTTATATACTAATTTGGCCAGGTTATTTGCCAGTTTATATATTACTGTAATGTCCAGTTTATACACTAATTTGGACAGGTTATATATTGCTGTATTGTCCAGTTTATATACTAATTTGGGCAGGTTATTTGCCACTTTATATTTTGCTGTATTGTCCAGTTTACACACTAATTTGGCCAGGTTATTTGCCAGTTTATATATTGCTGTAATGTCCAGTTTATATACTAATTTGGCCAGGTTATTTGCCACTTTATATTTTGCTGTATTGTCCAGTTTATATACTAATTTGGCCAGGTTATTTGCCATTTTATATATTGTTGTAATGCCCAGTTTATATTCTAATTTGGCCGGCTTATTTTCCAGTTTATATATTGCTGTAATGTCCAGTTTATATACTAATTTGGCCAGGTTATTTTCCAGTTTATATATCGCTGTAATGTCCAGTTTATACACTAATTTGGCCAGGTTATTTGCCAGTTTATATTTTGCTGTAATGTCCAGTTTAGATACTAATTTGGCCAGGTTATTTGACAGTTTATATATTACTGTAATGTCCAGTTTATATACTATGACCATTTTGTTTACCAGTTTATATAGTGCTGTGGTGTCCAATGTATATACTAATTTGGAAAGGTTATCTACCAGTTTATGTATTACAGTAATGTCCAGTTTACATACTAATTTGACAAGTGTATTTATCAGTTGATATATTGCTCTAACGTCCAGTTTTTATGTTACTTTGGCAGGTTTATTTACTAGTTAATATATAGCTATTATGTCTACTTTATGTAGTGTATTTACCAGTTTACTTATAGCTGTAATGTCCAGTTTGTATACACATTTGACTAGTTTATATACCATTTAATATATATTGTTTTAATGTCCAGTTTATGTTCTAATTTAGCTAGAATATTTTCCAGTTAATATTTTGTGATACTGTCCGGTTTATAAGGTCATTTGGCTAGTTTCCATATCCTTATACTGGACAGTTAATTTAAAGACAACTAACAAATAAAGGTTATTTTCTCATACACGATTTTTATTGAAAACAAGTGATTAGCACAGGGTGTGAAACACAGAGCCCTTGGGCAGAGCCGTCATCACGATCCTGTTCCTCTGATCCTTCACAAGGTACAGCAGCACGGAGGCATCTATATACCAGAGAGCATTTCACAGCTCCTCCTTTGTGTCTCTTTGTGTCTCTAGAGAACAAGGATTTTTTTTCTATCCCACATCCCAGTGTTACCCAGAGCTTCCGCACCTGAGTGTCTATTACGTCTCGAAAGCTCTGATAATACTGGGTGGTGCTTTGTGCAAAAAAACCTTCCTCTATAGAGACAGAGTAAAAGATCCAAAAGGCAAACTGATAGAAAAAAAAGTCTTCCCTGATCAGATGTAGATGCAACTCTGGTGGAGAAAATGATTTCACTATAATAATAAATAAAATTAAAAACAAAAAAACTTAAAACAATGTGCTGAACGATTGTGTGTGTGACCCTGTGTGTGTCTGTGTGCACTTTTGTTCAAGTTTGTATACATGAGTATCTGTGTGTGTAACTGTGTGTGTGTGCGTGGGTATATAATTGTGTGTGTAACTGTGTGTGTGTGCGTGGGTATATGATTGTGTGTGTAACTGTGTGTGTGTGCGTCAGTGTGTAACTGTGAGCATATAACTGTGTATGTGCACGTGTGTGTGTGACTGTGTGTGTGTAACTGTGCATGTGTATCTGTGTGTGTGTAACTGTGCATGTGTATCTGTGTGTGTGTGCGTGGGTATATATTTGTGTGTGTAACTGTGTGTGTGTCAGTGTGTAACTGTGAGTGTATAACTGTGTATGTGCACGTGCGTGTGTGACTGTGTGTGTGTAACTGTGTGTGTGTAACTGTGCATGTGTATCTGTGTGTGTGTGCGTGGGTATATATTTGTGTGTGTAACTGTGTGTGTGCCAGTGTGTAACTGTGAGTGTATAACTGTGTATGCGCACGTGCTTGTGAGATTGTGTGTGTGTAACTGTGTAATTATGTATGTGTTTGTGTCACAGGCATAACTAGTAGCCACCGGGCTCTGGTGCAAAAATTGCTGTGGGCCCCCTGACTACATTGCCCCCCACATTGGCCACCTCCACATTGCCTTCAATCTCAACATTGCCCCCCACATTGCCTCCACATTGCCCCAAACTGCATCCACATTGCCCCCAAATTGCATCCACATCACCCCATAATTGCCTCCACATTGCCCCCAATCTCCACATTGTCCCTAAACTGCCTCAACATTGCCCCCAAATTGCATCCACATTGCCCCCAAATTGCTTCCATATTGCCCCCAAATTGCCTCCACATTGCCCCCAATCTCCACATTGTCCCTAAACTGCCTCAACATTGCCCCCAAATTGCATCCACATTGCCCCCAAATTGCTTCCATATTGCCCCCAAATTGCCTCCACATTGTCTCCAATATCCACATTGCCTCCACATTGACCCCCCCCCCCAGTGTCCATCTCCTACCTTCCTGGTGGTCCAGCGGCATGGCAGGAGAGGTTTGTGCCTCCTTCTGCACAGACCTCAGAAGCTGGAGCTCCCGCGCGGTTCTCTCATCAGTAATGCAGAGCGCTGGGAGATGATGTCATCTTCCAGAGCTCTGCATTACTAGAGTGCCAATGAGGGAGCTCAGCAGCAAGAGGTCCGTGCTGAAGAAGGCACAGACCTCAGCTTGTTACTTACAGGACCCTCGAGTGACGGTGGTTTGTGTGTGCGTTTGTAACCGTGTGTGAATGTGTGTAACTATGTGTGTGTGTGTAACTGTGTGATTATGTATCTGTGTGTACGTGTGCGTATGTGTTTATAACCATGTGTATACATATCTGTGTGTGTGTATGTGTGTGGTTGTGTGTACATGAGTATGTGTGTTTATGAGTGTGTGTGTTTTTATGAAGGTATGAATGAGTGTGCGTGAGTATTTGTGTGTTATGTCTGTGTGCATGTTATTATAGCTTTAATGGGCCCAATTGTGTGGCCCTTGGGAGGGGCACCATAATCCAATCATCCCTCTGTCTAACTGAGTATAACATCCCTGGGTTAGCATGCCATATGGGTATTATTTCATTCCCTTCAATAATATGTTATCTTAGAATTGCAGGTCAACTTAAACCCTCTAGGATGCTTGAGACATATCCAGTGCATTGCAACACATTGGAGGTGTCTCCACCATTCAAGGGGTTAAATGGTTTCATAAAAATAAATGCCTACACCATGAGACGCTTAACAGGTACGTGTGGAAGTACAGTGTGTACCATAGTTAAAGTGTAAGTCAGTGGGGTTTTCTTCAGGGCTGTAATTCCGCAGCTCACAGGAGCTCACTGAAGTCATTTCCTGCATCCACAGATAGAGAGATAACAGAGAGCAAGAATTCTCAGATCCTGTAAACGACACAGTCAGTGAGGAAAGCAGATCGCTTCTGCAACACCGGGCAAACTTATCAACTGGTTCCTATGGCTAGACTGGAAAGGGCTGTGTGGGTATGTAGAAATATTTTAAAGGAGAAGTAACACATCATAACAATAACCACACCTGGAACTTTTGAGCTCACCCTGAGATTCTTCAAATATTAATGCTTAATGTTCCCAGGAAAGTGGATTATTGGAGCTATCTCAGTGTTTTTAGTAAACCCAGAGAGGATCCAATCAGTCATCGTGGAACATTTAACATTCTACTATATCACTTCTTATACACTATAACATTCTACAGTTCTGATATATCACTTCTTATACACTATAACATTCTACAGTTCTGTGATATCACTTCTTATACACTATAACATTCTACAGTTCTGTGATATCACTTCTTATACACTATAACATTCTACAGTTCTGATATCACTTCTTATACACTATAACATTCTACAGTTCTGATATCACTTCTTATACACTATAACATTCTACAGTTCTGTGATATCACTTCTTATACACTATAACATTCTACAGTTCTGATATCACTTCTTATACACTATAACATTCTATAGTTCTGATATATCACTTCTTATACATTATAACATTCTACAGTTCTGATATATCACTTCTTATACACTATAACATTCTGCATTTCTGATATATCACTTCTTATACACTATAACATTCTACAGTTCTGATATATCACTTCTTATACACTATAACATTCTACAGTTCTGATATCACTTCTTATACACTATAACATTCTACAGTACTGTGATATCACTTCTTATACACTATAACATTCTACAGTTCTGTGAAATCACTTCTTATACACTATAACATTCTACAGTTCTGATATATCACTTCTTATACACTATAACATTCTATAGTTCTGATATATCACTTCTTATACATTATAACATTCTACAGTTCTGATATCACTTCTTATATACTATAACATTCTACAGTTCTGTGAGATCACTTCTTATACACTATAACATTCTACAGTTCTGATATATCACTTCTTATACATTATAACATTCTACAGTTCTGTGAGATCACTTCTTATACACTATAACATTCTACAGTTCTGATATATCACTTCTTATACACTATAACATTCTACAGTTCTGATATATCACTTCTTATATACTATAACATTCTACAGTTCTGTGAGATCACTTCTTATACACTATAACATTCTACAGTTCTGTGATATCACTTCTTATACACTATAACATTCTACAGTTCTGTGATATCACTTCTTATACACTATAACATTCTACAGTTCTGATATCACTTCTTATACACTATAACATTCTATAGTTCTGATATATCACTTCTTATACATTATAACATTCTACAGTTCTGATATATCACTTCTTATACACTATAACATTCTGCATTTCTGATATATCACTTCTTATACACTATAACATTCTACAGTTCTGATATATCACTTCTTATACACTATAACATTCTACAGTTCTGATATCACTTCTTATACACTATAACATTCTACAATTCTGAGATGTCACTTCTTATACACTATAACATTCTACAGTTCTGATATCAATTCTTATACACTATAACATGATACAGTTTGAGATATCACTTCTTCTACTCTTTACAGTTCTGATATATCACTTCTTATACACTATAACATTCTACAGTTCTGTGATATCACTTCTTATATACTATAACATTCTACAGTTCTGATATCACTTCTTATACACTATAACATTCTACAGTTCTGATATCACTTCTTATACACTATAACATTCTACAGTACTGTGATATCACTTCTTATACACTATAACATTCTACAGTTCTGTGAAATCACTTCTTATACACTATAACATTCTACAGTTCTGATATATCACTTCTTATACACTATAACATTCTATAGTTCTGATATATCACTTCTTATACATTATAACATTCTACAGTTCTGATATCACTTCTTATATACTATAACATTCTACAGTTCTGTGAGATCACTTCTTATACACTATAACATTCTACAGTTCTGATATATCACTTCTTATACATTATAACATTCTACAGTTCTGTGAGATCACTTCTTATACACTATAACATTCTACAGTTCTGATATATCACTTCTTATACACTATAACATTCTACAGTTCTGATATATCACTTCTTATATACTATAACATTCTACAGTTCTGTGAGATCACTTCTTATACACTATAACATTCTACAGTTCTGATATATCACTTCTTATACACTATAACATTCTACAGTTCTGATATATCACTTCTTATATACTATAACATTCTACAGTTCTGTGATATCACTTCTTATACACTATAACATTCTACAGTTCTGATATATCACTTCTTATACACTATAACATTCTACAGTTCTGTGATATCACTTCTTATATACTATAACATTCTACAGTTCTGATATCACTTCTTATACACTATAACATTCTACAGTTCTGATATATCACTTCTTATACACTATAACATTCTACAGTTCTGATATATCACTTCTTATACACTATAACATTCTACAGTTCTGTGATATCACTTCTTATACACTATAACATTCTACAGTTCTGATATATCACTTCTTATACACTATAACATTCTATAGTTCTGATATATCACTTCTTATACATTATAACATTCTACAGTTCTGATATCACTTCTTATATACTATAACATTCTACAGTTCTGTGAGATCACTTCTTATACACTATAACATTCTACAGTTCTGATATATCACTTCTTATACATTATAACATTCTACAGTTCTGTGAGATCACTTCTTATACACTATAACATTCTACAGTTTTGATATATCACTTCTTATACACTATAACATTCTACAGTTCTGATATATCACTTCTTATATACTATAACATTCTACAGTTCTGTGAGATCACTTCTTATACACTATAACATTCTACAGTTCTGATATATCACTTCTTATACACTATAACATTCTACAGTTCTGATATATCACTTCTTATATACTATAACATTCTACAGTTCTGTGATATCACTTCTTATACACTATAACATTCTACAGTTCTGATATATCACTTCTTATACACTATAACATTCTACAGTTCTGTGATATCACTTCTTATATACTATAACATTCTACAGTTCTGATATCACTTCTTATACACTATAACATTCTACAGTTCTGATATCACTTCTTATACACTATAACATTCTACAGTTCTGATATATCACTTCTTATACACTATAACATTCTACAGTTCTGTGATATCACTTCTTATACACTATAACATTCTACAGTTCTGTGATATCACTTCTTATACATTATAACATTCTACAGTTCTGTGATATCACTTCTTATACATTATAACATTCTACAGTTCTATGATATTACTTCTTATACATTATAACATTCTACAGTTCTGTGATATCACTTCTTATACACTATAACATTCTACACTTCTGTGATATCACTTCTTACACACTATAACATTCTACAGTTCTGTGATATCACTTCTTATACATTATAACATTCTACAGTTCTGTGATATCACTTTTTATACACTATAATATTCTACAGTTCTGTGATATCACTTCTTACACACTATAACATTCTACAGTTCTGTGTGATATCACTTCTTATACATTATAACATTCTACAGTTCTGATATATCACTTCTTATACACTATAACATTCTGCATTTCTGATATATCACTTCTTATACACTATAACATTCTACAGTTCTGATATATCACTTCTTATACACTATAACATTCTACAGTTCTGATATCACTTCTTATACACTATAACATTCTACAGTACTGTGATATCACTTCTTATACACTATAACATTCTACAGTTCTGTGAAATCACTTCTTATACACTATAACATTCTACAGTTCTGATATATCACTTCTTATACACTATAACATTCTATAGTTCTGATATATCACTTCTTATACATTATAACATTCTACAGTTCTGATATCACTTCTTATATACTATAACATTCTACAGTTCTGTGAGATCACTTCTTATACATTATAACATTCTACAGTTCTGATATATCACTTCTTATACATTATAACATTCTACAGTTCTGTGAGATCACTTCTTATACACTATAACATTCTACAGTTCTGATATATCACTTCTTATACACTATAACATTCTACAGTTCTGATATATCACTTCTTATATACTATAACATTCTACAGTTCTGTGAGATCACTTCTTATACACTATAACATTCTACAGTTCTGATATATCACTTCTTATACACTATAACATTCTACAGTTCTGATATATCACTTCTTATATACTATAACATTCTACAGTTCTGTGATATCACTTCTTATACACTATAACATTCTACAGTTCTGATATATCACTTCTTATACACTATAACATTCTACAGTTCTGTGATATCACTTCTTATATACTATAACATTCTACAGTTCTGATATATCACTTCTTATATACTATAACATTCTACAGTTCTGTGAGATCACTTCTTATACACTATAACATTCTACAGTTCTGATATATCACTTCTTATACACTATAACATTCTACAGTTCTGATATATCACTTCTTATATACTATAACATTCTACAGTTCTGTGATATCACTTCTTATACACTATAACATTCTACAGTTCTGATATATCACTTCTTATACACTATAACATTCTACAGTTCTGTGATATCACTTCTTATATACTATAACATTCTACAGTTCTGATATCACTTCTTATACACTATAACATTCTACAGTTCTGATATCACTTCTTATACACTATAACATTCTACAGTTCTGATATATCACTTCTTATACACTATAACATTCTACAGTTCTGTGATATCACTTCTTATACACTATAACATTCTACAGTTCTGATATATCACTTCTTATACACTATAACATTCTATAGTTCTGATATATCACTTCTTATACATTATAACATTCTACAGTTCTGATATCACTTCTTATATACTATAACATTCTACAGTTCTGTGAGATCACTTCTTATACACTATAACATTCTACAGTTCTGATATATCACTTCTTATACATTATAACATTCTACAGTTCTGTGAGATCACTTCTTATACACTATAACATTCTACAGTTTTGATATATCACTTCTTATACACTATAACATTCTACAGTTCTGATATATCACTTCTTATATACTATAACATTCTACAGTTCTGTGAGATCACTTCTTATACACTATAACATTCTACAGTTCTGATATATCACTTCTTATACACTATAACATTCTACAGTTCTGATATATCACTTCTTATATACTATAACATTCTACAGTTCTGTGATATCACTTCTTATACACTATAACATTCTACAGTTCTGATATATCACTTCTTATACACTATAACATTCTACAGTTCTGTGATATCACTTCTTATATACTATAACATTCTACAGTTCTGATATCACTTCTTATACACTATAACATTCTACAGTTCTGATATCACTTCTTATACACTATAACATTCTACAGTTCTGATATATCACTTCTTATACACTATAACATTCTACAGTTCTGTGATATCACTTCTTATACACTATAACATTCTACAGTTCTGTGATATCACTTCTTATACATTATAACATTCTACAGTTCTGTGATATCACTTCTTATACATTATAACATTCTACAGTTCTATGATATTACTTCTTATACATTATAACATTCTACAGTTCTGTGATATCACTTCTTATACACTATAACATTCTACAGTTCTGTGATATCACTTCTTACACACTATAACATTCTACAGTTCTGTGATATCACTTCTTATACATTATAACATTCTACAGTTCTGTGATATCACTTTTTATACACTATAATATTCTACAGTTCTGTGATATCACTTCTTACACACTATAACATTCTACAGTTCTGTGTGATATCACTTCTTATACATTATAACATTCTACAGTTCTGATATATCACTTCTTATACACTATAACATTCTGCATTTCTGATATATCACTTCTTATACACTATAACATTCTACAGTTCTGATATATCACTTCTTATACACTATAACATTCTACAGTTCTGATATCACTTCTTATACACTATAACATTCTACAGTACTGTGATATCACTTCTTATACACTATAACATTCTACAGTTCTGTGAAATCACTTCTTATACACTATAACATTCTACAGTTCTGATATATCACTTCTTATACACTATAACATTCTATAGTTCTGATATATCACTTCTTATACATTATAACATTCTACAGTTCTGATATCACTTCTTATATACTATAACATTCTACAGTTCTGTGAGATCACTTCTTATACACTATAACATTCTACAGTTCTGATATATCACTTCTTATACATTATAACATTCTACAGTTCTGTGAGATCACTTCTTATACACTATAACATTCTACAGTTCTGATATATCACTTCTTATACACTATAACATTCTACAGTTCTGATATATCACTTCTTATATACTATAACATTCTACAGTTCTGTGAGATCACTTCTTATACACTATAACATTCTACAGTTCTGATATATCACTTCTTATACACTATAACATTCTACAGTTCTGATATATCACTTCTTATATACTATAACATTCTACAGTTCTGTGATATCACTTCTTATACACTATAACATTCTACAGTTCTGATATATCACTTCTTATACACTATAACATTCTACAGTTCTGTGATATCACTTCTTATATACTATAACATTCTACAGTTCTGATATCACTTCTTATACACTATAACATTCTACAGTTCTGATATCACTTCTTATACACTATAACATTCTACAGTTCTGATATATCACTTCTTATACACTATAACATTCTACAGTTCTGTGATATCACTTCTTATACACTATAACATTCTACAGTTCTGATATATCACTTCTTATACACTATAACATTCTATAGTTCTGATATATCACTTCTTATACATTATAACATTCTACAGTTCTGATATCACTTCTTATATACTATAACATTCTACAGTTCTGTGAGATCACTTCTTATACACTATAACATTCTACAGTTCTGATATATCACTTCTTATACATTATAACATTCTACAGTTCTGTGAGATCACTTCTTATACACTATAACATTCTACAGTTCTGATATATCACTTCTTATACACTATAACATTCTACAGTTCTGATATATCACTTCTTATATACTATAACATTCTACAGTTCTGTGAGATCACTTCTTATACACTATAACATTCTACAGTTCTGATATATCACTTCTTATACACTATAACATTCTACAGTTCTGATATATCACTTCTTATATACTATAACATTCTACAGTTCTGTGATATCACTTCTTATACACTATAACATTCTACAGTTCTGATATATCACTTCTTATACACTATAACATTCTACAGTTCTGTGATATCACTTCTTATATACTATAACATTCTACAGTTCTGATATCACTTCTTATACACTATAACATTCTACAGTTCTGATATCACTTCTTATACACTATAACATTCTACAGTTCTGATATATCACTTCTTATACACTATAACATTCTACAGTTCTGTGATATCACTTCTTATACACTATAACATTCTACAGTTCTGTGATATCACTTCTTATACATTATAACATTCTACAGTTCTGTGATATCACTTCTTATACATTATAACATTCTACAGTTCTATGATATTACTTCTTATACATTATAACATTCTACAGTTCTGTGATATCACTTCTTATACACTATAACATTCTACAGTTCTGTGATATCACTTCTTACACACTATAACATTCTACAGTTCTGTGATATCACTTCTTATACATTATAACATTCTACAGTTCTGTGATATCACTTTTTATACACTATAATATTCTACAGTTCTGTGATATCACTTCTTACACACTATAACATTCTACAGTTCTGTGTGATATCACTTCTTATACATTATAACATTCTACAGTTCTGATATATCACTTCTTATACACTATAACATTCTGCATTTCTGATATATCACTTCTTATACACTATAACATTCTACAGTTCTGATATATCACTTCTTATACACTATAACATTCTACAGTTCTGATATCACTTCTTATACACTATAACATTCTACAGTACTGTGATATCACTTCTTATACACTATAACATTCTACAGTTCTGTGAAATCACTTCTTATACACTATAACATTCTACAGTTCTGATATATCACTTCTTATACACTATAACATTCTATAGTTCTGATATATCACTTCTTATACATTATAACATTCTACAGTTCTGATATCACTTCTTATATACTATAACATTCTACAGTTCTGTGAGATCACTTCTTATACACTATAACATTCTACAGTTCTGATATATCACTTCTTATACATTATAACATTCTACAGTTCTGTGAGATCACTTCTTATACACTATAACATTCTACAGTTCTGATATATCACTTCTTATACACTATAACATTCTACAGTTCTGATATATCACTTCTTATATACTATAACATTCTACAGTTCTGTGAGATCACTTCTTATACACTATAACATTCTACAGTTCTGATATATCACTTCTTATACACTATAACATTCTACAGTTCTGATATATCACTTCTTATATACTATAACATTCTACAGTTCTGTGATATCACTTCTTATACACTATAACATTCTACAGTTCTGATATATCACTTCTTATACACTATAACATTCTACAGTTCTGTGATATCACTTCTTATATACTATAACATTCTACAGTTCTGATATCACTTCTTATACACTATAACATTCTACAGTTCTGATATCACTTCTTATACACTATAACATTCTACAGTTCTGATATATCACTTCTTATACACTATAACATTCTACAGTTCTGTGATATCACTTCTTATACACTATAACATTCTACAGTTCTGATATATCACTTCTTATACACTATAACATTCTATAGTTCTGATATATCACTTCTTATACATTATAACATTCTACAGTTCTGATATCACTTCTTATATACTATAACATTCTACAGTTCTGTGAGATCACTTCTTATACACTATAACATTCTACAGTTCTGATATATCACTTCTTATACATTATAACATTCTACAGTTCTGTGAGATCACTTCTTATACACTATAACATTCTACAGTTCTGATATATCACTTCTTATACACTATAACATTCTACAGTTCTGATATATCACTTCTTATATACTATAACATTCTACAGTTCTGTGAGATCACTTCTTATACACTATAACATTCTACAGTTCTGATATATCACTTCTTATACACTATAACATTCTACAGTTCTGATATATCACTTCTTATATACTATAACATTCTACAGTTCTGTGATATCACTTCTTATACACTATAACATTCTACAGTTCTGATATATCACTTCTTATACACTATAACATTCTACAGTTCTGTGATATCACTTCTTATATACTATAACATTCTACAGTTCTGATATCACTTCTTATACACTATAACATTCTACAGTTCTGATATCACTTCTTATACACTATAACATTCTACAGTTCTGATATATCACTTCTTATACACTATAACATTCTACAGTTCTGTGATATCACTTCTTATACACTATAACATTCTACAGTTCTGTGATATCACTTCTTATACATTATAACATTCTACAGTTCTGTGATATCACTTCTTATACATTATAACATTCTACAGTTCTATGATATTACTTCTTATACATTATAACATTCTACAGTTCTGTGATATCACTTCTTATACACTATAACATTCTACAGTTCTGTGATATCACTTCTTACACACTATAACATTCTACAGTTCTGTGATATCACTTCTTATACATTATAACATTCTACAGTTCTGTGATATCACTTCTTATACACTATAATATTCTACAGTTCTGTGATATCACTTCTTACACACTATAACATTCTACAGTTCTGTGTGATATCACTTCTTATACATTATAACATTCTACAGTTCTGTGATATCACTTCTTATACATTATAACATTCTACAGTTCTGTGATATCACTTCTTATACATTATAACATTCTACAGTTCTGTGATATTACTTCTTATACATTATAACATTCTACAGTTCTGTGATATCACTTCTTATACACTATAACATTATACATTTCTGATATATCACTTCTTATACACTATAACATTCTACAGTTCTGTGATATCACTTCTTATACACTATAACATTCTACAGTTCTGTGATATCACTTCTTATACACTATAACATTCTACAGTTCTGATATCACTTCTTATACACTATGACATTCTACAGTTCTGATACATCACTTTTTATACACTATAACATTCTACAGTTCTGTGATATCACTTCTTATTCATTATAACATTCTACAGTTCTGTGATATCACTTCTAATTCATTATAACATTCTACAGTTCTGTGATATCACTTCTTATTCATTATAACATGATACAGTTCTGTGATATTACTTCTTATACACAATAATATTCTACAGATCTGATATCACTTCTTATACACTATAACATGATACAGTTATGATATATCACTTCTTATACACTATAACATTCTACAGTTCTGTGATATCATTTCTTATACACTATAACAATCTACAGTTCTGATATATCACTTCTTATACACTACAACATTCTACAGTTCTGATATATCACTTCTTATACACTATAACATCCTACAGTTCTGTGATATCACTTCTTATACACTATAACATTCTACAGTTCTGATATCACTTCTTATACACTATAACATTCTACAGTTCTGTGATATCACTTCTTATACAGTATAACATTCTACAGTTCTGTGATATCACTTCTTATACATTATAACATTCTACAGTTCTGTGATATCACTTCTTATACACTATAACATCCTACAGTTCTGTGATATCACTTCTTATACACTATAGCATTGTACAGTTCTGAGATATAGCCTCTTATAGTAGTAGTAGTGACATTACTATCTCTTTAATACCAACGTTAATGTTCTCAGTCACACATTCAGGGTTAAATTTTGAGTATCAATGCGTTACAATGCATTGGATACTTGTCTGGCGCTTAACAGACTGATTCATTAATTATGTGCAGTTATTGCTCTCAAAACTGGCACATTTGTTCTAAAATCACAGGCAAGTACCCTCTGCATGGGGACACCAGCTAACTCCCAACATAAGTTTCGGCCTAGTTGGGCCTCCTCAGTGAGGTACAACTGGATTCCCTAGGCTCTGAGAGAAAGGGGTCTGTATTACCCTTCACTGTTAGGGAGACCCCCTAAGAGTATTTAAAATATGTATACAAAATGTGAGAGACTTCTGTGGGCGAACAAACAGCACAATGGCCTGTTCTCCGGCTAGTCACCGCTCAGAAGCATCACATTTTAGCACTCTAGTGCCATTACAGAGGAGAAATTTGTATCCTGTGAGCTTAAAAAGCACTGACACTTAAATGTCCAACAGGTGCAAAATCTGCGTCCATTGAACACAATAAAAAAACAATTGAATTTGGTATTTTATTGCAGGTGGTGACTTCAACGCACATTATGGAATGCACTTTTTTAGGCAAAACACTGAGTAGGCGCGGAGTCCCTAACGCATACCTCCCAACATTTCAGATTGCCAAAGAGGGACACTTGTGTATTAAGGGGTGTTGCTGTGGGCGTGGCTGGTGGGCGGGACATAACCAATAATTTTTAGGCTATTTCATGACCTATTTGTACCTCCTTGTGTAACCTAATAAATGACTTCTAACAAGTCCAAAGGTTTTCTATTTGCACAGACTAATTTATAAACCCATGTAATGAAGATTAATATGAGTCTTATTGCTGTGGAGCAATGTGATATACTTACATACACACCTCACAGTCTGATCTCCTAAACACAGGGACACCAGGGTGATACACTTCTATATACACACCACACAGTCTGATCTCCTAAACACAGGGACACCGGGGTGATACACTTCTATACACACCGCACAGTCTTATCTCCTAAACACAGGGACACCGGGGTGATACACTTCTATACACACCGCACAGTCTTATCTCCTAAACACAGGGAAACCAGGGTGATACACTTCTATATACACACCACACAGTCTGATCTCCTAAACAAAGGGACACCAGGGTGATACACTTATATACACACCACACAGTCTGATCTCCTAAACACAGGGACACCGGGGTGATACACTTCTATACACACCGCACAGTCTTATCTCCTAAACACAGGGAAACCAGGGTGATACACTTCTATATACACACCACACAGTCTGATCTCCTAAACAAAGGGACACCAGGGTGATACACTTATATACACACCACACAGTCTGATCTCCTAAACACAAGGACACCAGGGTGATACACTTCTATACACGCCACACAGTCTGATCTCCTAAACACAGGGACACCAGGGTGATATACTTATATACACACCACACAGTCTGATCTCCTAAACACAGGGACACCAGGGTGATACACTTCTATATACACACCACACAGTCTGATCTCCTAAACACAGGGACACCAGGGTGATACACTTATATACACACCACACAGTCTGATCTCCTAAACACAGGGACACCAGGGTGATACACTTCTATATACACACCACACAGTCTGATCTCCTAAACACAGGGACACCAGGGTGATACACTTCTATATACACACCACACAGTCTGATCTCCTAAACACAAGGACACCAGGGTGATACACTTATATATACACCACACAGTCTGATCTCCTAAACACAGGGACACCAAGGTGATACACTTATATACACACCACACAGTCTGATCTCCTAAACACAGGGACACCAGGGTGATACACTTCTATATACACACCACACAGTCTGATCTCCTAAACACAGGGACACCAGGGTGATACACTTATATACACATCACACAGTCTGATCTCCTAAACACAGGGACACCAGGGTGATACACTTATATACACATCACACAGTCTGATCTCCTAAACACAGGGGACACCAGGGTGATACACTTCTATACACACCACACAGTCTGATCTCCTAAACACAGGGGACACCAGGGTGATACACTTCTATATACACCACACAGTCTGATCTCCTAAACACAGGGACACCAGGGTGATACACTTATATACACACCACACAGTCTGATCTCCTAAACATAGGGACACCAGGGTGATACACTTCTATACACACCACACAGTCTGATCTCCTAAACACAGGGACACCAGGGTGATACACTTCTATACACACCACACAGTCTGATCTCCTAAACAAAGGGACACCAGGGTGATACACTTACATACACACCACACAGTCTGATCTCCTAAACACAAGGACACCAGGGTGATACACTTACATACACACCACACAGTCTGATCTCCTAAACACAGGGGACACCAGGGTGATACACTTCTATACACACCACACAGTCTGATCTCCTAAACACAGGGGACACCAGGGTGATACACTTCTATACACACCACACAGTCTGATCTCCTAAACACAGGGACACCAGGGTGATACACTTATATACACACCACACAGACTGATCTCCTAAACACAGGGACACCAGGGTGATACACTGATATACACACCACACAGTCTGATCTCCTAAACACAGGGACACCAGGGTGATACACTTACATACACACCACACAGTCTGATCTCCTAAACACAGGGACACCAGGGTGATACACTTATATACACATCACACAGTCTGATCTCCTAAACACAGGGGACACCAGGGTGATACACTTACATACACACCACACAGTCTGATCTCCTAAACACAGGGACACCAGGGTGATACACTTATATACACACCACACAGTCTGATCTCCTAAACACAGGGACACCAGGGTGATACACTTCTATACACACCACACATTCTGATCTCCTAAACACAGGGACACCAGGGTGATACACTTACATACACACCACACAGTCTGATCTCCTAAACACAGGGACACCAGGGTGATACACTTATATACACACCACACAGTCTGATCTCCTAAACACAGGGACACCAGGGTGATACACTTCTATACACACCACACAGTCTGATCTCCTAAACACAGGGACACCAGGGTGATACACTTACATACACACCACACAGTCTGATCTCCTAAACACAGGGACACCAGGGTGATACACTTATATACACATCACACAGTCTGATCTCCTAAACACAGGGGACACCAGGGTGATACACTTACATACACACCACACAGTCTGATCTCCTAAACACAGGGACACCAGGGTGATACACTTATATACACATCACACAGTCTGATCTCCTAAACACAGGGACACCAGGGTGATACACTTACATACACACCACACAGTCTGATCTCCTAAACACAGGGGACACCAGGGTGATACACTTATATACACACCACACAGTCTGATCTCCTAAACACAGGGACACCATAGTGATACACATATATACACACCACACAGTCTGATCTCCTAAACACAGGGACACCAGGGTGATACACTTATACACACACCACACAGTCTGATCTCCTAAACACAGGGACACCAGGGTGATACACTTCTATACACACCACACAGTCTAATCTCCTAAACACAGGGACACCAGGGTGATACACTTCTATACATACCACACAGTCTGATCTCCTAAACACAGGGACACCAGGGTGATACACTTATATACACACCACACAGTCTGATCTCCTAAGAGAGGGACATCAGGGTGATACACTTCTATACACACCACACAGTGTGATCTCCTAAACACAGGGACACCAGGGTGATACACTTCTATACACACCACACAGTCTGATCTCCTAAACACAGGGACACCAGGGTGATACGCTTATATACACACCACACAGTCTGATCTCCTAAACACAGGAACACCAGGGTGATACACTTATATACACACCACACAGTCTGATCTTCTAAACACAGGGACATCAGGGTGATACATTTATATACACACCACACAGTCTGATCTCCTAAACACAGGGACTCCAGGGTGATGATACACTTCTATACACACCACACAGTCTGATCTCCTAAACACAGGGACACCAGGGTGATACACTTCTATACACACCACACAGTCTGATCTCCTAAAAGAGGGACATCAGGGTGATACACTTATATACACACCACACAGTCTGATCTCCTAAACACAGGGACATCAGGGTGATACATTTATATACACACCACACAGTCTGATCTCCTAAACACAGGGACACCAGGGTGATACACTTCAATACACACCACACAGTCTGATCTCCTAAACACAGGGACACCAGGGTGATACACTTCTATACACACCACACAGTCTGATCTCCTAAACACAGGGACACCAGGGTGATACACTTCTATACACACACCACACAGTCTGATCTCCTAAACACAGGGACACAGGGGTGATACACTTATATACATACCACACAGTCTGATCTCCTAAACACAGGGACACCAGGGTGATACACTTCTATACACACCACACAGTCTGATCTCCTAAACACAGGGGCACCAGGGTGATACACTTATATACACACCACACAGTCTGATCTCCTAAACACAGGGACACCAGGGTGATACACTTCTATACACACTATACAGTCTGATCTCCTAAACACAGGGACACCAGAGTGATACACTTATATACACACCACACAGTCTGATCTCCTAAACACAGGGACACCAGGGTGATACACTTATATACACAGCACACAGTCTGATCTCCTAAACACAGGGACACCAGGGTGATACACTTCTATACACACCACACATTCTGATCTCCTAAACACAGGGACACCAGGGTGATACACTTATATACACACACCACAGTCTGATCTCCTAAACACAGGGACACCAGGGTGATACACTTCTATACACACCACACAGTCTGATCTCTTAAACACAGGTACACCAGGGTGATACACTTCTATACACACCACACAGTCTGATCTCCTAAACACAGGGACACCAGGGTGATACACTTCTATATACACACCACACAGTCTGATCTCCTAAACACAGGGACACCAGGGTGATACACTTATATACACATCACACAGTCTGATCTCCTAAACACAGGGACACCAGGGTGATACACTTATATACACATCACACAGTCTGATCTCCTAAACACAGGGGACACCAGGGTGATACACTTCTATACACACCACACAGTCTGATCTCCTAAACACAGGGGACACCAGGGTGATACACTTCTATACACACCACACAGTCTGATCTCCTAAACACAGGGACACCAGGGTGATACACTTATATACACACCACACAGTCTGATCTCCTAAACATAGGGACACCAGGGTGATACACTTCTATACACACCACACAGTCTGATCTCCTAAACACAGGGACACCAGGGTGATACACTTCTATACACACCACACAGTCTGATCTCCTAAACACAGGGACACCAGGGTGATACACTTCTATACACACCACACAGTCTGATCTCCTAAACACAGGGACACCAGGGTGATACACTTACATACACACCACACAGTCTGATCTCCTAAACACAAGGACACCAGGGTGATACACTTACATACACACCACACAGTCTGATCTCCTAAACACAGGGGACACCAGGGTGATACACTTCTATACACACCACACAGTCTGATCTCCTAAACACAGGGGACACCAGGGTGATACACTTCTATACACACCACACAGTCTGATCTCCTAAACACAGGGACACCAGGGTGATACACTTATATACACACCACACAGACTGATCTCCTAAACACAGGGACACCAGGGTGATACACTTATATACACACCACACAGTCTGATCTCCTAAACACAGGGACACCAGGGTGATACACTTACATACACACCACACAGTCTGATCTCCTAAACACAGGGACACCAGGGTGATACACTTATATACACATCACACAGTCTGATCTCCTAAACACAGGGGACACCAGGGTGATACACTTACATACACACCACACAGTCTGATCTCCTAAACACAGGGACACCAGGGTGATACACTTACATACACACCACACAGTCTGATCTCCTAAACACAGGGACACCAGGGTGATACACTTATATACACACCACACAGTCTGATCTCCTAAACACAGGGACACCAGGGTGATACACTTCTATACACACCACACAGTCTGATCTCCTAAACACAGGGACACCAGGGTGATACACTTACATACACACCACACAGTCTGATCTCCTAAACACAGGGACACCAGGGTGATACACTTATATACACATCACACAGTCTGATCTCCTAAACACAGGGGACACCAGGGTGATACACTTACATACACACCACACAGTCTGATCTCCTAAACACAGGGACACCAGGGTGATACACTTATATACACATCACACAGTCTGATCTCCTAAACACAGGGACACCAGGGTGATACACTTACATACACACCACACAGTCTGATCTCCTAAACACAGGGGACACCAGGGTGATACACTTATATACACACCACACAGTCTGATCTCCTAAACACAGGGACACCAGGGTGATACACTTATATACACACCACACAGTCTGATCTCCTAAACACAGGGACACCATAGTGATACACATATATACACACCACACAGTCTGATCTCCTAAACACAGGGACACCAGGGTGATACACTTATACACACACCACACAGTCTGATCTCCTAAACACAGGGACACCAGGGTGATACACTTCTATAAACACCACACAGTCTAATCTCCTAAACACAGGGACACCAGGGTGATACACTTCTATACATACCACACAGTCTGATCTCCTAAACACAGGGACACCAGGGTGATACACTTATATACACACCACACAGTCTGATCTCCTAAGAGAGGGACATCAGGGTGATACACTTCTATACACACCACACAGTGTGATCTCCTAAACACAGGGACACCAGGGTGATACACTTCTATACACACCACACAGTCTGATCTCCTAAACACAGGGACACCAGGGTGATACGCTTATATACACACCACACAGTCTGATCTCCTAAACACAGGAACACCAGGGTGATACACTTATATACACACCACACAGTCTGATCTTCTAAACACAGGGACATCAGGGTGATACATTTATATACACACCACACAGTCTGATCTCCTAAACACAGGGACTCCAGGGTGATGATACACTTCTATACACACCACACAGTCTGATCTCCTAAACACAGGGACACCAGGGTGATACACTTCTATACACACCACACAGTCTGATCTCCTAAAAGAGGGACATCAGGGTGATACACTTATATACACACCACACAGTCTGATCTCCTAAACACAGGGACATCAGGGTGATACATTTATATACACACCACACAGTCTGATCTCCTAAACACAGGGACACCAGGGTGATACACTTCAATACACACCACACAGTCTGATCTCCTAAACACAGGGACACCAGGGTGATACACTTCTATACACACCACACAGTCTGATCTCCTAAACACAGGGACACCAGGGTGATACACTTCTATACACACACCACACAGTCTGATCTCCTAAACACAGGGACACAGGGGTGATACACTTATATACATACCACACAGTCTGATCTCCTAAACACAGGGACACCAGGGTGATACACTTCTATACACACCACACAGTCTGATCTCCTAAACACAGGGGCACCAGGGTGATACACTTATATACACACCACACAGTCTGATCTCCTAAACACAGGGACACCAGGGTGATACACTTCTATACACACTATACAGTCTGATCTCCTAAACACAGGGACACCAGAGTGATACACTTATATACACACCACACAGTCTGATCTCCTAAACACAGGGACACCAGGGTGATACACTTATATACACAGCACACAGTCTGATCTCCTAAACACAGGGACACCAGGGTGATACACTTCTATACACACCACACATTCTGATCTCCTAAACACAGGGACACCAGGGTGATACACTTATATACACACACCACAGTCTGATCTCCTAAACACAGGGACACCAGGGTGATACACTTCTATACACACCACACAGTCTGATCTCTTAAACACAGGTACACCAGGGTGATACACTTCTATACACACCACACAGTCTGATCTCCTAAACACAGGGACATCAGGGTGATACACTTATATACACACCACACTGTCTGATCTCCTAAAAAGAGGGACATCAGGGTGGGAAAGAGGGACAGAGGGATTTGGGTCTAAAAGAGGGACTGTCCCTCCTAAAGAGGGACACTTGGGAGGTGTGCTAACGTGCAATGAAAATCACCGGTTTATGTTAAAAAAGTGGTGTCCAACACACACTTGTGCATAAAAAAACAAAATAAGCTTAACCCTATGAGTACTAGTGGGGTATGCAACGCATTGCAGTAAGATGCAAACAAGCTGCTCTAACCAGAAATCCAGGCAAGTATAGGTATGGCAGAGGCGTAACTAGAAGCCTCCGGGCCCTGGTGCAAGAAGTGCCACGGGCCCCTCCACACCACTACATTGCTCCGCTCAACCACACTGACCCCCTCTACAGTGCCCCTCAATCTTCACAATGCCCCCATCTCCTACTTCCCTGGAGCTCCTGTGCGGTCCTCTTGGTAATGCAGAGCGCTGGGAGATGATGTCATCACTCTGCATCACTAGAGCACCAGAGGGAGACTGCAGGTGCCAGGTGGAGGGGTTGCAGGGGGCGGCCGGGCCCCTGGAGTGACGGGCCTGGTCTGCGAGACAATACCGATAAGAAAATTCACTACCAGTGGAATGTAAATGTTAAAATAATTTGCATGAGTGTTTAACCTGTCATGTATTGTGTATTCAGCATTTATTTGTATGCTTGAAGACAAAACATGGGGAAAATTCACTAAGAAGTGATAAAGAGGTGATAAAGATGTGATAAGGTGGAGATAACGTCTCCAATTTATCACTTCTCCAGTTCCTATGTTATTCTATAGAGCCTATTCACTAAGATCTCCAAAGCTGAAGAAATCTTAGTGCACTGACTCCAGAGAATATCATAGGAACTGGAGAAGTGATATCACTGGAGACGTCATCACCACTTTATCACCTCTTTATCACTGCTTAGTGAATCTTCCCCATAGTGTCTTGACAGCTTAGATTCTGGAGTCACTCAGTTAGCCAATAAAGGTATTATTTTTGCTTTACCAGACTACTGTTTTTTTTTTCCCCTATGGCTAATATAGTACCACCCTTTACCTATATTTCAATGGAAACAGTCTGTTTTGTGAGCCATTAATTCATTTGGTTCGAGTGATGATTGGTACATCAATTCAACCAATAGGAACAAAGAAAGAGATATCACATGACATTAGAAACACTATAAAGGGTTGACTTAAAGTGTTAGTAATGTCCCATAAATTTTTTTTTATAGATTTGTAGAGGGTAAAAAAGAACCGCATTGCCACAAACCCCATCTCTCAAACCACTATGGATTGAGAGATATTGGCAATCAAAGTTACCCCTTCCATCCCCTTCTCCTGATGTCACGATAAGGCTCTTCAGCAGAGCCAAAATCCATTATTAAAAAATAACTACTTCATGGGAACGGTCTACAAAGTGTGCTTGCAAACCAGGCACACTTTGTAGACCATTCCATTGAAGTAATTCTTTTCTAATAATGGAATTTTTGGCTCTGCTGCAGAGCCGACGGCTGGTCCCCAGACTAGGATCTCCTGCTGTCAGCTAGACGCTGACATCAGGAGAAGTGGAGGGAACAGGGAACTCTGATTGTGAATATCTCTCGAACCACAGCGGTTTGAGAGATGGGGTTTGTGGCAATGAGATTCTTCTTTTACCTTCTACAAATCTATAAAATTGTTATGGGACATTACTAACACTTTCAAATGACACGATCTGCAAAAGTCTAAAAGGGGCTTGACTGTCCCTTTAACTCTGAGTGCCAAAGGGGGTATGCAATGCATTGCTCTGGCACTCAAAGGGTTGATTCTTTTTTAAGACAAACTTAAATTGTCTTAAAGTGACAGGTCCATTTTAAGCTTGTATATTTGAAAACATCATTCAGTACTGATTATGTGTTATATGAGCCCAATGGGGGTCCCACGTTTTTTTTTCAGTTGTGAGTCACGTGATCAAAGGGCCATGTTTTTCATTTTTTATTGATAACGATGGTGAAATTCAGCCTGTGAGCTATTTGAAAAAATATGGATTTGTTTATTTATTCATTAAATCATTGACAATACGTACATTTAACCCTTTAAGTCCCCTCCTGCCCCTTTTACCTAGTGTAAGCCTCCTCCCCTCATATGTGGAATCTGGTCTCTTGACCGGACAGGTCACAGCAGGGGACAATCTTCTTACTGTGAGAACAATGAAAACCCTGCCCCCCTTGACAGGTTTTCCCTTATGCTCACTGAAGATTGTCCCTCTCTGTGATCCATCACTGCTCTGAGGTGAGCAGTGTTACATCAGTAAAAGGGGCGGGAGGGGGATACTTTATCGTTCAATTCCTCTTGTACTACAACTCTGACAGTATTGAAATAACACTCTCCATGGCCCAAATACTATGAAGATTAATAGGAGCGGCTTTTATTATGAAACATTACTATCCCTTTAATGTGTGCTTGTAAACTAGGTAAACAACTTGGTTTTTTTTTTTCAAAATCTCAGGAGGGCCGCATCTAGCTGCTGGGCCACCCGTCGGACACCTTTGTATTAGCCAAAAGACCAACAGATACTACATTTAGGAAATATTAAAATCCGGAAATAAACTATTTATGGAGGAAGTGCACAAATTTACCAGTCCCAATGTTTGCCTGTAATGCCAGGGACTAAATTTCAGGGTATATACTAGAGCGTACGATCACTGTAGTTCTTACTGGTGGACAGTCTCCACCATCAATAGGACATTAAAGGGATAGTAATGTTTCATAATAAAAGCAGCTACAATTAATCTTCATGGTATTTGGGCCATGGAGAGTGTTACTTCAATACTGTCAGAGATGTAGTTCAAGAGTAATTGAATGATAAAGTATCCCCTCCTGCCCCTTTTACTGATGTAACACTGCTCACCTCAGAGCAGCAAGACTGTCTGGATCGATCAGTGAGCATAAGGAAAAACCAAGGGGGGCAGGGTTTTCCTTATGATCACAGTAAGAAGATTGTCCCCTTGCTGTGATCTGTCAATGAACAGATTCCACATCTGAGAGGAGACGACTTACACTAGAAAGGTTCGGGAGGGGGATACTTTATCATTCAATTACTCTTAATTGGAGCTGTTGTTTTTGTGAAACATTACTATCCCTTTAATGCCAGCAAGTCCCATATTCATGCCCGGGAACTCTCCAGATCTGAACCAGAGACTGTTTTTATACCTAATTACATTGCTGAAATGGCCATGAACTCTCGTTGTTCCTCTCTTGGCACATGCGGTGTTAATGGGAGGCGGCCTTTTAGCATAAGTAGCTTATTAAATCAGCATTAGGCAAGTGTAGGGACAGAAAATCTATTCCAGTCCCTGATTAAGTGATGAATCATGTTAGTACTTTTACCCTAATATCTCCTAATCTCTACATGTGCTGGTCTTTTGGCCGACATGATACATCATGGACGTCGAACATGCAGCCCGTGGGCCAAATGCATCTTGCCCGATCCCAGGGTGTGGCGCTCCTGAGATTTTTTTTTAGCAAAAACATAATTAACCATCTCACATGAACTAGTAGACCAGTAAGCTTAATGGACTGCCAGTAACTTACAGTTCAAGAATATTTGTCTGTTAAATAGCAGGACCCCTGAGGAAGCGGATAGTATCTTCCACGGTACGCGTTGGGATAGCAAAAAGATTGATCGTTACTGATTGCAAATTCCCTCAAGGCACGCCTCCAATGCAGAAGCACTACATCATATGAAATCCACAGGAGAGACATCGACAACCAGTGGTGTAACAATAGGGGTCACAGGGTAGCAAATGCAACCAGTCCCGTCACTTTTGGGGGCCCAGCCTCCTCCTGCGACTCCTCCCTGCCCGGCACCCGCAACAAGCTGAGGTCTGTGCCTACTTCAACACAGACCTCTATTAGCAGCTGAGGGCCCTCTCTGTCTTCTGCACTCTAGCAATGACATCATCTACCAGCGCGCTTCATTACTGGAGAGAGGACTGAACGGGAGCTCTAGCTTCTAATAGATGTCTGTGCAGAAGGAGGCACAGAGCTCTCCTGCCATGCTGCTGGACCACCAGGGAGGTAGGAGATGGACACCAGAGGTCAAAAGGGGCATTGTGGAGGTGGAAAAATGATTGGGGGCAATGTGGAGATGATGACCAATGTGGGCAATGTGGAGGTGGCCAATAGGCGCAATGTGGAGATGGCCAATGGGAGGGCAATGTGGAGGTGGTCAATGGAGGCAATGTGGAGGTGGCAATGTTGTAAGGGGGGGGGGGCATGACAATTTTTGCACCAGGGCCTGGTGGCTTCTAGTTACGCTTCTGTCCACAACAGAGGACGGAGCCTCAAACACCAACCAAAGGACACTATACGGAGGGGCTGTGAGTATCTTCAGTACCAGTGTACGGACTGTTTGATTGGGCTGTTGTTTAGCCGGAGGTGATACATATGTGTATTGTTACATTGTATCTTATGACAGTTCTGAGGGAAGACAACAGATGAGGCAGTTGGACTTGAGTGGGAGACAAAGAGCTATTATTTCAAGGATCTTGTAAGTGTTATTTTATATTGTGCGTGATAAATAACAAACTCTTCTGTTACAAGGTGTTCTTCCTATTGATTATAGATTTACCTACAGTTTCCTATGGAGGAAAGCCGTGTGGGAAGCCGAATGTGGATCGTCTGAATGCGCCAGAGTTGATTCGTTATCTGATTGACTCATCTCCATTATTTTCATTTTATCTCCGTTATTTTCATGAACGTCCATTCTCATCTTGCTTTGGGCCGATTATACGACTAACACTGGACTGAGATAAGTGGGGATTGGTTGTATCCACATTTCGGGACATAACCTGTTTTTGATATTGTTAATGCACAACTTTAACCCTTTCAATGTCAGAGGGGTATTCAACGCATCGCAAAGCAATGCGTCATGTACCCCTTTGGCACTGAAAGGGTTAAGTTTACTTTTAAATAGCAGTATTGTCCTTGATATAACTAAATCCATATTTTGAATAGCTGACAGGATGTTTTCTCCATTGGTAACAATAAAAAAATGTGTGGCCGAGGTTTCGTCCCTGGACCGTGCGTTTACAGAAGATGAAATACGCACAGAGATTCGGCAATTACCAACGGGGAAGAGTCCTGGCCCCGACGGCCCGCCAGCAAGCTATTACAAAACGTTCTTACATATTCCTCCTCAATGGATGACACTTGCTTTCAACTCTATTTCTGACTACACTATATTCCCTCCCCAGGCTCTTGAGGCTCACATTACAGTGATCCATAAAGACGGGAAAGATCCTGAGAACTGTGCTAATTATAGGCCGATCTCCTTGCTAAATGTGGACCTTAAAGTGATAGTAATACTTAAAATGTAAAAAAATATATGTTATAGGGTTTATCCCCCTGAGTAAAATAAGAGTACTCCCACTGCTGAGAGGTGTTTTATTCAAAAGTTATTAATTTTCAAAGTTGAATTTTTTAGGTGCATTATCACAGTGGCCTGAAATTGTACAGTGGCGCTGTTGCTACACGATCCTATGGACAACTCTGGTCAGTTGACCATAAATCTCCATAGGATGGTGTAGCAACAGCGCCACTGTACAATTTCAGGTCACTGTGATATTGCACCTAAAAAATTCAACTTTGAAAATTAATAACTTTTGAATGAAAGACCTCTCAGCAGTGGGAGTACTCTTGTTTTACTCAGGGGGATAAACCCTACAATATATTTTTTTTTACATTTTAAGTATTACTATCCCTTTAAGTTGTACGCTAAGCTTTTTGATGCTAAGATTAAAAGAATATCTACCTACTGTGGTCCTCACAGATCAAGTTGGCTTTGTAACAGGCCGTCAAGAGAAAGACAACACAGCACGCATTGTTTCGATCCTTCACCGTGTATCGATCTCTAAAGACCCAACAATATTACTCTCATTAGATTCTGAGAAAGCCTTCAACGGGGTTCATTGGGGATTTTTATTTGGAGTACTTGAATCTATAGAGATGGGTCCTAGATTTTTGAATTGGATCCGGGCGTTATACTCGGGACCCACTGCTAGAGTTAAGATGAATGGAGCACTCTTCGCTCCCTTCCCTATTTCAAACGGCACACGGCAGAGTTGCCCTCTATCACCCTTGCTATATGTGCTAGCTCTGGAACCTCTATTGTGCTCTATCCGATTGCACCTGGTTATTAAGGGTGTTTCGGGACTTGATAGGGACTTCAAAGTCTCGGGATTTGCAGATGACATACTACTTACCTTGACAGATCCCGTTGTTTCATTGAGAGTAGTTATGTCCCTGTTAGACGAATATGGTTTTCTCTCTAACTCGCGTACTAACTCTTCCAAATCTTAAGTTCTGAACATAAGCCTAGTCGCCTTGCTATGCCGTGCCTTACAAACGGAATTTCAATTTGTATGGCCATCGTCTCATATCACTTATCTGGGGGTGCAAATGTCATCCTCTATTTCATCTTTATATACTCATAATTATGTACCCTTACTGAAGGCAATTTCAGACACTTTACAGTCTTGGACAGACTTACACATATCTTGGTTTGGACACATGAACGTGGTGAAGATGATGATTCTTCCACGTATCTTGTACACATTCCAGACATTGCCGATTCGTCTCCCCAAATCCTTCTTTCATTCTCTACACTCCTTAATTTCTAAATTCATCTGGTGGAAAACGTCGCCTCTATGTGGAAGGAAACTACTGATGGTCCCTCGGAGAGAGGGAGGTCTGGCGCTGCCGGATTTTGAATGGTACTATGATGCCTGTGTACTTGCCAAGCTGGTAGACTTGATGTGGAATTCTGTTTGGGCTGACTGGCTTCACATCTCTCTACTGACATGCCCACACCTTGACCCAGGGCAACTGCTCTTTGTGCCAAGAACCAAGATTCCTAAAGCTCTACTGAAATGTCCTATCCTGGGTCAGGTTCTGCGTCTTTGGAGGAGAGGGGATCGTAGGGGCTGGTCGGCATATCCTTCTCTGATCCTTGCACCTCGGGGCAACCCTGACTTTCCCCCGGGTATAAAAGTGGAGACATTTAGGTGCTGGGAGACCCTGGGATTGGGTCGGGCCGCCTTCTTGGTTGTTGAAGGGAAACCTATTGCATTCCATGAACTGGTGTCGACGAGGGGAATCCCAGGGTCGGAATGGTGGAGATATTTACAGATACGGCACTATATCCAGCGTTTGCTACAACTGGGATCTTTGAGGAGACCCCTGACACCAATGGAAAACTTTCTAGTCACAGATAGGGGCCAGCCAGGGTTGCTTTCCATGCTATACAAACTACTGGGGGATGTTGGTACCCCAGACCTTCCAAGCTTTGCTATTGCTTGGAGTAAGGAGCTGCAGATACCTATCTTGGAGACTTGGGATGTGTGGCGGAACATCTTTTGTCTAGCACACCATCTTCCTGAGGATGTTCCTTCCCAAGAGGGGTTTTATAAATTGGTTACTAGGTGGTATCTGACGCCTTCTCGACTTTCAAAGATGAATTGTGGAATGTTGGATAAATGTTGGAGGTGTGGGGAAATAGGAGGCACAATGACACACATCTGGTGGACCTGCCCATTGATTGTAGCTTATTGGTCCAAGATTGAATGTGCTTTGGGCGATGTGCTGGGTTTCACAGTTCTCGGAGACCCTCTTCTTTTTCTTTTTTCCTTGTGAGATTCCTTCCCGACACGGAAGTTCCCTTTACTTCATTTCATGCTGACCGCAGCTCGTTTGACCATCGCATCTTCATGGAGGGGCGAGTCAACTCCCTCTCTGGACCTCTGGAGAGGGAAGGTCAACCATTTCAGGGACATGGAGAGACTCCACGCTTACTTGCTGGGTAGGGCTCGGGAATACAGAACTATGTCTTTGGAATTGTCTTGGGATTCAATCTGACTTTGCAATCTCCTTGCTAATAACCTGTTTATTTGTTTTGCTTCAGACTTGAAGATTTCCATGTAATCTTTTGGATATGGATACGTAATTTTTTGAATCAGTCAATAAACATTTTAAAATTGAAAAAAAAAATGTGTGGCCCTCACACTTATGTCCATACCTCCCAACATTTCAAATAGCCAAAGAGGGACACTTTTGTTTTAGGTGTTGGAGGTGGGTGTGGCTGGTGGATGGACCACTGCCAATAATTTTTCTGTTATATCATGACCTTCTGATACCTCTTTTAGATTTAGAGTTGGAACAAAGCATTGTATTTACACAGACTAATTCATAAATACAAATACTGAAGTTTAAACAAACACTTATGTCTGATCTCCTAAACACAGGGACACCAGGGTGATACACTTATATACACATCACACACTCTGATCTCCTAAACACAGGGACACCAGGGTGATACACTTCTATACACACCACACAGTCTGATCTCCAAAACACAGGGACACTAGGGTGATGTACTTATATACACACCACACAGTCTGATCTCCTAAACACAGGGACACCAGGGTTATACGCTTATATACACACCACACAGTCTGATCTCCTAAACACAGGGACACCAGGGTGATACGCTTATATACACACCACACAGTCTGATCTCCTAAACACAGGGACACCAGGGTTATACGCTTATATACACACCACACAGTCTGATCTCCTAAACACAGGGACACCAGGGTGATACACTTCTATACACACCACACAGTCTGATCTCCTAAACACAGTGACACCAGGGTGATACACTTATATACACACCACACAGTCTGATCTCCTAAACACAGGGACACCGGGGTGATACACTTATATACACACCACACAATCTGATCTCCTAAACACAGGGACACCAGGGTGATACACTTATATACACACCCCACAGTCTGATCTCCTAAACACAGGTACACCAGGGTGATACACTTATATACACACCTCACAGTCTGATCTCCTAAACACAGGGACACCAGGGTGATACACTTATATACACACACACCACACAGTCTGATCTCCTAAACACTGGGACATCAGGGTGATACACTTATATACACACCTCACAGTCTTATCTCCTAAACACAAGGACACCAGGGTGATACACTTATATACACATCACACAGTCTGATCTCCTAAACACAGGGACATCAGGGTGATACACTTATATACACACTACACAGTCTGATCTCCTAAACACAGGGACACCAGGGTGATACATTTATATACACACCACACAGTCTGATCTCCTAAACACAGAGACACCAGGGTGATACATTTATATACACACCACACAGTCTGATCTCCTAAACACAGGGACACCAGGGTGATACACTTCTATACACACCACACAGTCTGATCTCTTAAACACAGGGACACCAGGGTGATACACTTCTATACACACCACACAGTCTGATCTCCTAAACACAGGGACACCAGGGTGATACACTTATATACACACCACACAGTCTGATCTCCTAAACACAGGGACACCAGGGTGATACACTTATATACACCCTACACAGTCTGATCTCCTAAACACAGAGACACCAGGGTGATACACTTATATACACACCACACAGTCTGATCTCCTAAACACAGGGACACCAGGGTGATACACTTATATACACACCACACAGTCTGATCTCCTAAACACAGAGACACCAGGGTGATACATTTATATACACACCACACAGTCTGATCTCCTAAACACAGGGACACCAGGGTGATACACTTCTATACACACCACACAGTCTGATCTCCTAAACACAGGGACACCAGGGTGATACACTTCTATACACACCACACAGTCTGATCTCCTAAACACAGGGACACCAGGGTGATACACTTATATACACACCACACAGTCTGATCTCCTAAACACAGGGACACCAGGGTGATACACTTATATACACACCACACAGTCTGATCTCCTAAACACAGGGACACCAGGGTGATACACTTCTATACACACCACACAGTCTGATCTCCTAAACACAGGGACACCAGGGTGATACACTTCTATACACACCACACAGTCTGATCTCCTAAACACAGTGACACCAGGGTGATACACTTATATACACACCACACAGTCTGATCTCCTAAACACAGGGACACCGGGGTGATACACTTATATACACACCACACAATCTGATCTCCTAAACACAGGGACATCAGGGTGATACACTTCTATACACACCACACAGTCTGATCTCCTAAACACAGGGACACCAGGGTGATACACTTATATACACACCCCACAGTCTGATCTCCTAAACACAGGTACACCAGGGTGATACACTTATATACACACCTCACAGTCTGATCTCCTAAACACAGGGACACCAGGGTGATACACTTATATACACACACACCACACAGTCTGATCTCCTAAACACTGGGACATCAGGGTGATACACTTATATACACACCTCACAGTCTGATCTCCTAAACACAAGGACACCAGGGTGATACACTTATATACACATCACACAGTCTGATCTCCTAAACACAGGGACATCAGGGTGATACACTTATATACACACTACACAGTCTGATCTCCTAAACACAGGGACACCAGGGTGATATACTTATATACACACCACACAGTCTGATCTCCTAAACACAGGGATACCAGGGTGATACATTTATATGCACACCACACAGTCTGATCTCCTAAACACAGAGACACCAGGGTGATACATTTATATACACACCACACAGTCTGATCTCCTAAACACAGGGACACCAGGGTGATACACTTCTATACACACCACACAGTCTGATCTCTTAAACACAGGGACACCAGGGTGATACACTTCTATACACACCACACAGTCTGATCTCCTAAACACAGGGACACCAGGGTGATACACTTATATACACACCACACAGTCTGATCTCCTAAACACAGGGACACCAGGGTGATACACTTATATACACCCTACACAGTCTGATCTCCTAAACACAGAGACACCAGGGTGATACACTTATATACACACCACACAGTCTGATCTCCTAAACACAGGGACACCAGGGTGATACACTTATATATACACACCACACAGTCTGATCTCCTAAACACAGAGACACCAGGGTGATACATTTATATACACACCACACAGTCTGATCTCCTAAACACAGGGACACCAGGGTGATACACTTCTATACACACCACACAGTCTGATCTCCTAAACACAGGGACACCAGGGTGATACACTTATATACACACCACACAGTCTGATCTCCTAAACACAGGGACACCAGGGTGATACACTTCTATACACACCACACAGTCTGATCTCCTAAACACAGGGACACCAGGGTGATACACTTATATACACACCACACAGTCTGATCTCCTAAACACAGAGACACCAGGGTGATACACTTATATACACACTACACAATCTTCAGTGATCATTAGGAAAAATCTGAAAAACCTGTCAAGTGGGGCAGGATTTTCCTTATGATCACAGTAAGAAGATTGTCCCTCGCTATAAACTGTCGGGTCCCACGACCAGATTCCACATCTGAGGGGTGGGAGCAGGACAATTTATCATTCAATTACTCTTGAACTACAACTCTGACAGTACTGAAATAACACTCTCCATGGCCCAAATGCTATGAAGATTAATCTGAGAGGCTGTTTTTGTGAAACATCGCTATCCCTTTAATTCAAGATGATGTGTCCACTTTAACTCTTCATAATGATTTGCACATGCGTCTTATCTTCATAGGGTTAAACTAGTTGACTGCAAAAAAAATATTAATCTTTATGGTTATTTTATGCATAAAACTTTCTTTATAGCTAAAATGAAAGTACCACCTATTGTTTTCCAGGGAGACACAATCCACTTTCACATTCTTCCCTCCTAATACATTTCCACTGTTTGGCATTCTGAAAGGTTAAACAGTGAGTCGTGTAGGTAGAGAGGAAGAACGTGAATGGAATATTCTGCTGTGTTAAAAACATGATCTGTGTGTATGTTTCTGGTTAATTGCTGTTTTTTTGTTTTGTACTGTCAAAACCACAAAGCCTTTGTCTAACATAGAAACATAGAATATGACGGCAGATAAGAACCATTCAGCCCATCTCCTCTGCCCATTTTCCTACTGTAAACACCTCAAACCTAATTTGGTCCTTGGTCTTGTCTTATGTTCAGGACAGCCTCATGCCTATCCAATGCATGCTTACATATTAACCTCTACCACTTCTGCTGGTCTGCTATTCCACTTATCTACTACACTCTCAGTGAAGTAAAACGTTCTTACATTACATCTAAACCTGTGTCCCTCTAGTTTTAGACTATGGCCTCTTGTCCTAACATTTTTACTCCTTTGAAATGTACTTCCCTCCTGCACTTTGTTGAATCCCTTCATGTATGTGGATGTGTCTATCATATCCCCTCTCTCTTCTCTCCTCCAAGCTATACATATTCAGATCCTTTAGTCTATCCTGATATTTATTTTCCTGTAAACCAGTCACCATTTTAGTAGCTTTTCTCTGAATTGTCTCTAGAGTATCTATATCCTTCTGGAGTTGGGGTCCCCAGTACTGTACACAATACTCTAGGTGAGGTCTAACTAGAGATCTGTAGAGTGGCATGACCACTTCCCTTTTTCTGCTACTAATGCCCCTAGCTATACAACCCAGTACCCTGTTTGCATTCCCGACCGCTTTATTACATTGCCTGCCTACTTTTAAGTCATTAGAAATAATTACACAGAGAACGGCTACTAAAATGGAGGCTGGTTTGCAGGAAAAGAAATATCAGGATAGACTAAAGGATCTGAAAGTGTATAGCTTGGAGGAGAAGAGAGAGAGAAGGGACAAGGTGCAGGAGGGAAGTACATTTCAAAGGAGTAAAAGTGTTAGGGCAAGAAGCCATAATCTAAAGCTAGAGGGACACAGGTTTAGATGTAATGTAAGAAAGTTTTATCACTGAGAGAGTAGTAGATAAGTGGAATAGCCTTCCAGCAAACGTGGTAGAGGTTAATTCAGTGACAGGATGTAAGAATGCATGGGATAGGCATAAGGCTGTCCTGAGCATAAGAAAAGACCAAGGACCAAATAAGGTTTGAGGTTTTTACAGTAGGAAAATGGGCAGACTAGATGGGCCAACTCTGCAGTCAGATTCTAGGGTTTCATGTTACACAGTCTTGCACGCATTTTGTAATTCCCTTACAATATTTGTCTCTACCATCACTGCTGGGAGGCTGTTCCATGAGTCTTTAAAGGAGCAGTAAACTTTTTTTATGAAAACACATATTTTACAGAGCATTTCCTGATGAATAAAACAAGGCCACTCCCACTGCTGTCAGATGTTTTATTAAAAATTATAACAGTTTAAATAAACAGGAAATTAATTTACTGTGTTTACTTCCTGATAGTTCTAACTGACAGAAAGTGAATTTACTGTGTTTACTTCCTGATAGTTCTAACTGACAGAAAGTGAATTTACTGTGTTTACTTCCTGATAGTTGTAACTGACAGAAAGTGAATTTACTGTGTTTACTTCCTGATAGTTCTAACTGACAGGAAGTGAATTTACTGTGTTTACTTCCTGATAGTTCTGACAGGAAGTGACTCAGCAGTTTCTTTCACATTCTATGGAGAACTGTATGTCTCTGGCTTTCCTGACTTTTCTCTCCATTAGAATGTAACAGGAAATCTAATTAGAATTTGACCACTAGAGGGCACTGCTAATGAAAAAAAAGACATGGGTTTAAACTGTAATAACTCTGGAAATATAAATCTCTTGGCAGTGGGAGTACCCTATTTTACTCAATAGGAAAATCCCTACAATATATATTTTTTCATAGAAAAGTTTACTGTTCCTTTAACCCCCTTTTTAACCCTTTGAGTGCCAGAGGGGTATGCAAAGCATTGCAGAGCAATGCGTTGTGTGTCCCTGTTGCATTCAAAGGGTTAAATTCGTACTTACACACATTCCTTCTGAATATTCCACCCTACAACTCTAGATCATGACCTCTGGTTCTTGAATTTCATTTTTAATGCTTCCCTCCTGAACTATTTTAAATCCCCCTTAATAAGATTTCTGCCATATCCCTCCTCTTCATTTTTCTTCTAAACTATACATGTTAAGATCATTGAGCCTAACCTGGTTGCTCTTATTTGAATTGACACAAATGAATTAATCTTTCTACAAATGTGATCTCCAGAACAGTACATAGTGCTGCAAGCATTTTTAACATCCAAAGGGTTAAAGGGATAGTAACACTTAAATTTTACTCATCTCCATTTTGCAGCCCTTAAAAAAAGAAATAAAATGAATCCGGTTCCAGGACCGACTGAAGCTCTTCAGCAGAGCCGAGATCACATTATGGAAAAAGAAATTGTTCACTGACAAGGTCTTCTACATGTGTTTGCAAACCAAGCACACATAGACAACCTTTTCAGTGAATTATTTATTTTTCATTAACACGATCTCGGCTCTGCTGCAGAGCCTCTACTTGTCCCGAGATCGGATTCCCCTGCAGTCAGCGAGAGCGCTGACGTCTGGAGAGGGGGAACTTTGAAAGCGGTTATCTCTTAAGCCATAAAGGTTTAAGAAATGCCGCTGGAGTCATTTTATTTCTTTTTTAAAGGGATAGTAATACTTCGTTTTATCTTTATTTTATTTTGTAGGCATTAAAAAAACATGAAGAACGATTTAAGTCTTATCTCTCAAACCTTTATGGTTTAAGAGATATTCACAAGCAAAGTATCCCCCCCCCGTTCATCCAGATCAGAAGGGAGGTGCCCGGGTAGACTGCAGAGAGGGACAATCTTCAATTAAGATAAGGGAAAAAGCTGAAAAACTTGTCAAGGGGGTCAGGGCTTTCATTGTTCTCATAGGAAGAAGATTGTCCCTTGCTGTTATCTATCTGGTCTATGGACTGGATTCCACATCTGAGAAGAGATGGCTTACACTAGGTAAAAGGGGCTGGAGGGGAAACTTTGATTGTGAATATCTCTCAAACTGTAAAGGTTTGAGAGATAAGACTTATATCGTTCTTCATGTTTTTTTAATGCCTACAAAATAAAATAAAGATAAAACGAAGTATTACTATCCCTTTAAGGGCTACAAGATGGAGATGAGTAAAATTTAAGTGTTATTATCCCTTTAAAGGGATAGTATTACTTCAAAATTACTATCCCTCATATTGTAGCCCTTAATAAACTGAGTTAAATGACACCAGCGGCATCTCTCAGACCTTTATGGTTTAAGAGATAGCCGCTTTCAAAGTTTCCTCTCCCCTGCTGTCAGCATTCTGCTGCCAGTAGGAGAATCTGATCTCTGAATCAAGTGGAGGCTCTTCAGCAGAGCCGATATCTCGTTATGGAAGGAAAAAGTATTAATTGAAACAGTCTTCTACGTGTGCTTGGTAAACAAGCACACGTAGAAGACTGTTTCAATGAATCATTTTTCCTTCCATAACGAGATATCGGCTCTGTTTAAGAGCCTCCGCCTGTCCCGGGACCGGATTCCCCTGCTGGCAGCAGAACGCTGACAGCAGGAGAGAGGAAACTTTGAAAGCGGCTATCTCTTAAACCATAAAGGTTTGAGAGATACCGCTGGTGTCATTTAACTCAGTTTATTAAGGGCTACAATATGAGTGATAGTAATTTTGAAGTAATACTATCCCTTTAATGCTATATTTTACTTTTACTTTTTTTTTTTATTACTCTGACTTGCTAGGAATAGTGTATTTTAGTTCCATTTTATTTCCAAGTCTTGAAAATCCCGATAATGAAACATCTGCAGTCTGGAAAGCTTATTCCCAATTTTGCACACCTCTCTGGTCTTCAAGAGGTTAAATCATTTTTTTCTATAGGATGATTTAAGGAAAAATCTAAGTATATTAGCATTTAAGAATTTTTTTTATTTGATTTTTATTTATTTTTTTTTTTGTCATGAATGACCTTTTGAAACATCTGGCCTTTTCATGAGAACTGATTTAAATGAAAACCTACGCAGTGAACCAATATTTGTCTAACGATAAACTTACAGTTCTTGTGTACAGAGAAAAATCTTCTTGGAATGAAAAAGGTGCAGTGTATGTGAGTACTGTGTGGGACCAATGTATTAGGCCTTTAAGTGCTAGAGGGGTATGGAACGCATTGCTTTGCAATGCGTTCTGTACCCCTCTGGCACTCAAAGGTTTAAGCAATGTAGAGCAAGTCTTTAACACAGTGAATTATACACCACAGACCAGTGTTTCTCAAGACTTGTCTATGGGTACACCAACCGGATAGCTTTTCTGGATATCTATGCATAGTAATGTCTTACATGAATAAAAATGTAGTATTGTAGCATACCTCCCAACATTTCAAATGGCCAAAGAGGGACACTTGTGTTTTAGGTGGTGTTGCCGGGGCGTGGCTGGTAATGGGGCATTACCAAGTATTTTTAAGCTATTTCGTGACCTGTTGACACCTCTTTGTGTAAATGAATAAATGATTTAGAACAAGACCAAAGTGTTTTAATCACACAGACTAATTTATAAACACGGACTGAAGTATAAATAAACATTAATGTGAGGTATATTGCTGTGGAGAAATTTAATACATTAATCTATACACCACACAATCTGATCTCCTAAAAAGAGGGACACAAGGGTAGAAAAGAGGGACAGAGGGATTTGGTTCAAAAAGTAGGACTGTCCCTCCTAAAGATGGACACTTGGGAGGTACGATTGTAGATAATCCAAAACGAAATTGATCGGTTTTAAAGTTTCCCTCTCACTGATGTCAGCTGAAAAGCTGACAGCAGGAGATTCGTGTCGGCCAAATTGAGGTAGCTCTTCAGCAGAGCCAAAACAGCGTAATCTAAAAAGAACGACTTCATTAGAACGGTCTACAAAGTGTGACTGGTTTGCAAGCACACTTTGTAGACAATTCCAATAAATTATTTCTTTTTATATTTCGGTATTACGACTCTGCTGAAGACACGCCTCAATTTGGCCGACACGCATCTCCTGCTGTCAGCTTTTCAGCTGACATCAGTGAGAGGGGAACTTTAAAACGTTCTATCTCTCAAACCATAAAGGTCTGAGAGATAGGACTTGCACTGATCGATTCCTTTTTGTATCATCTACAATATACCTTTTTATTCATGTAAGATATTACTAACCCTGTAATTCTAGGTGAGTAATCAATGGCTCAGTACCGTATTTGTCTGCATACAGGACGACCATGATTTTAAGGTGACCGCTCAACTCTCCATATGTTGGGTGTGAAAAAGAATAAATCTCCAATCAAAGGCAACCGCCTCTTGTCTCGCTGCCCCTTGAGCAATGCTGCTGAGGGAACGTGTCTTCGTGTTTGAAGGGTGCCGAAATGGCCGGGCAGAAGCCTGGAAAGCTGGATTGTCTGTTGATGCAGTGGGACAGCGGGATTGGGCCCCAAAATCAGGCTGTCCCACGTAAATCGGGACAGTTGCCTGCTATGTTAAATTGGGGATATTTTTAATTTTAACGCACACAGCATTCTCTTTTTCTACTTCCCTCTGGTCAGTGTGTGTGTCCAGAGGACTTGAATCTGAGAGTCACTGACATAGGGAGAAAATAGACATTGCCATTGATTTAAATGGGGATTTGGCGACAAGCTGTTCATTAGTGCTAGTCACCAGAATTCCTTATAGAGAATTCCTACTGCTCCCAGGACTGACAGCCAGGAAACAGTTCAGATATCTTTGCACAGTGACATCTGTGCACCTTACTGTCAGTCCCAGTCTGCTCTAGGAGGCATTGCTAGGTACCATATGGTACCGGAAGGGACTGACAGTGCAGGCGCTCAGACGTCACTATGCAAAGATGTCTGTGCTGTTTCCTGGCTGTCAGTCGCATGAGCAGTAGGAATTCTCCATATGGAGGTAATAATTCTGACGACTAGCACTATTGAGCAGCTAGTCACCAGATGGGTAATTCTTTGCCGGCTACTTTAGGCAGGGTGGTAGTTCCTCTTTAAATGTTTTACAATGCTTTGGAGACCTATTATCCAAGAGGTAAAATAAATGGGTATTTAGTGACAGACTGTTGTTTGCCCCAGAACGAATCCACTTTTCTTACTAAGGCTCTATATTACTCATGGGAAAAGGGAAATTATTAAATAGAAATCCCATCTATCAGGATAGATTAAAAGAGCCATATTCAGCTACAGCGGAGTAATTCTGTAACTCCTTAATGACCACCCGATCCACGGGAGGGTGAGCGTTAAGGACCGCGGCTCTTTTTATTGTTGCAATGGATTCTGGGTTTGCCATTTGGAGACCCTAGAATTCCACAACGTGCCAGTACATCTATTGTCCTTAAGTGCAGGGCCGCCATGATGACTGTGGCACATCATTAGTCCTTAATGACCAGTCACGCGTCAGGACCGTTACCTTTCTTTTTTTGCCTGAAGGACCTGCAACTGTCCTGGCACGTCAGGTATTTTGTGCTCCTGCGGGAGCGCTGTAAACACTAACGGGGTCTGAAATTGACCGCTCCAAGACTGGATTGGTCTCTCTCAGACCCCCTGTTCGGTGCACCGGTGCACGTCTTCGGTCACGTGTGCCAGTGTGCCAACAAAGAACAAAGAGGTCCTTAAGGGAACTTTTTTAATGTATATATATATAATATTGGTTGGCGTTTCCTGTTGAGTAAAGTAAGGGTATTCCCACTGCTAAGAGATGCACATTTACAGAGTTATTATTGTTTAAACCTGCTTTTTTACGTTAGCAGTGGCCTCTAGTGTTCAAATTTTAAATATTTTTTCTGTTACATTCTAATGGAGAGGAAAGTCAGTGACATACAGTTCTCCACAGAATGTGATAGAAACTGCTGAGTCACTTCCTGTCAGTTAGAACTATCAGGAAGTAAACACAGTAAATTCACTTCCTGTCAGTCAGAACAATCAGGAACTAAACACAGTCAATTTACTTCCTGGTTATTTTAACTGTTATAAAATTTTAATAAAACAAGTGACAATGGTGGGAAAGTACTATAACATGTAGGTTTTCATTAATAAAGTTTACTGCTCCTTTAAGGGGGTAACAAAGTATCTGCACCACAGGAGACAAATTGCCATCATTTAAAATTGGACTTTTAAACCCTTGGATGCTATATAGGTCTCCAATACATTACAGAGCTGATTCTGCATCATGCAGGACAATATCCAGTCCTGTGCAATACAGGTCCCCATAGACCAGGGTAACCTGAGGCTCTCCAGTTGTTGAGGTCTACAACTCCCATCAACCTCCTTATCCCAGGCTTCCAGAGGTCCACAAAGGTTTGTGGGGGGTGGGAGTGTCCAAATGATGATGCAATTTGCATCATAAAGTGGGTGGGGTTAATTAGGATCAGCAGTACTGGGAGAATGGGAGGCAGGGTTTAAACTTAAAATGGGTGGAGTGTGAAGAGAACAGGGAGGAGTGTGAGTGGAACTTTTAATGAAGTGGGCGGAGTTACAATGGAACTCAATGAAGCCCTGAGAATCAGCCTCTCTCCTTGGAGATCGGGTAATTAAAGGGATAGTAATGTTTCACAATAAAAGCAGATCCAATTAATCTTCATAGTATTTGAGCCATGGAGAGTGTTATCTCAATACTGTCCGAGTTGTAGTTCAAGAGTAATTGAATGATAAAGTATCCCCCTCCTGCCCCTTTTACTGATGTAACACTGCTCACCTCAGAGCAGCAAGACTGTCCGGATGGATCGAAGAGAGGGACAATCTTCAATGAAACCTGAAAAACTGTCACGCTCCTTCTAGTTACTCCTCCTATCATTATTCCTATTGGCTACTGCCACCTTATCTTATGAGGTTAAGATTTTTGAACTATAGGGTATTATGGGGTTTGTAGTTCTTTCGGGTATATTTACCTAATGGATTGGCAGTTTATTGTCGGTCGTTAATATGCTGGCTTTTAATGATTCATATATATTAAAATGGGGTTAACTATGTTGACTTTATTTTATTGTTATATTGGACAAATTTGAGTGGATATACTGTTATGTATAACGAATTTGAAGTTTTAGATCAGCTAATGAGATTGGTTGTAATTGACATCAAATTGAACCAATGAGATGTTGATACGATGTTTAACCCCTTAACGACCGGCGGTCCTGGGACGTTTCCGTCCCATAAGGACCGCATGGGACCACTTGGACGAGCCAGTACACATGACCTGTCGCGTGTATCGGCGCGTCACTATGCGGCCTGATTAAGATCGCTCCGATGTTGGAGCGGTCAATTTCAGGCCCTATTTTTACTTACATCGCTCCCGGTAGAGCGCTGTAAGTAAAAAGTATGTGACGTACTATGACCGTCATCGGTCCTTGAGTATTTCAAGGACCGTGTCGGTCATAGTACGTCACATGTCGTTAAGGGGTTAAATGTGAACTGTTTGGAGCCGTTCTGTTTGTTCAAATTGTTTATGGCAACTTGGTGTTGATGAAGCAGTTATAATACTGCGAAACGCGTACTTTTAAGGGCCTTTTAACAGATAAATATTTTGTATTTTTTCAGAACGGCTTGTCTATATTTTATTTTATTATGTTTTTTATTATTTTTTTATTTTTTATTATTATTATTTTTATTTTAATTAATTCTGGAGCTTATTGCAAGTGGACTACTTGGAAGTAAGTGGATTATTCTCTAAAGGATTGGAGGAGGTGGAGGAAGACAGAAGAGAGAAGGAGTATCCAGTTGACAGACACCCTAGCAGAGTCGGGTAAAGTGCTCTGCATGCATATTCAGTTGAAGGCAGGTGTATACCTGATTGTCAGCAATTGTTAAATGTGAGTCCATTCAACGTATACTCTATTATTATATCTATATTTGTTGGGTAATACACTATAGGCGCCCCTCCTTGTTTTTTCACATGTTTTACTTCCCTATTGTGGAGGACTTAGTGAAGCGGAGCAACCTGATATACCGCTAGAGGGGGGAGGTGAAAAGTAATATCCCCCTGGCATTGATTGCTGGGCAACACATATGTGTTAGCCTCAGCCAACGATCTTGTGAGTTTATTACTTTGGTGGTGGTTGGTGTATCATGAGGAAGATTACGATATTACACTAGGAGCGCCTCTTGTTTTTTGTTTGTTTGCAGTTGTTGGTAGCTCAGACGACCGCCCCAGTCAGTTGAGGGTGTGGACGGTCGACATCGTACGACTCCCTGTCTCTTGCCTGACCAACTATTCGAGGGTGTCGAAGTTGTGAAAACTTTGAATGACACCTCTAGGCTTCCTTCTAGTTGAGGACAGAGGTAGTCGACGAGTCTACCTATAGCCTGAGCGAGTCCATCAGTTCTCCTCTGGTGAGTCGTGATTGTTTGACTGTCTTCGACCCATCTTCAGTCCTGCTCTTCAGAGACCTCTGTTTGTGCTTCAACTGTGAGATATCATTTACTGCGTTTCCTCTCAGACATTGACAAAAACCTGTCAAGAGGGGCAGGGTTTTCCTTATGATCACAGTAAGAAGATTGTCCCTTGCTGTGAGCTGTCCAGTCAAGAGACCAGATTCCACATCTGAGGTGAGCAGTGTTACACTAGGTAAAAGGGGCGGGAGGGGGATACTTTATCATTCAGTTACTCTTGAACTACAACTCTGACAGAATTGAAATAACACTCTCCAAAGTCCAAACACTATGATGATTAATTGGAGCTACTGTTTTTGTGAAATATTACTATCCCTTTAATGTGAACACATATCCCTTTAAGTCAGGGACTCTTATGAAAACATCATTCTTCAGGCTTGTACAGGAATCAATGTAACCTGGCAGTGTGTGGGAACATTCAAAATGAGCTGACACTTATATCTTCTAAATATTAACCCTCAAAATTCCCATAATATAGATATGTCCCTGAATGCTGTAATCAAGAGGTGCTCCAGTCAGTCCACACTGAGCCACTAACCCTTGCGTTGCGTACCCCTCTGGCATTCAAATGGTTAAAAAAAATAAACAAAATTGCCTTAGATTTAAATGGGTCTTTTAACATCTTGAATACTAGAGGTCTAAATTGCATTGCAAAGCATGACATACAAGACTGATTATTGCTTGAACAAAAGCAAGGGGCAAAATTAATTAGGGACATTAGGACAATATGGCCATTGTAAAGTTAATGGCCATGTCCAGGACTGATAAGGAAACCCTTTCTGCAGTGAGTAAGGGCACCAAGAAATTAAGCATTTGTAAACACAGGCCTGAAACCTGCTTGAAAGCGTTTGGCTTATAGACGTGGTATAGCAGTGACACCTAGTGGCCATTTGTTATCTGTACAATGGCAGTCATTTATGTTTCTGAACATTTTTTATAATGAAGGGCTTTTCCCATTGAATAAGGTATTCTGCCTGCTGGGAAATACTTAAAGGGTTAGTAATGCCCGAATTTAAGTGTATTCAGTATGGCAGATAAAAAAAAAGGAAAGTATCTGGAGAAAGTCCTATAAAGGTTTGAGAGCTATTCCCTGCTAAAGTTTCCCCTCCCTCATGTCAGCTATACAGCTGACAGAAGGAAATCTGTGTCTGCTGACTTGAGGAGGTTCTTCAGCAGAGCCGAAATATCAATCTTTGAAAAGAACACTTCATTGGAACGGTCTGCAAAGTGTGCTTGCAAACTGGTCACACTTAGCAGACCGTTCCAATAAAGTAATTATTTTTAAAGATCACTATTTCACCTCTTCTGAAGAGCCTCTGACTGGTCCTAGAACCGAGATGACCACCTGTCAGTACAGCCCAGACATCAGGAGAAGGGAAGGAAGGGGGGAACTTTAGTTGCGAATATCTCTCAAACTTTCTTTTTTTTTTTTTTTTTTTTTTTTTAAAGGAGCAGTAAACTTTTTAAAGGAGCAGTAAACTTTTTTTTATGAAAATATATACATTGTAGAGATTTTCCTATTGAGTAAAATAAGGGTACTCCCATTGTTGAGAGATTTATATTTCCAGAGTTATTACAGTTTAAACCCATGTTTTTTTTACATTAGCAGTTCCCTCTAGTGGTCAAATTCTAATTAGATTTCCTGTTAGATTCTAATGGAAAGGAAAGTCAGAAAAGTCAGAGATATACAGTTCTCCATATAATTTGATAGAAACTGCCTGTCACTTCCTGTCAGAACTATCAGGAAGTAAACACAGTAAATTCACTTCCTGTCAGTTAGAACTATCAGAAAGTAAACACAGTAAATTCACTTCCTGTCAGTTAGAACTATCAGGAAGTAAACACAGTAAATTCACCTCCTGTCAGTTAGAGCTATCAGGAAGTAAACACAGTAAATTCACTTCCTGTCAGTTAGAACTATCAGGAAGTAAACACAGTAAATTCACTTCCTGGTTATTTGAACTGCTATAAATTTTGAATAAACCATCTGACAGAAGTGGGAATGACATTGTTTTATTCAGCAGGAAAATATCTATAAAATGTGTTTTCATAAATAAAAGTTTACTGCTCTTTTAAATCTACTATATTGAATAAACTTAAATTCGGGCATTACTAACCCTTTAATTCAAAATGTATTATTATCACGGTGCCCGTGATCCTTATCTGTCACTCTTGGTTGTGGGCGCTCCCATTGGCTGAGCTTGTTTGGCCCGCCCATTGTGGCCTTTTTATACCTGGCCTTTGGCACCTGTCAGGTGCCCTTTCGTGGTGTTCCTGAGCCAGTGTTGCTGTTGCTGTGTTACAGTGTTCCTGCTTCCTGTGTACCAATTTGGCCTGTTTGACTACGCTCCTTGTTTCCTGCTCCGTGATCTGACCCAGCCTGGCTGACGTTCCTGCTTGTGACCTGATCTAGCTTGTCTGAGAATCCTGCTTTGTGACCTGACCCGGCTTGTCTGAGAATCCTGCTCCGTGATTTGACCCGGCCTGGCTGACTTCCTGCTCCGTGACCTGAACCGGCTCGTTGCCGACCATGCCTCTGTTCCTGCCATTGCTGCATGGTGTCGCCTAGGCGACATTCTAACTTCCGCTGTGCTTGTGGCAGGGCTGATCGTGTCATAGCCTCTGTTAACACTTGCAGAGCCGTGCCTCTGTTCGCTGAGCCTCCGTTAACACTTGCAGAGCTGTTATCTCCGCTCCCTGAGCCTCCGTTTACACTTGCAGAGCTATGTCTCCATTCCCTGAGCCTCCGTTAACACTTGCAGAGCTGTTGTCTCCCTTCACTGAGCCTCCAGTAACACTTGCTGAGCTGCTGTCTCCATTCACTGAGCCTCCATTAACACTTGCAGAGCCGTTGCCCTGAGTCTTCCGCTACACTTGCTGAGCCGGTTACCTTGTAGAGCCTATGTATAGGGCGGTGGCTCTTTCTGTCTATCTTGCAGTGTAGTCGGTCTCCGTTACCGCGCCCACGAGAGGCACTTTTGGCTCTAGCTCTTACAGTGTTTAGTCTCCGTTACACGCCCGTGGGGGCTATTGGCTCTAGCTCTTGCAGTGATTAGTCTCTGTTGCTACGCTCGTGGGGGCTACTGGCTCTAGTATCTTCGCTCTTGCAGTGATATTAGTCTCAGTTAAACACCCATGGGGGCTATTGGCTCTAGCTCTTGCAGTGTAGTTTGTCTCCGTTGCTTCACCCGTGGGGGCTATTGGCTCTAGCTCTTGCAGAGTGGTTATCTCCATTGCAACGCCCGTGGGGGCTTGTGGCTCATCTCTAGCAGAGTATTTGGCCTCAGTTCCTGTTCTGTCTAAGCAACAATCTCTGTTCTATAGACTGACAGTGTTGTTTCATGTGGCACCACTTGCTGCTCCATTACCACCTTGGACGTGTCAAACACCACAACAGAGACTGATTGATTTACATGTACTTTAACCATTGAGTATCATTATGTTTCTATGCCTGTCCTGTGACAGTATATGTATATATTTCCTCTGTATACTGGGCCTGAGAAGGCATCTGTAAGCCACTGTTCTTTCTATTATTCTGAATTGCCTATAGAGGGCAGTCTTTCTTGTTTTATTAATAAAACTGTGTTTTATTTTTAACCTGCTGGTCTGAGTGTCCTACAAAACCGTTACAATTATAGATCAAACTTTTAAATTGTTCTTAATTAATCCTTTCATATTACTAGTATTGCCCCATTTCATTTATAAGCTCTGTGGTGTTGCTAGTGTGGCTCTGAGGTGTAAGCTCTGTGGTATCACCATTTTGACTTCACTTCTGTTGTAAGCTCTGTGGTATCACTAGTTTAGCTACATTACAGTTATAAGCTCTGTGTTATCAATAGTGTGGCTCCATTTCTATTGTAAGCTCTGTGGTATTGTGTGTAGCATAATTTCAATTGTAAGCTCTGTGGCATCACCAGTACAGCAACATTTCAATTGTAAGCATTTTTGTATCACTAGTGTAGAACCATTTCAGTTGTAAGCTCTGTGGTATCACTTATGTGGCTCCATTTCAATTGTTAGCTCTGTGGCATCTCGTGTGGATTCTTATCAGTTGTAAGCTCTGTGGTATTGTAAAAATAATTAGGCTGAATATTAAAAATAATTAAAAGTTAATCATAGGATTGCCATATTTCCAATCAATTGGGTGCTACATGAGAAAAAGCCCTCTGCACTATACAATACTCAAAATGAACATCACATCTGTGCTACAGACCAGGGGGTGTAAATGATTGTTACGCATCATAAAGGGGGTGAGGGTTAATCTGGTGGGAAGGACTTGCCATCTTTGTGTCATAAAGTGATCGGGGTGGGAAATGGCCAGAACAGGGTGGAAAGGAGCAGAAATGGATGGAAAGAGGGAGGAAAAGGGTGGGAAGGAAGAGAAGTGGGTCGGAAGTGGGCAGAGCAGGGTGGGAAGGAGGAGAAGTGGGCAGGTAGGGAGAAGAACAGCGTGGGAAGGAGGAGAAGTGGGAGGAACAGTGTGGGAAGGAGGAGAAGTGGGCAGGAAGTGAGAGGAACAGGGTGGGAAGGAGAAGAAAAGGGTGGGAAGAACAGGGTGGAAAGGAGAAGAAGTGGGTGGGAAGGGGGAGAAACAGGGTGTGAAGGAAGATAAGTGGGTGGGAAGTGGGCAGAACAGGGTGGGAAGGAGGAGAAGTGGGCAGGAAGTGGGAGAAACAGGGTGAGAAGGAGGATATGTGGGAGGGAAGTGGGAGGAACAGGGTGGGAAGGAGGAGAAGTGGGTGAGAAGTGGGAGGAACAGGGTGTGAAAGAGGAGAAGTGGGAGGAATGGTGTGAGAAGGAGGAGAAGTGGGTAGGAAGCGAGCAGAATAGGGTAGGAAGGAAGAGAAGTGGGCAGGAAATGGGAGGAACAGGGTGGGTGTTAGGGACCAGGAACCAGACAGGACACAAAATGTAAACATGTAAAACACCTTTATTGAAATAACAAAAGCAAACTCGTGATCCAGAAGCATAAACCAAAAGACAAGCCGGGGTCAGGAACGAAGACAAGTACTCAGCCAAGCCGGGGTCAGGAATACGGAGATCAGCGAAGTCAGGAACAAGGCCAGCAGTCAGGAAGGAGAAGGGACGTCAGAGGAAGCCAGGTCATACACAGGTAATCAGCAACTCATAATAACACACTTGCTCCAGAATCAGTCACAAGGGCAATCAGGTACAAACCGTCGTCGTCATCTTCTTGCTGATAGATTTTATCCATCAGCGGTGATTTTTGGATACCGAGGCTTGAGCCTCACTACTCCATCTTCTCGGGCTGGGTTTTAAGTCGCAGGTTTGGATTCTTCTTGGTCTGTGTTGACTTGTCACAGCTGGGTTGGTTTCACAGGGTCTTCGCTGTGATGCACGGCAATCAGGTAGTGAGCCAAGCTACTTTAGATACCCTGGGAAGGTTGGCTGTTGGCTGATAGCAGTCAGGTGAGCAAACACAGAGAGGTCAGCTGATTCAGACAGCTCAGCAAAGGAAAGGCAGCAGTAATGGATAGCAGAGCACTGGATTAGCTCAGACAGCAGAATCGAGCAGCGGAGCTCAGCCAAACCTTGACAGTAGGAAGGAAGAGAAGTGGGAGGAACACGGCGGGAAGGAGAAGAAACGGGCAGAGTTTCAGGACAAACTCACCACCACCAGAGAATAAGCCTCTGTCCCCGGATACCCGGTAATTAATTGTAAAAAGTGGAGTCTCCAGGGAGGATCTGGACAGTTCCCCGGTATGCATATCATAAGCATTCAGATGTCAAAATGTCACGGGAAAGAGGTCTTTTATTAGCTTCCCAAGATATAAAATTCATCCTCCATCCTCTGACTATGTACATCCCTTAAGTACCATTTCACACCTTAAAGGAGCAGTAAACTTTTTTTTTTATGAAAAAATATGTATTGGAGGGATTTTCCTATTGAGTAAAATAAGGGTACTCCCACTGCCGAGAGATCTATATCTCCAGAGTTATTACAGTTTAAACCCATGTTTTTTTACATTAGCAGTGCCCTCTAGTGGTCAAATTCTAATTAGATTTCCTGTTAGATTCTAATGGAGAGGAAAGTCAGAAAAGTCAGTGACATACAGTTCTCCACAGAATGTGATAGAAACTGCCTGTCACTTTCTGTCAGAACTATCAGGAAGTAAACACAGTAAATTCACTCCCTGTCAGTTAGAACTATCAGAAAGTAAACACAGTAAATTCACTTCCTGTCAGTTAGAACTATCAGAAAGTAAACACAGTAAATTCACTTCCTGTCAGTTAGAACTATCAGGAAGTAAACACAGTAAATTCACTCCCTGTCAGTTAGAACTATCAGGAAGTAAACACAGTAAATTCACTTCCTGTCAGTTAGAACTATCAGGAAGTAAACACAGTAAATTCACTTCCTGTCAGTTAGAACTATCAGGAAGTAAACACACAGTAAATTCACTTTCTGGTTATTTGAGCTGCTATAAATTTTGAAAATAACATCTGACAGCATTGGGAGTGACCTTGTTTTATTCAGCAGGAAATGCTCTATAAAATATGTGTTTTCATAAAAAAAGTTTACTGCTCCTTTAAAGGGATAATAATGTATGCTAATAAATGCACCTCTGATTAATGCTCAAAAGTTTTGTTTAATATTGATCATGCCAAACTTGTGGGTCAAAAGTAATTCCATTTTAAAGTATCCCCCTCCCGTCCCTTTTACTTATGCAATGAGCTCCCCAAGCCTGTCCGAACAGCACGCAGTGACAATCCTCAGTGTGCATAATGAAAATCCTGTCCTCCTTCATCAAGGAGTATAGAGTCTTCATTATCCTCACAGCGAGAAGATTGTCCCTCACTGTGTGCTCTCCGCTAAAGCGACCGGATTCCACATCTGTGGGGAGGAGCATGCAAGAGGTAAAAGGGACGGGAGGGGGATACTTTAAAACTTAAAGGAGAGGTAAACTTTTTTGAAAAAATATATATTGTAGGGATTTTCCTATTGAGTAAAATAAGGGTACTCCCACTGCCAGAGATTTATATTACCAGAGTTATTACAGTTTAAACCCATGTTTTTTTACATTAGCAGTGCCCTCTAGTGGTCAAATTCTAATTAGATTTCCTGTTAGATTCTAATGGAGAGGAAAGTCAGAGACATACAGTTCTCCATAGAATGTGATAGAAACTGCTGAGTCACTTCCTGTCAATTAGACCTATCAGGAAGTAAACACAGTAAATTCACTTCCTGTCAGTTAGAACTATCAGGAAGTAAACACAGTAAATTCACTTCCTGTCAGTTAGAACTATCAGGAAGTAAACACAGTAAATTCACTTCCTGTCAGTTAGAACTATCAGGAAGTAAACACAGTAAATTCACTTCCTGATTATTTGAACTGCTATAAATTTTGAATAAAACATCTGACAGCAGTGGGAGTGACCTTGTTTTATTCAGCAGGAAAATATCTATAAAATATGTGTTTTCATAAAAAAAAGTTTACTGCCCCTTAATTACTTTAGAACTACAAATTGGACATGTTTGATATAGAGCGAGAAATGAACCATAACATATGAGCATTAATCAAAGCTACATTTATTGGAATACATTACTATCATTTAACCCCTTAAGAACACTTGACGGGCATAACACGTCATGGGTTGTTTTGTGTTAACGACCCATGACATGCCAGGACCTTCATGGAATTCTGGGCTCTCCGCATGGCTGCACGCTGTTCGGGGTGACCGGAACCAGAAAAAAAAAAAGGTCTGTGGTCCTTAAAGGGATAGTAATACTTAAAATTTACTAATCCCCATATTGTAGGCATACAAAAAAGAAATGAATTGCCCCCAGTGCCATCTCTCAAACCTTTAGGGTTCGAGAGATAATCTCTCTCAAAGTTCCCCCCTCCCTCCCCTTTCCCTGAAGTCAGCATTCAAGCTGACTGCAGGGGAAGCCTGTCGTATGACCATCTGGCGGCTCTGCTGCAGAGCTGAGATTGCGTTAATAAAAAAGAAATCCTTCACTTAAAAGGTAGAAGATCTTTTAAGTGTATGATTTCTTTTTTATTAACGCAATCACAGCTATGTAGACTCTGGAAAAGCAAAACAGTAGATGGCAGTATAACCTAAATTTAAAAACACTGGATTGATTTCATGTAAGGTCTGAATTGAAAGGAAAATTTTCTTTAGGAATAAGCGGCTCTTAGTTTGTTTAACCATTGCACTGCAATGTGTTACTCAAACCTCTGGCATTCAAAATAAAAAATGAACACGTAGGTAGATGTGCTTCGTACAGCAATCAGGTAGGTATACCTTATATAATTTTGCTGTATTATGTCTAACATTCCAGATAATTCCACTGACCCCTGGTAATCACAGAGCCACACATACACTGTGTGATACTCCAGGCTTGTTCTACTGTCCACTGGTAGTCACAGAGCCACAAATACACCGTGTGACACTCCAGCCTTGTTCCACCGACTCCTGGTAGTCACAGACCTACACATACACTGTCTGACACCCTAGCCTTGTTACACTGTCCACTGGTAGTCACAGAACCACACATACACTGTCTGACACCCCAGCCTTGTTCCACTGTCCACTGGTAGTCACAGAACCACACATACACTGTCTGACACCCCAGCCTTGTTCCACTGTCCACTGGTAGTCACAGAACCACACATACACCGTCTGACACCCCAGCCTTGTTCCACTGTCCACTGGTAGTCACAGAACCACACATACACTGTCTGACATCCCAGCCTTGTTCCACTGTCCACTGGTAGTCACAGACCCACACATACACTGTCTGACAGCCTTGTTCCTCTGTCCACTGGTAGTCACAGAGCTACAAATACACTGTCTGACACCCAGCCATGTTCCACTGTCCACTGGTAGTCACAGATCCACACATACACTGTCTGACACCCCAGCCTTGTGCCACTGTCCACTGGTAGTCACAGACCCACACATACACTGTCTGACACCCCAGCCTTGTTCCACTGTCAACTGGTTGTCAGAGAACCACACATACACTGTCTAACACCCCAGCCCTGTACCACTGTCCACTGGTAGTCACAGACCTACACATACACCGTCTGACACCTCAGCCTTGTTACACTGTCCACTGGTAGTCACAGAACCACACATATACTGTCTGACACCCCAGCCTTGTTCCACTGTCCACTGGTAGTCACAGAACCACACATACACTGTCTGACACCCCAGCCTTGTTCCACTGTCCACTGGTAGTCACAGACCCACACATACACTGTCTGACACCCCAGCCTTGTTCCTCTGAACTGAACGCTGACTGCAGGGGTAGCTGTCGTACGACAGTCTTATGTGCATCAACTGATAGTCACAGAACCACACATACTGTTTGACACTCCAGCCTTTCTCACTGTCCAACTGGTTGTCGCAGAACCACCCAGAATGGTGTGTGCATGTGTGCGTGTGTGAACACAAATGCTTCCATGTGGCGTGTGTGCATGCATGTGTGTGTGTGTGTGAACACAGATGCTTCCATGTCTCATGTGTGCGTGCAAGTGTGTGTGATTATGTGTATAGATAGTTCATTTTTCTGTTTTGATGTTATGGGCTAAGGGTTTTATTTTTTGTACCAAGCCACAGTGATACTACTAAATCTGTCTTAAACGCAGCTGCACAAATCACAACCCTCTCCCCAAAAACTAAACCTGCTCAAATCATTCTTAGACATCTGACATGGCTCCCGATTCAACAATGCATTGCTTACAAAGTCCTTCTCACATTTCATGCTCTGCACACTGATACCCCTCCATACATCTCTTCCCTCCTCTTCTCTTACGTTCACGGCTGCCTCACACCATCCACACCCTCTGCCCTCTCCCATCTCAAACCCTTTTCACTTTCTGCTCCCTACCTATGGAACTCCATATCTCTCCCTACGTCTTAAACAATCTCCCCCTCCGTCTTTAAGTCTACCCTGAAATCTTATCTTCAGGAGCACTAGGACCATGCACTACCTTTGGACAGACTCAGCACTCGTAATCTCAGCACTTGATACCCTCATACCCTGCCATCTGTCTTCTATTACCCATTTAGACTGTAAGCTCCTTGGGGCAGGGACCTCTCTCCTCTTGTTTCTGTGAATGTGACACTTATTGTATCCCCTTTTATTTCTTGTAACATACTACTATTGTAAGGCTCCATATAAATAAAGATATACATACATACATACATACAGGAAGACAACGGGAAGAGAGAGCTCCACGGACCCACCAGACGATCAAGCCAGTAATCAGACGGATTAAAAATCATCAGAGTTTTATTTATAGAAAACATAAATAAAATAAAAATGTTGCAAATATAGGAGGTCAAGATACATATGTGACCCACCTACCGCATTTCATAAGTAGTCTCACTTAGTCATAGGCTATGTCTAAGTGAGACTACTCATGAAACGCATTAGGCAGGTCAAATGTGTTTCTTGACCTCCTATATTTCTCCTGTTTGCATTGTGTTTTATCTTATTTATTTTTTCTATGAAGGAAATCTTGATGATTTTTACTCCATCTGATTCCTGGCTTGATCATCTGGCGGGTCCATGGAACGCTCCCTTCCAGTTGTCTTCCTGTATGCAGAAGTCTTAGCCGAGGCTGTTGGGGGCTGAGCCAGATCTGCTAGACTTTAGTTCCTTGGTGAATGATGTGCTCTTATGATGTATCTGATTTATGGTAGCAACCTATAGTCTTAGTTTACTGTATATACATACATACATGAATGCATACATAGGGCTTGGGGCACAGTCATGTAAGGAGTATGGGGGTGAGGCTTGGGTGACTTATTTAGGGTGCTTGAGACATAGATCCAGCCCTGCTAGTGTAGATCAGGGATAACCAACCTTTAGCTCTCTATTTATTTCAGACCAGAACTCCCATCATGCTCCTTCTGCTGTTCGTTCCTAACAGCTGGAAAGTCAAATTTTGCTTACACTTTGTGTAGATGAATGTAATCACTGAAACTATTTTTTATTAGAATGCCATCTGCTCGATCTGCATAAAGATAATTTTCAGGCAGAGAGCTGTAAAAGTTTTAATGGAAGAAGGGAAAATCGTCGCCACAGCAGAACTTTTTACCACTGATATAAAAACTCTTCTTATCTTTTCCTGTGGTACAAAGTATCCTGCATGCTGTGCAATGATTATAAAGGAGAGGCTAGATCATGTTCTGTGCCAGAGATATCAATAAGACATCTGGGCAGAGATTTACCAATTCTTCTTATATACGTGTTACACTCACATCTGTCTTCAAGGGTGGAAGGGAGAGGAAGAACGTGGAACGAGTGATTGACTAGCCATTATTTTCAGACAGTGCAGGAGTCTAATAGATAGGGGGCGCTGTTCTGCCAGATCTTGCACGTAAAAGAGCCATGAACTGAAAGATACAAGTATTCTAAGTCTCCATTGATTTAAATGGGGCTTTAAACCCTTTGAATGCTAGAAAGGTCTCCAACGCATTGCAAAGCAATGTGTTGGAGACCTTCCTAGTATTCAAGGTGTTAAATGCCCAATTTAAATCAATGGGAATAGTTTTTGTTCTCTTTGGTGGATCTGGTTTGCATCAGAATTGCTCCCCTGTCCTTTGAGTATATGGACCGTGGATTTCAGTTACACTGTGGGGACAGATAGAACAGCTGCAGGGGATCGGTTTTATGACCTCAGAATTTATTAAAGCGCAAACTGTGTTATCTCGCCAATACCCGCCTATTCATTGTCACAGAGTCTAACCATAAATTGGCCCCAGCAGACTCCTACAAATATCTTGGTATGTGGCTTGACCCCAACCTCACTTTTTGTCTTCGTATTTATAAATTAACTTTCAAACTTTATCCCAAAATAAGTAATCTCTTTAGAAACAAATAATGTTTAAGTCCCCTGGTGAGAAAACATATTGTACAACAGATGTTAATGCCAGTCATATAATACAGGGATGTAGTATACACTCCCATGCCACAAATCCATCTTTGTAAACTTGACACTCTGCATAATTCATTATGCTACTAACAACTCACTGACTATTCCACACTACCTGAGCAGTATGATCACTCCAGATCTCCATACTAACTATAACCTCCACTACTAACAACTCACTGACTATTCCACACTACCTGATCAGTATGATCACTACAGATCTCCATACTAACTATAACCTCCACTACTAACAACTCACTGACTATTCCACACTACCTGATCAGTATGATCACTCCAGATCTCTATACTAACTATAACCTCCACTGCTAACAACTCACTGACTATTCCACACTACCTGAGCAGTATGATCACTCCAGATCTCTATACTAACTATAACCTCCACTACTAACAACTCACTGACTATTCCACACTACCTGAGCAGTATGATCACTCCAGATCTCCATACTAACTATAACCTCAACTACTAACAACTCACTGACTATTCCACACTACCTGAGCAGTATGATCACTCCAGATCTCCATACTAACTATAACCTCCACTGCTAACAACTCACTGACTATTCCACACTACCAGAGCAGTATGATCACTCCAGATCTCCATACTTACTATAACCTCCACTACTAACAACTCACTGACTATTCCACACTACCTGAGCAGTATGATCACTCCAGATCTCCATACTATCTATAACCTCCACTACTAACAACTCACTGACTATTCCATACTACCTGAGCAGTATGTTCACTCCAGATCTCCATACTAACTATAACCTCCACTGCTAACAACTCACTGACTATTCCACACTACCTGAGCAGTACAATCACTCCAGATCTCCATACTAACTATAACCTCCACTGCTAACAACTCGTTGACTATTCCACACTACCTGAGCAGTATGATCACTCCAGATCTCCATACTATCTATAACCTCCTCTACTAACAACTCACTGACTATTCCACACTACCTGAGCAGTACAATCACTCCAGATCTCCATACTAACTATAACCTCCACTGCTAACAACTCACTGACTATTCCACACTACCTGAGCAGTACAATCACTCCAGATCTCCATACTAACTATAACCTCCACTACTAACAACTCAATGACTATTCCACACTACCTGAGCAGTATCATCACTCCAGATCTCCATACTAACTATAACCTCCACTACTAACAACTCACTGACTATTCCACACTACCTGAGCAGTATGATCACTCCAGATCTCCATACTAACTATAATCTCCACTACTAACAACTCACTGACTGTTCCACACTACCTGAGCAGTATGATCACTCCAGATCTCCATACTAACTATAATCTCCGCTCCACTACTAACAACTCGCTGAGTATTCCACACTACCTGAGCAGTATGATCACTCCAGATCTCCATACTAACTATAACCTCCACTACTAACAACTCCCTGACTATTCCACATTACCTGAGCAGTATGATCACTCCAGATCTCCATACTAATTATAACCTCCACTACTAACAACTCACTGACTATTCCACACTACCTGAGCAGTATGATCACTGCAGATCTCTATACTAACTATAACCTCCTCTCCACTGCTAACAACTCACTGACTATTCCACATTACCTGAACAGTATGATCACTCCAGATCTCCATACTAACTATAAACTCTACTACTAACAACTCACTGACTATTCCACGCTACCTGAGCAGTACGATCACTACTAGTGTTGAGCGAGCATGCTCGGCCGATGCTCGGATCGGCTCGAGCATCGCTCTGCTCGGCACATGGCGGTACTCGTACGAGTACCGCATGTGCTCGCCCGCCATGTTCGGGTCTCCTCCCCGCACGTTTTGCGGCTGCTGCGCAGCCAATAAACGTGCAGGGAGGCTCTGACATCGGTGTAATGCCAGCAGCCATGTTGGCTGCTGGCATTACACTGATTGGCTGGCCAGAACCCGTGGTCGGGTGCTGTATAGCACCTGACCATCGAGTTCGGCTCAGTCTTAGCCAGGGAGAGCTGAGGATAGGAAGGGAAAGGCAGTGTAGGGAGGAAAAAAACCAAAATTGTGAAAAAAAAGAACCAAAAGTCCTTTTTAGGACTACTGTGTGTGGGGGCAGCAGGTTATTTTGTGTGGGGGGAAAAAAACAAAAAAAAAAAAAAAAAAAATATTCTGTTTAGTGTGAAAAGTTGCAGATTAGAGCACATTCTGTTTAGTGTGCACAGTTGCAGATTAGAGCACATTCTGTTTAGTGTGCAAAGTTGCAGATTAGAGCACATTCTGTTAAGTCTTCAAACTAAAATATCAAAGTCACATATTCCATTCAGTGTGCGTCGCCGCAGTTTAGCAGCACATTCTGTGTACTGTGCAGAGTTGCAGAATAGGAAGAAATACTGTTAAGTCTTCAAACTAAAATATCAAAGTCACATATTCCATTCAGTGTGCTTCGCCGCAGTTTAGCAGCACATTCTGTGTAGTGTGCAGAGTTGCAGAATAGTAAGAAATACTGTTAAGTTTTCAAACTCAAATATTAAAGTCACATATTCCATTCAGTGTGTGTCACCGCCGTTTAGCAGCCTATTCTGTGTACTCTGCAGAGTTGCAGAATAGTAAGAAATACTGTTAAGTTTTCAAACTCAAATATTAAAGTCACATATTCCATTCAGTGTGTGTCACCGCCGTTTAGCAGCCTATTCTGTGTACTCTGCACAGTTGCAGAATAGTAAGAAATACTGTTAAGTTTTCAAACTCAAATATTAAAGTCACATATTCCATTCAGTGTGTGTCACCGCCGTTTAGCAGCCTATTCTGTGTACTCTGCACAGTTGCAGAATAGTAAGAAATACTGTTAAGTTTTCAAACTCAAATATTAAAGTCACATATTCCATTCAGTGTGTGTCACCGCCGTTTAGCAGCCTATTCTGTGTACTCTGCAGAGTTGCAGAATAGTAAGAAATACTGTTAAGTTTTCAAACTCAAATATTAAAGTCACATATTCCATTCAGTGTGTGTCACCGCCGTTTAGCAGCCTATTCTGTGTACTCTGCAGAGTTGCAGAATAGTAAGAAATACTGTTAAGTTTTCAAACTCAAATATTAAAGTCACATATTCCATTCAGTGTGTGTCACCGCCGTTTAGCAGCCTATTCTGTGTACTCTGCACAGTTGCAGAATAGTAAGAAATACTGTTAAGTTTTCAAACTCAAATATTAAAGTCACATATTCCATTCAGTGTGTGTCACCGCCGTTTAGCAGCCTATTCTGTGTACTCTGCACAGTTGCAGAATAGTAAGAAATACTGTTAAGTTTTCAAACTCAAATATTAAAGTCACATATTCCGTGTAAGATGAAGAAGGCGGGTAAAAAGGGACGGGGAAGTGGACGTGATCCTGATAGTTCAGGGCGCGGGTCTGGACGCGGAGAAACTGTGCCTGGTGCCAGAGCACAAGAAAGAAAGACATCCACCATACCTAGCTTCATGTCTAATTTTACAGGGCGTCGCAGGACATCACTCTCGAGGTCCGACCACTGCGAACAGGTGGTCGGTTGGATGACAGCTGATACTGCTTCCAGTCGGTTAAGCACCACCCTGTCTTCCACCAAGTCCACTCTCAGTAGCCAAGAGTCTGGTCAACATAATCCTCACTCTGATCATCCTTCCTCCCACCATAGAGGATCTGGTCAAAGAAGTGATCCCACACTGGGATATAGTGAGGAGCTCGTCTCATCACCAATCCTTCATTTGACCCTCTCTCCAAGCACGCTTGCAGAGGAACATGACATCTTGTGCCCTGATTCACAACCTCTAGAGGATACCCAATCACAAGAAGATGACAGATGTGAACGGCATTTAAGGTCAAAGGAAGTAGTGGATGATGATGATGATGATGAGACACAGTTGCCATTAAATCAACCACTATTTCCGTCTCAAGACCTTGTTGAGGAGAATGTTATACAGTTGTCAATGACTGAGTATGTGGTGGGATCAAGACTTGAGGAGGATGATCAGAGTGAGGAAGTGGAGGAGGACTTGGTGGACGATGAGGTGACTGACCCCACCTGGGAAGGTGTAGAGCCGAGCGATGACAGCAGTCCTGAGGGTGAGCCATCTGCAGCACCGCAACAGGCTGGAAGAGGCAGTGGTGTGGCTACAGAAAGAAGGTGGACCGCACCAAACCGGCCCGCAAATGTTCCACGGAGCACCCCCTTGCGTAAATCTACCTTGCCAAAGGGTAGGTGTTCCGCGGTATGGCGTTTTTTTAAGGAAAGTGTGGACGACAAAAGAATTGTAGTTTGCAACCTGTGCCACACCAGAATGAGCCGAGGCATGAACACTAGAAACCTCACCACCACCAGCATGATCCGACACATGGCATCCAAGCACCGTAGTAAGTGGGAGGAACGCCTGGATCGCCCATCTGTGTCTGCAGGCCACACCACTGCCTCCTCTTCCCCTGTTTTCGGTGCCGGCCAATCGCCTGTCGAAGGCGCAGGCCCGCATACCTCCCGCCCTGCACCTGTACCATCTGAAGCACCATCAGCGACCACATCCACTTCCCTGTCCCAGCACAGCGTCCAAATGTCGTTACCCCAGGCATTTGAGCGCAAGAGAAAGTACCCAGCCACCCACCCACAGGCCATAGCACTAACCTCACACCTTTCAAAATTACTGGCCATCGAAATGCTGCCATTTAGGCTTGTGGACACTGAGTCCTTCCGCAGCCTGATGGCAGCAGCTGTCCCTCGGTACGCGGTCCCCAGCCGCCACTACTTTTCCCGGTGTGCCATCCCCGCATTACACCACCATGTGTCCCGTAACATCACCCGTGCCCTGACCAACGCAGTTACTGGGAAGGTCCACTTAACGACTGACACATGGACAAGTGCTTGTGGCCAGGGACGCTACATTTCCCTGACGGCACACTGGGTGAATGTCGTGGAGGCTGGGAGCGACTCGGACCCTGGGATGGCACGGGTGCTACCCACGCCAAGGATTGCGGGCCCTACCTCCATCAGGGTTTCCGCCAGCACCTACGTTATTGGCTCCTCCTCCTCCGTTTCCACCTCCGAATTCTCTACACGCAGCGCCACTCCCCCATCAGCCAGTAGCTGGAAGCAGTGTAGCACTGCAGTGGGGAAGCGTCAACAGGCCGTGCTGAAGCTGATCTGCCTTGGGGACAAACAGCACACGGCCTCAGAGCTGTTGCAGGGGATTAGTCACCAGACCGAGCAGTGGCTCTCGCCACTCAACCTGCAACCAGGCATGGTTGTGTGTGATAATGGGCGTAACTTGGTGGCGGCTTTGGAGCTCGGCAAGCTCACACACGTACCATGCCTAGCGCATGTATTTAATTTAGTGGTGCAGCGATTTCTAAAAACCTACCCCAATGTGCATGATCTCTTGACCAAGGTGCGCCGCGTGTGTGCACATTTCCGTAAGTCATCTACAGCTTCGGCCGGCCTGTTGAAGCTGCAGCAGCGCTTACAATTGCCAGCTCACCGGCTGCTGTGTGACGTGAGCACGCGCTGGAACTCCACCTTCCACATGTTGGCCCGGCTTTGTGAGCAGCAGAGGGCAGTAGTGGAGTACCAGCTGTTACACGGTCGTCGCCTCTCCGTTCAACTTCCTGTAATCAGAAGTGAGGAGTGGGAATGGATGTCAGACCTCTGCGAGGTTTTACGCAATTTTGAGGAATCGACACAGATGGTGAGCGGCGATAACGCTATTATCAGTGTAACCATCCCACTTCTGTGTCTACTGAAACGCTCGCTGCTCACAATTAAAACCGACGCTTTGCATGTGGAAGAGGTGGAAATGGGGGAGGAAGAGCTTACACAAGGTGATAGCCAGAGCACCCTCACTTCGTCTTCTCAGCGACAATTGGAGGAGGCGGAGGAGGAGGAGGAGGAGGAGGAGGAAGACACGGTTGCCTCCGCTACAGAGGGTAGCCATGGAACTTTAGTTCCATCTCTTCAGCGTGGGTGGGCAGAAGAGGAGGAAGAGGATGAGGATATTGAGAGTCATCCTCCTGGTGAGGACAGCGAAATCTTGACTGTTGGTACTCTGGCACACATGGCTGACTTTATGTTAGGCTGCCTTTCCCGTGACCCACGCGTTATACGCATTTTAAACAACACGGATTACTGGGTGTTCACCCTTCTGGACCCCCGCTACAAAGAGAATTTCTCATCTCTCATTCCTCCGGTGGAGAGGACAAGCAAAATGGTGCAATACCAGAAGGTTCTTGTTGAAAAATTGCTCCAAAATTTTCCATCTGACAACGCTGGCGGCAGAGTACGTGCTACCTTGGCCAACAGAGAAGGGGAGAAAAGGGGAGCACACAGCAGTTCCGAGAAAGGCAGGGCAACACTCTCCAAGGCGTGGGACACCTTCATGACACCCCGCCAGCACCCTCACCCTGATGCGCAGCCTAGTGTCACAAGGAGGGAAAAGTTTTGGAAGATGGTGAAGGAGTACGTAGCAGACCGTGTCAGCGTCCTGAATGATCCCTCTGTGCCTTACAACTACTGGGTGTCCAAGCTGGACACGTGGTATGAACTGGCACTCTACGCCTTGGAGGTGCTGGCCTGCCCTGCCGCCAGCGTTCTGTCTGAGCGGGTATTTAGTGCTGCTGGTGGCATCATAACAGATAAGCGTATCCGCCTTTCCACCGACAATGCTGATAGGTTGACACTTATAAAAATGAACAAGGCCTGGATTTACCCTGACTTCTCCACTCCACTGGAGGAAAGCCCCGGGGGAACATAAACTCACTTTATATATGTTATTTACAATGATGTGAATACTCTGTATTCCCATTCACCCCTTCCACCCAAAAAACGGGTATATGGTTGACTCTTAATCTTCTCATCCTCCTCCTCCTCTTCCATATGCCCTGGGATATAATTTTTATATAGGGCCAGCTCACCAGCGGGCCCTGTGCTATAATTTTTATATAGGGCCAGCTCACCAGCGGGCCCTGTGATATAATTTTTATATAGGGCCAGCTCACCAGCGGGCCCTGTTTGACAATTTTTATATAGGTCAGCTCACCAGCGGGCCTTCTCATATAATGTTTTATTGGGTCAGCTCTCTAGCGGGCCCTCTCATATAATGTTTTATAGCGTCAGCTCACTAGCGGGCCTTCGCATATAATGTTTAGGATGGTCAGCTCTGCAGCAGACCCTTACCCATAATGTTTTAGATGGTCAGCTCAGCGCACGTTTCCCTCTTAATCATGGCCTCAGTTCAATAAAATCAAGGAAATTTTTGGGAGAAGTTGCCTCTGCGCACGTTTCCCTCTTAATCATGGCCTCAGTTCTGAAAATCAAGGAAATTTTTGGGAGAATTTGCCTCTGCGCACGTTTCCCTCTTAATCATGGCCTCAGTTCTGAAAATCAAGGAAATTTTTGGGAGAATTTGCCTCTGTGCACGTTTCCCTCTTAATCATGGCCTCAGTTCTGAAAATCAAGGAAATTTTGGGAGAATTTGCAGATGATATACAAGTAAATATACAGCAAATACTGTTTGGTAACAATTTTTCGCCTAAAGTCGTTTTTATTTTCCTTTTTGTGTGTTTTACGGTCAGTCTGTAAAAATGGCGTACTACGGGCGAAAGATCGTTCCCAGCAGCGATGTTGGAGTCCAAGATGCATCCAGACATCCTCCCTATGCTGTCCCTGAACCATTTCTGTGGTGTTTCCATCCTTTTCTGCCCTTTTCCTATGGACCAGGCACCCTCCCCTCATCAGAGCAGGGGGTGCCTGGTGTAATGCTCGAGTCCTCCCATTGACTTCAATGGGGCTCGGGTGCTCGGCCGAGCACTCGAGCCTCAGGGGGTGCTCGGTCAGAGCACCCGAACACCCGAGCATTGGGGTGCTCGCTCATCACTAATCACTACAGCTCTCCATACTAACTATAACCTCCACTCCACTACTTACACCTCACTGACTATTCCACACTACCTGAGCAGTATGATCACTCCAGATCTCCATACTAACTATAACCTCCGCTCCACTGCTAACAACTCACTGACTATTCCACACTACCTGAGCAGTATGTTCACTCCAGATCTCCATACTAACTATAATCTCCACTACTAACAACTCACTGACTGTTCCACACTACCTGAGCAGTATGATCACTCCAGATCTCCATACTAACTATAATCTCCGCTCCACTACTAACAACTCGCTGAGTATTCCACACTACCTGAGCAGTATGATCACTCCAGATCTCCATACTAACTATAACCTCCACTACTAACAACTCCCTGACTATTCCACACTACCTGAGCAGTATGATCACTCCAGATCTCCATACTAATTATAACCTCCACTACTAACAACTCACTGACTGTTCCACACTACCTGAGCAGTATGATCACTCCAGATCTCCATACTAAATATAACCTCCACTCCAATACTAACAACTCACTGACTATTCCACACTACCTGAGCAGTATGATCACTCCAGATCTCCATACTAAATATAACCTCCGCTCCACTGCTAACAACTCACTGACTATTCCACACTACCTGAGCAGTATGATCACTCCAGATCTCCATACTAACTATAACCTCCACTTCACTACTAACAACTCACTGACTATTCCAAACCTACCTGAACAGTATGATCACTCCAGATCTCCATACTAACTATAACCTCCACTACTAATAACTCACTGACTATTCCACACTACCAGAGCAGTATGATCATTCCAGATCTCCATACTAACTATAACCTCCTCTACTAACAACTCACTGACTATTCCACACTACCTGAGCAGTATGGTCACTCCAGCTCTCCATACTAACTATAACCTCCACTGCTAACAACTCACTGACTATTCCACACTACCTGAGCAGTATGATCACTCCAGATCTCCATACTAACTATAACCTCCACTGCTAACAACTCACTGACTGTTCCACACTACCTGAGCAGTATGATCACTCCAGATCTCCATACTAAATATAACCTCCACTCCAATACTAACAACTCACTGACTATTCCACACTACCTGAGCAGTATGATCACTCCAGATCTCCATACTAACTATAACCTCCACTACTAACAGCTCACTGACTATTCCACACTACCTGAGCAGTATGATCACTCCAGATCTCCACACTAAATATAACCTCCGCTCCACTGCTAACAACTCACTGACTATTCCACACTACCTGAGCAGTATGATCACTCCAGATCTCCATACTAACTATAACCTCCACTTCACTACTAACAACTCACTGACTATTCCACACTACCTGAGCAGTATGCTCACTCCAGCTCTCCATACTAACTATAACCTCCACTTCACTACTAACAACTCACTGACTATTCCAACCTACCTGAACAGTATGATCACTCCAGATCTCCATACTAACTATAACCTCCACTACTAATAACTCACTGACTATTCCACACTACCAGAGCAGTATGATCATTCCAGATCTCCATACTAACTATAACCTCCTCTACTAACAACTCACTGACTATTCCACACTACCTGAGCAGTATGGTCACTCCAGCTCTCCATACTAACTATAACCTCCACTGCTAACAACTTACTGACTATTCCACACTACCTGAGCAGTATGATCACTCCAGATCTCCATACTAACTATAACCTCCACTGCTAACAACTCACTGACTATTCCACACTACCTGAGCAGTATCATCACTCCAGATCTCCATACTAACTATAACCTCCAATGCTAACAACTCACTGACTATTCCACACTACCTGAGCAGTACAATCACTCCAGATCTCCATACTAACTATAACCTCCACTACTAACAACTCAATGACTATTCCACACTACCTGAGCAGTACGATCACTCCAGATCTCCATACTAACTATAACCTCCACTACTAACAACTCACTTACTATTCCACACTACCTGAGCAGTATGATCACTCCAGATCTCCATACTAACTATAATCTCCACTACTAACAACTCACTGACTGTTCCACACTACCTGAGCAGTATGATCACTCCAGATCTCCATACTAACTATAATCTCCGCTCGTACGAGTACCGCCATGTGCTCGCCCGCCATGTTCGGGTGGCAGGGATCTGTGCCGAAGGAGGCACAGATCTTACAGACGCTCCGCTGGACCACCAGGGACTGGAGGTAGGGGACATTGCGGAGATGAAGGGGGCATTGCGGAGATGAAGGGGGACATTTTGGAGATGAAGGGGGACATTGTGGAAGGGGGACATTGTGGAAGGGGGACATTGTGGAAGGGGGGCATTGCGGAGATGAAGGGGGCATTGCGGAGATGAAGGGGGACATTGTGGAAGGGGGACATTGTGGAAGGGGGGCATTGCGGAGATGAAGGGGGCATTGCGGAGATGAAGGGGGACATTGTGGAAGGGGGACATTGCGGAGATGAAGGGGGCATTGCGGAGATGAAGGGGGACATTGTGGAAGGGGGACATTGTGGAAGGGGGACATTGCGGAGATGAAGGGGGCATTGCGGAGATGAAGGGGGACATTGTGGAAGGGGGACATTGTGGAAGAGGGGCATTGTGGAGATGAAGGGGGGCATTGACCAGGCACCCTCCCCTCATCAGAGCAGGGGGTGCCTGGTGTAATGCTCGTGTCGCCCCATTGAATTCAATGGGGCTCGGGTGCTCGGCCGAGCACTCGAGCCTCCGGCGGTGCTCGGTCAGAGCACCCGAGCACCCGAGCATCGGGGTGCTCGCTCAACACTACTAACAACTCACTGACTATTCCACATTACCTGAACAGTATGATCACTCCAGATCTCCATACTAACTATAAACTCTACTACTAACAACTCACTGACTATTCCACGCTACCTGAGCAGTATGATCACTACAGCTCTCCATACTAACTATAACCTCCACTCTACTACTTACACCTCACTGACTATTCCACACTACCTGAGCAGTATGATCAGTCCAGCTCTCCATACTAACTATAACCTCCACTCCACTGCTAACAACTCACTGACTATTCCACACTACCTGAGCAGTATGATCACTCCAGATCTCCATACTAACTATAACCTCCGCTCCACTGCTAACAACTCACTGACTATTCCACACTACCTGAGCAGTATGATCACTCCAGATCTCCATACTAACTATAACCTCCGCTCCACTGCTAACAACTCACTGACTATTCCACACTACCTGAGCAGTATGTTCACTCCAGATCTCCATACTAACTATAATCTCCACTACTAACAACTCACTGACTGTTCCACACTACCTGAGCAGTATGATCACTCCAGATCTCCATACTAATTATAACCTCCACTACTAACAACTCACTGACTGTTCCACACTACCTGAGCAGTATGATCACTCCAGATCTCCATACTAAATATAACCTCCACTCCAATACTAACAACTCACTGACTATTCCACACTACCTGAGCAGTATGATCACTCCAGATCTCCATACTAACTATAACCTCCACTACTAACAGCTCACTGACTATTCCACACTACCTGAGCAGTATGATCACTCCAGATCTCCACACTAAATATAACCTCCGCTCCACTGCTAACAACTCACTGACTATTCCACACTACCTGAGCAGTATGATCACTCCAGATCTCCATACTAACTATAACCTCCACTTCACTACTAACAACTCACTGACTATTCCACACTACCTGAGCAGTATGCTCACTCCAGCTCTCCATACTAACTATAACCTCCACTTCACTACTAACAACTCACTGACTATTCCAACCTACCTGAACAGTATGATCACTCCAGATCTCCATACTAACTATAACCTCCACTACTAATAACTCACTGACTATTCCACACTACCAGAGCAGTATGATCATTCCAGATCTCCATACTAACTATAACCTCCTCTACTAACAACTCACTGACTATTCCACACTACCTGAGCAGTATGGTCACTCCAGCTCTCCATACTAACTATAACCTCCAATGCTAACAACTCACTGACTATTCCACACTACCTGAGCAGTATGATCACTCCAGATCTCCATACTAACTATAACCTCCACTGCTAACAACTCACTGACTATTCCATACTACCTGAGCAGTATCATCACTCCAGATCTCCATACGAACTATAACCTCCAATGCTAACAACTCACTGACTATTCCACACTACCTGAGCAGTATGATCACTCCAGCTCTCCATACTAAATATAACCTCCACTCCACTACTAACAACTCACTGACTATTCCACACTACCTGAGCAGTATGATCACTCCAGATCTCCATACTAAATATAACCTCCACTCCACTACTAACAACTCACTGACTATTCCACACTACCTGAGCAGTATGATCACTACAGATCTCCATACTAACTATAATCTCCACTACTAACAACTCACTGACTATTCCACACTACCTGAGCAGTGTGATCACTCAAGATCTCCGTACTAACTATAACCTCCACTACTAACAACTCACTGACTATTCCACACTACCTGAGCAGTATGATCACTACAGATCTCCATACTAACTATAACCTCCACTACTAACAACTCACTGACTATTCCACACTACCTGAGCAGTATGATCACTCCAGATCTCCATACCAACTATAACCTCCACTACTAACAACTCACTGACTATTCCACACTACCTGAGCAGTATGATCACTCCAGATCTCCACACTAACTATAACCTCCACTTCACTACTAACAACTCACTGACTATTCCACACTACCTGAGCAGTATGATCACAACAGATCTCCATACTAACTATAACCTCCGCTCCACTGCTAACAACTCACTGACTATTCCACACTAACTGAGCAGTATGATCACTCCAGATCTCCATACTAACTATAACCTCCACTCCACTGCTGACAACTCACTCCCATTTCATTCCCACACCAAACACATTTCAAATCATCGGAATATCTATAAAAAGAAACTATAAATTGTCTGAAAGGGTTAGTACCACCCATCCCAAGCTTGCCCTATCCTTTGCAACTTGTATGCTGATTGGTGGGGGCGGCTTCATGTCTTTGGAGGTTGGTGACCTTTAAGTGTATATAAGTGAGGTTTCCATATTTAAGGGGGATGTATCACCTCATAACATTTTTTTACCATAGGTTTTGTTAAATAAAGTAGTATTAGGAAAGTTGTTTTTTTTGTACTTTTAAATCTATTGCATATTCTGTGCTGTGCACTTCTGCATAATGGGCAGTGACGTAAGTAGAAGCCACTGGGCCCTGGTGCAGAAACTGCCATGGGCCCGGTGGCCCTCCCATCTTCACATTGCCCCATGTCCATCTCCTACCTCCGTCACCCACTCCCGCGCGGTTCTCAGTAATGAAGAACGCCGAGAGATGATGTCATCTCCCAGCGCTCTGCATTACTAGAGTGCTGGGAGATCAGCTGAGCTGCTGCGGGCATGGGCTGCGGGCGATGGGTTTGCAGAGGGCAGCCGGCCCCTGGAATGTGACCCCTATTGTTACGCCACTGATAATGGGCACTTTGTATCTTCAGCACAGCTCTTCTTCTCCTCCCACCTCCCTCCCAGCTGCCCCAGGAAAAGCGTTCACGCTTCCCTTCAGTGTGGTGTGAATGACTTGTATCATTACATCAAGCTCCGGTTATCATTATACTGAGGTTGCAACCAAAGTATAATGCTAACCGGAGCTTTATATAACAATAGAAGCCATTCATAGCACCCTGAAGGGAAGCTTGAACGTGCTCCCTGGGGCAGCTGGGTGGGAGGTGAATTAGGCAGTGAACAAGAACTTTGCCGAAGATTCAGCGTGCTACATTATGATGACCGACAAAGCTTGAAGACAAAATATATTTAAAAGTACTTACATTTTGGGAAAAAAACAGCTTTCCTAATACTACTTTATTAACAAAACCAATGATAAAAAAAAATTGCAGGAGGTGATACATCCCCTTTAAATCACCTTTTTTCCTCTCCGCTTTACCTACGATTAAGGACCTGGCAGGTCTGAAATGCGTCAGGAATTGACTGGGGTTCTTAACCCATGTATTCTTGTGTGTCCCAATGTTTTTATTCCTCCAATAAAGTATTTTTGATTTCCTCATATACTGATTGATTACGTACGTATACTTTGTTGTTATACTGCTGCTTTGGAAGGAGTGGTGGAAATCCTACATCCAGTACCGACTGATCTGCTGTAGTTGGAGTTATAGAGATGCAATCGTAAGGGACACCATCGGATTGAGCGACTGTATGAAGTAAGGAGAGTGAAGATCCCAGTTTAAGCTGTATCATTGTTTATCATGAACTGTTACAGTCGCATGGATATTGAGAATTCCACCTGAGCGGTTACATTTTTGTTACAGATTCACCTTTAGGAACAGAAGACAATTGCCTCAAAGGTGAAGTGTGATGGGAACCAATGCCGTTGGGTTGTCCTTGGCCATCGTGCTGGGTTTCCCTCTCCTTGAAGCTGCTACAGGATGGTAGCCATGCCGGTATCACTAGAACAAAGTGTATTGGATTAGGTGTCAAAGAAGACCCATAAAGGACAGCATGCTCTTGTAGATCCAAAATGAAAACACTTTATTCAGAAATATGGGGGCATTTGTATACAGTGTAAAAAAAAAAAAAGTAACGAAGAAACATAATTCAATCTTGCAGCTCTGTTCTTCAACCAATGGAAATTAGAGTGACAAGTGACATTAACAATGGCGACCAATCCAGGCCCGACTGTATTCTATTCATGCTCTGAATGAATTACCCGGGCCTGGCAGACTAATTAAATCTTGTCATACTGGCTCCCCTGCCAATGGGAGCCTGAGCGACAAGATGGGCACAAGTGGCAACCAATCAGAGAGCCACCTGCTTGTCACGCTCTGCCTGGCGTTGCTTGACAAGTGTCGGCCAATGAAAAGCCTGCCTACCTGTCGAATACACAGTGCTTTGGTTTACCCAGTTACTGGCAACAGCCAATCCCTACGCTGCCTACCTTTCAAATTGTGGCTGAAATACTCAAAGTTACCTGGTCGCTGCAGTGTGGGGCAGACAGATGGTGTAACTTGTGAATTCAGTCTTTTAGGAAAAGGGTCCATGAGTAATCTGAAAGAGTTCCTAGTAAAGGGCGTAGTCCTGTTACAGGATGTCACAATTCCTAATAATAACACCCCCCCCCCCCTTACCTTACTATCATACCTGGTAGTCTTGTGCACAGCAAAAATTTTCAGTAAAATTCGATTTCGGACAAATTTTTTTTCCCCATTTGGAGGAACCGAATTTCAGACTGGACCTGTTCGACTCGGACGAAATTTGTCAAAAGTCTGAAATATTCGGCCGAATTTAAAAAAAAAAAAAATAAAAAAAAATAAAAAAATAAAAATATTCAATAAAGAATTAAAATGAAACAAATAAAAAAAATACATTAAACTAAATTAATAATAATATTAAATCTCTAATGAGACAGGAAAGGGTATTTTATAAACCCCTACACACTAATGAACCCTTAATAGGGCAAACACGGGGCGAGTGGCAGCAATGTAACATGGCTGTATGATACAAACGAATATACAACAAACACACAAAATAAAGCCCTGTGCTCAATCTCCCAGTACTCCTGGGCGGCAGCAATGGCTATAGTATACATCCAAAATACATAGTACAAAAAACAAAAAGAGCTACCTGCGCTCTGTCCCAAATCCCTATGCACATTTAAATAATTGGAGGCTTTTAGTTTCACTCCAATGGCCATTTGAATGTAAGCTCACCTGCCGCGCCAAGGCAAGCCTCACCGGTGAGTCCATCAGGACAAATAAATTATTTTGAATGACTTTTCTTAAGCTGCACCCATTATGTAACTCATTATTACTGACAAAACTGTAAAGAATTTTTTTTTTTTATTGTGTAATTTTTTTTTATTTTTTTAATAATAAATGAGAATGTATATATGTGTATGTCACATCAAATTAAAACCCTTTCTTCCCTTTTAAAGGGATAGTAATACTTTGTTTTATCTTTTATTATTTTGTAGGCACTAAAAAAACATGAAGAACGATATAAGTCTTATCTCTCAAACCTTTATGGAAACTTTGCTTGTGAATATCTCTTAAACCATAAAGGTTTGAGAGATAAGACTTATATCATTCTTCATGTTTTTTTAATGCCTAAAATAAAGTAAAATTAAAACGAAGTATTACTATCCCTTTAAGAGTGGAGTAGAAATGGTTTGGGCCCAAATAAGAATTGTGTTGCGATGTACAGTATGTATAAAGAAATTTGCTAATTGTGCCTAAAAGAAGGGCAGTTTTAGAGGTTAAATATTAACATCAGGTATAACCTATTCTTATTGGAAGTCTATAGGACGTTATGCAAACACTTGCACCTAAAAATGATCTGGGGTTACAAACAATTAAATACCAGATACTCCGTGTTAGTCTCTGTAAAAATTATCTATTTAATTTCTGAGGCCTGGAATCTAGTCTTATACGCACTTTCTGGGGTTCCTATTTCGGTGTTTTTCCAGGACTCCTATTCGAATAACAATTTTAATAAATCTCTCACAAGTGATATTGTTTTGTTGTCTGTTAATGGGCCTGAGGTATCAGCCTTTCTGAACAGTAGTTGGTACTAATCTCAATATATTAGTAACATTACCTGGAATCTCTCTCGATCTACCCCGGAGACTGCAGTATTTAGAGTTAAAGGGATAGTAATGTTTCACAAAAAAAAAGCGGCTCAGATTACTCTTCATGGGCTGTGGAGAGTGTTATTTCAATCCTGTCAGAGTTGTAGTTCAAGAGTAATTGAATGATAAAGTATCCCCCCCCGCCCCTTTTACCTAGTATAAGCCACCTCCCCTCAGATGTGGAATCTGGTCACTTGACCGGACAGCTCACAGCAAGGGACAATCTTCTTACTGTGATCATAAGGAAAACTCTGCCCCACTTGACAGGTTTTTCCTTATGATCACTGAAGATTGTCCCTCTCTGCGATCCATCCGGACAGTCTTGCTGCTTTAAGGTGAGCAGTATTACATCAGTAAAAGGGGCAGAAGGGGGATACTTTATCATTCAATTACTCTTGTACTACAACTCTGACAGTATTGAAATAACACTCTACATGGCCCAAACACTATGAAAATTAATCTGAGCTGCTTTTTGTGAAACATTACTATCCCTTTAATTACTAGGTCCCCAGGGACAGAGGATGATTCTCCAACAGTGTTGAGTTTCCTGGGTAACTCTTCCTACTTCACATCCATTCTACCTACTTCCTGTTCCGCCCACTTCCCGCCCATTTTAATACTAAACACCACCTTTCCCCACGCAGTCCTGATTAAGCCCAGCCCACCTGATAATCCCGACTACTTTATGATGAGATTTGCTTCATTTAGACATGCCGAGTCCCAGCACATGGGTCCTCTCCAGGGCTCTGAATGTTCCGTTGATATGCTAAGCAGCACCAGCTCTGCACAAACAATGAACCAAACTGTGCTTATTTAGGACAGTCTAAACATGAATCAAAATGCAAGACTAGGATTACATTTCAGTTATCTAACAAACATAAAATTACTACATTTTACATATGCTAGCTGGAAATACTTGGTATTTAAAATTATATAACCCAATTTCATTTTTTGGTGTTCACTATGGGATGTCTTATATTATCATATAATTATATATATATATATATATATATATATATATATATATATATATACACATACTAGTGTAAAAGCCTGTTTACATGGGCCAAGGTCCGGTGAGGTAAAGATGCCAGACCTGCTCTGAGTACTACTGCCTCCTCACTGGCGGCACACGCGATGCAGTAATGCGCAGTATAGACTGCCTGAACGCACAGAATGCTCCCAGCACAGAACTCCCAACATTCCGTGCTCCCAGCATTCCATGCTCCCAGCACAGAACTCCCAGCATTCCGTGCTCCCAGCATTCTATACGTTCGGGTAGTCTCTACTGCGCATGACTGCATCGGACAAACATTCTAGCTTTTTATATTATAGGATATACACACACACACACATATATATATATATATATATATATTTGTGTGTGTTTGTGGTTCTACTTTTACTTTTGCGACAAGTGGAGTCAAGTGTAAACTGTTATATGTGCTTTGGAGTCTCAAATAACTAAAGTCATCTATTGCCTTTGACCTTGATACTACTGCAAATGCAATTTACAAAACCAATGAATTCCTTTTAAGGTGTGTTCTTTTATTACAGTGGATATACACACCCCTGTTAAAATGCCAGGTTCTTGTGATGTTAAAGAAGGAGACAAAGATAAATCATGTCAGAACTTTTTCCACCGTTAATGTGACTTATAACGTGAACAATTCAATTGCAAAACAAACTGAAATCGTTGCAGGGGAAAAATAAAAAACTCACAATAACCTGGTTGCATAGGTGTGCACACCCTCTTATAACTGGGGATGTGGCTGTGTACAGAATTAACCATTCTCATTCAGTCTCATGTTAAATAGAAGTCATTACACACCTGCCATCATTTAAAGTGACTCCGATTAATCACAAATAAAGTTCAGCCGTTCTAGTAGGATTTTCCTGACATTTGCTTAGTTGCATCTCAGAGCAAAAGCCATGGTCCGCAGAGAGCTTCCAAAGTATCAGACGGATCTCATTGTTGAAAGATATCAGTCAGGAGAAGGGTACAAAATAATTTCCAAAGCATTAGATATACCATGGAACACAGTGAAGACAGTCATCATCAAGTGGAGAAAATATGGCACAATAGAGACATTACCAAGAACTGGTCGTCCCTCCAAAATTGATGAGAAGATGAGAAGAAAACTGGTCAGGGAGGCTTCCAAGAGGCCTACTGCAACATTAAAGGAACTGCAGGAATTTCTGGCAAGTACTGGCTGTGTGCTACATGTGACAACAATCTCCCGTATTCTTCATATGAATGGGCTATGGGGTAGGGTGGCAAGACGGAAGCCTTTTCTTACAAAGAAAAACATCCAAGCCTGGCTGAAGTTTGCAATAACAAACATCAAGTCCCTCAAAAGCACGTGGGAAAATGTGTTATGATCTGATGAAACCAAGGTTGAACTTTTTGGCCATAATTCCAAAAGGTATGTTTGGCACAAAAACAACACTGCACATCACCCAAATAACACCATACCCACAGTGAAGCATGGTGGTGGCAGTATCGTGCTTTGGGGCTGTTTTTCCTCAGCTGGAACCGGGGCCTTAGTCAGGGTAGAGGGAATTAGGAACAGTTCCAAATACCAGGCAATTTTGGCACAAAACCTTCAGGCATTCGTTAGAAAGCTGAAGATAAAGTTCACCTTTCAGCACGACAACGACCCAAAGCACACATCCAAATCCACAAAAGCATGGCTTCACCAGAAGAAGATTAACGTTTTGGAATGGCCCAGCCAGAGCCCAGACCTGAATCCAATTGAACATCTGTGGGGTGATCTGAAGAGGGCTGTGCACAGGAGATGTCCTCGCAATCTGAAAGATTTGGAGCACTTTTGCAAAGAAGAGTGGGCAAATATTGCAACGTCAAAATGTGCCATGCTAATAAACTCCTACCTAAAAAGACTGATTGCTGTAATAAAATCAAAAGGTGCTTCAACAAAGTATTAGTTTAAAGGGATAGTAATACTTAAAATGTAAAAAAAAATATGATGTAGGGTTTATCCCCCTGAGTAAAACAAGGGCAATCCCACTGCTGAAAGGTGTTTCATTCAAAAGTTATTAATTTTCAAATTTGAATTTTTTAGGTGCAATATCACAGTGGCCTGAAATTGTACAGTGGCGCTGTTGCTACACGATCCTATGGACAGCTCTGGTCAGTTGACCATAAATCTCCATAGGATGGTGTAGCAACAGCGCCACTGTACAATTTCAGGCCACTGTGATATTGCACCTAAAAAATTCAAATTTGAAAATTAATAACTTTTGAATGAAACACCTTTCAGCAGTGGGAGTGCCCTTGTTTTACTCAGGGGGATAAACTCTACAACATATTTTTTTTTACATTTTAAGTATTACTATCCCTTTAAGGGTGTGCACACCTATGCAACCAGGTTATTGTGAGTTTTTTATTTTTCCCCCTCAACGATTTCAGTTTGTTTTGCAATTGAATTGTTCATGTTATAGGTCACATTAAAGGTGGAAAAAGTTCTGACATGATTTATCTTTGTCTCATTCTTTAACTTCACAAGAACCTGGTATTTTAACAGGGGTGTGTAAACTTTTTATATCCACTGTATGTGTTGAAATATTCAACAGCCTCTTTACTTGCATTCTCTGAAATTATCAAAGAGGTCCAAGTCATGAGGCCTAGCATCAAACAGAACATGCTAATGTGATGTAAATATCAGGGAAATAAATAGTTTAACCAGATTGAACAATTGATAGATTTAACAGGAAATAATGAGGGTTTTACAGTTAATGTGAACGTCTTTTTAAAGTGCAATAAACTATTATTACAAAAATACTAATTATCAAGGTAGGTAGGGCAGCCGCATCACTTCTTTAAAATAAGACATGAAAAATACATGCTGCAGGGCTGCAATGGTTCCCACGGATCCATGGATGATTTGGCAGCCTTAAGCCTTTGCGTGCCAGAGGGAAACACAGAGCAATGCACTTGAAGAGTTAAACAATGATAATTCAATTGAAAGTTCTTTGGGCAGGGTTCCCTTCCCAGTATATTATTTGCTGGCCCTAATAATACAATGGGCATACTTTTGCCTGATGCGCTTATTCCTGTCTTGGGATTTTTTATTGCACTGCTTGTTGAAGAGCCCATGTACACGGGCCACAGTGCCGGCTGGATCCTGTCATTGCTGGCCACGGCGCAGTCATGCACAGTAGAGTCTGCCCGCTCCGCCGCGGATATGGAGCGGGGCGCTCCGAATTCAGACTGTAGTCTGAACTACAGGAAGTCATTAGGAAAGTGCGCAGAGGGGACTCTGGTCTGAATTCGGGGTGCCCCGCTCCGAATCAGCCACAGCACGGGCAGACTCTACTGTGCATGACTGCAGAGTGCGCAGTCGTCTCTACTGCGCATGATGGATTCTGACAAACATCCTTAGTGAATTAGTATATAGGATGTACTGTTAGAGAGGTGTGTGTAAGAGAAAGAGAGGTGTGTGAATGTGTGAGAGATGTGCGTATATTTGTGAGGTGTGTGTGAGAGAGGCGTGTGAGAAAAAGTATGTGAAAGTAGCTTTGTGTGTAAGAGAGAGGCGTGTGTGAGAGACATGCATGTTTGTGAGAAGTGTGTATATTTGTGAGGTTTGTGACGTGTGTGTATTTGTGAGAGAGGTGTGTGAGAAGTGTGTATATTTGTGAGAATTCTGTTTGAGGTGTGTGTATTTGTGAGAGGTGTGTGAGAAGTGTGTATATTTGTGAGAACTGTGTGTGACGTGTGTGTATTTATGAGAGGTGTGTGAGAAGTGTCTATATTTGTGAGAATTGTGTGTGACGTGTGTGTATTTGTATTTTTTTTTTCCCATTCGGAGGATCCGAATTTCGGTCTGGACCTGTTTGACTCGGACGAAATTTGACATTAGTCTGAATTATTTGGTCGAATTAAAAAAAATTAAAATATTCAATAAAGAATGAAAATGAAACAAATAAAAAAATACATTAAACTAAATTAATAATAATATTAAATCTCTAATGAGACAGGAAGGGGTATTTTATAAATCCCTACACACTTATTAACCCTTGACAGGGCAAATATGGGGTGAGTGGCAGCAATGTAACATGGCTGTGTGATACAAACGAATATACAACAAACACACAAAATAAAGCCCTGTGCTCAATCTCCCAGTACTCCTGGGCAGCAGCAATGGCTATAGTATACATCAGCCCAAAATACATAGTACAAAAAACAAAAAGAGCTACCTGCGCTCTGTCCCAAATCCCTATGCACATTTAAATAAGTGGAGGCTTTTAGTTTCACTCCAATGGCCATTTGAATGTAAGCTCACCTGCCGCGCCAAGGCAAGCCTCACCGGTGAGTCCATCAGGACAAATAAATTATTTTGAATGACTTTTCTTAAGCTGCACCCATTATGTAACTCATTATTACTGACAAAACTGTAAAGAATATTTTTTTTTTATTGTGTAATTTTTTTATTTTTTTAATAATAAATAAGAATGTATATATGTGTATGTCACATCAAATTAAAACCCTTTCTCCCCTTTTAAAGGGATAGTAATACTTTGTTTTATCTCAAACCTTTATGGAAACTTTGCTTGTGAATATCTCTTAAACCATAAAGGTTTGTGAGATAAGACTTATATCATTCTTCATGTTTTTTCAATGCTTACAAAATAAAATAAAGTTAATACGAAGTATTACTATCCCTTTAAGAGTGGAGTAGAAATGGTTTGGGCCCAAATAAGAATTGTGTTGCGATGTACAGTATGTATAAAGAAATTTGCTAATTTTGCCTAAAAGAAGGGCAGTTTTAGAGGTTAAATATTAACATCAGGTATAACCTATTCTTATTGGAAGTCTATAGGACGTTGTGCAAACACCTGCACCTAAAAATGATCTGGGGTTACAAACAATTAAATACCAGGTACTCCGTGCTAGTCTCTCTAAAAATTATCTATTTAATTTCTGAGGCCTGCAATCTAGTCTTATACACACTTTCTGGGGATCCTATTTCGGTGTTTTTCCAGGACTCCTATTCGAATAACAATCTTAATAAATCTCTCACAAGTGATATTGTTTTGTTGTCTGTTAATGGGCCTGAGGTATCAGCCTTTCTGAACAGAAAAGTAGTTGGTACTAATCTCAATATATTAGTAACATTACCTGGAATCTCTCTCGATCTACCCCGGAGACTTCAGTTTTTAGAATTAAAGGGATAGTAATGTTTCACAAAAAAAAAGTGGCTCCGATTACTCTTCATGGGCTGTGGAGAGTGTTATTTCAATACTGTCAGAGTTGTACTTCAAGAGTAATTGAATGATAAAGTATCCCCCTCCCGTCCCTTTTACCTAGTATAAGCCACCTCCCCTCAGATGTGGAATCTGGTCTCTTGACCGGACAGGTCTCAGCAAGGGACAATCTTCTTACTGTGATCATAAGGAAAACCCTGCCCCCCCTTGACAGGTTTTTCCTTATGATCACTGAAAATTGTACCTCTCTGTGATCCATCCGGACAGTCTTGCTGCTCTGAGGTGAGCAGTATTACATCAGTAAAAGGGGCAGAAGGGGGATACTTTATCATTCAATTACTCTTGTACTACAACTCTGACAGTATTGAAATAACACTCTCCATGGCCCAAACACTATGAAAATTAATCTGAGCTGCTTTTTTGTGAAACATTACCATCACTTTAATTACTAGGTCCCCAGGGACAGAGGATGATTCTCCAACAGTGTTGAGTTTCCTGGGTAACTCTTCCTACTTCACATCCATTCTACCTACTTCCTGTTCCGCCCACTTCCCGCCCATTTTAATACTAAACACCACCTTTCCCCACGCAGTCCTGATTAAGCCCAGCCCACCTGATAATCCCGACTACTTTATGATGAGATTTGCTTCATTTAGACATACCGAGTCCCAGCACATGGGTCCTCTCCAGGGCTCTGAATGTTCCGTTGATATGCTAAGCAGCACCAGCTCTGCACAAACAATGAACCAAACTGTGCTTATTTAGGACAGTCTAAACATGAATCAAAATGCAAGACTAGGATTACATTTCAGTTATCTAACAAACATAAAATTACTACATTTTACATATGCTAGCTGGAAATACTTGGTATTTAAAATGATATAACCCAATTTCATTTTTTGGTGTTCACTATGGGATGTCTTATATTATCATATAATTATATATATATATATATATATATATATATACACATACTAGTGTAAAAGCCTGTTTACATGGGCCAAGGTCCGGTGAGGTAAAGATGCCAGACCTGCTCTGAGTACTACTGCCTCCTCACTGGCGGCACACGCGATGCAGTAATGCGCAGTATAGACTGCCTGAACGCACAGAATGCTCCCAGCACAGAACTCCCAACATTCCGTGCTCCCAGCATTCCATGCTCCCAGCACAGAACTCCCAGCATTCCGTGCTCCCAGCATTCTATACGTTCGGGTAGTCTCTACTGCGCATGACTGCATCGGACAAACATTCTAGCTTTTTATATTATAGGATATACACACACACACACATATATATATATATATATATATTTGTGTGTGTTTGTGGTTCTACTTTTACTTTTGCGACAAGTGGAGTCAAGTGTAAACTGTTATATGTGCTTTGGAGTCTCAAATAACTAAAGTCATCTATTGCCTTTGACCTTGATACTACTGCAAATGCAATTTACAAAACCAATGAATTCCTTTTAAGGTGTGTTCTTTTATTACAGTGGATATACACACCCCTGTTAAAATGCCAGGTTCTTGTGATGTTAAAGAAGGAGACAAAGATAAATCATGTCAGAACTTTTTCCACCGTTGATGTGACTTATAACGTGAACAATTCAATTGCAAAACAAACTGAAATCGTTGCAGGGGAAAAATAAAAAACTCACAATAACCTGGTTGCATAGGTGTGCACACCCTCTTATAACTGGGGATGTGGCTGTGTACAGAATTAACCATTCTCATTCAGTCTCATGTTAAATAGAAGTCATTACACACCTGCCATCATTTAAAGTGACTCCGATTAATCACAAATAAAGTTCAGCCGTTCTAGTAGGATTTTCCTGACATTTGCTTAGTTGCATCTCAGAGCAAAAGCCATGGTCCGCAGAGAGCTTCCAAAGTATCAGACGGATCTCATTGTTGAAAGATATCAGTCAGGAGAAGGGTACAAAATAATTTCCAAAGCATTAGATATACCATGGAACACAGTGAAAACAGTCATCATCAAGTGGAGAAAATATGGCACAATAGAGACATTACCAAGAACTGGTCGTCCCTCCAAAATTGATGAGAAGAAAACTGGTCAGGGAGGCTTCCAAGAGGCCTACTGCAACATTAAAGGAACTGCAGGAATTTCTGGCAAGTACTGGCTGTGTGCTACATGTGACAACAATCTCCCGTATTCTTCATATGAATGGGCTATGGGGTAGGGTGGCAAGACGGAAGCCTTTTCTTACAAAGAAAAACATCCAAGCCTGGCTGAAGTTTGCAATAACGAACATCAAGTCCCTCAAAAGCACGTGGGAAAATGTGTTATGATCTGATGAAACCAAGGTTGAACTTTTTGGCCATAATTCCAAAAGGTATGTTTGGCACAAAAACAACAGTGCACATCACCCAAATAACACCATACCCACAGTGAAGCATGGTGGTGGCAGTATCGTGCTTTGGGGCTGTTTTTCCTCAGCTGGAACCGGGGCCTTAGTCAGGGTGGAGGGAATTAGAACAGTTCCAAATACCAGGCAATTTTGGCACAAAACCTTCAGGCATTCGTTAGAAAGCTGAAGATAAAGTTCACCTTTCAGCACGACAACGACCCAAAGCACACATCCAAATCCACAAAAGCATGGCTTCACCAGAAGAAGATTAACGTTTTGGAATGGCCCAGCCAGAGCCCAGACCTGAATCCAATTGAACATCTGTGGGGTGATCTGAAGAGGGCTGTGCACAGGAGATGTCCTCGCAATCTGAAAGATTTGGAGCACTTTTGCAAAGAAGAGTGGGCAAATATTGCAACGTCAAAATGTGCCATGCTAATAAACTCCTACCTAAAAAGACTGATTGCTGTAATAAAATCAAAAGGTGCTTCAACAAAGTATTAGTTTAAAGGGATAGTAATACTTAAAATGTAAAAAAAATATGATGTAGGGTTTATCCCCCTGAGTAAAACAAGGGCAATCCCACTGCTGAAAGGTGTTTCATTCAAAAGTTATTAATTTTCAAATTTGAATTTTTTAGGTGCAATATCACAGTGGCCTGAAATTGTACAGTGGCGCTGTTGCTACACGATCCTATGGACAGCTCTGGTCAGTTGACCATAAATCTCCATAGGATGGTGTAGCAACAGCGCCACTGTACAATTTCAGGCCACTGTGATATTGCACCTAAAAAATTCAAATTTGAAAATTAATAACTTTTGAATGAAACACCTTTCAGCAGTGGGAGTGCCCTTGTTTTACTCAGGGGGATAAACTCTACAACATATTTTTTTTTACATTTTAAGTATTACTATCCCTTTAAGGGTGTGCACACCTATGCAACCAGGTTATTGTGAGTTTTTTATTTTTCACCCTCAACGATTTCAGTTTGTTTTGCAATTGAATTGTTCATGTTATAGGTCACATTAAAGGTGGAAAAAGTTCTGACATGATTTATCTTTGTCTCATTCTTTAACTTCACAAGAACCTGGTATTTTAACAGGGGTGTGTAAACTTTTTATATCCACTGTATGTGTTGAAATATTCAACAGCCTCTTTACTTCTCTGAAAATTATCAAAGAAGTCCAAGTCACGAGGCCTAGCATCAAACAGAACATGCTAATGTGATGTAAATATCAGGGAAATAAATAGTTTAACCAGATTGAACAATTGATAGATTTAACAGGAAATAGTGAGGGTTTTACAGTTAATGTGAACGTCTTTTTAAAGTGCAATAAACTATTATTACAAAAATACTAATTATCAAGGTAGATAGGGCAGCCAGATCACTTCTTTAAAATAAGACATGAAAAATACATGCTGCAGGGCCGCAATGGTTCCCACAGATCCATGGATGATTTGGCAGCCTTAAGCCTTTGAATGCCAGAGGGAAACACAGATCAATGCACTGAGTACCCCTCTGGCACTTGAAGAGTTAAACAATGATAATTCAATTGAAAGTTCTTTGGGCAGGGTTCCCTTCCCAGTATATTATTTGCTGGCCCTAATAATACAATGGGCATACTTTTGCCTGATGTGCTTATTCCTGTCTTGGGATTTTTTATTGCGTGAGAAGTGTCTATATTTGTGAGAATTGTGTGTGATGTGTGTGTATTTGTGAGAGGTGAGTGAGAAGTGTGTATATTTGTGAGAATTGTGTGAGACGTGTGTGTTTGTGAGAGAGGTGTGTGAGAAGTGTGCATATGTATAAGAATTTTATGTGATAGGTGTGTGTATATTTGTGAGTGGTGTGTGAGAAGTGTGTATATTTGTGAGAATTGTGTGTGAGAGGTGTGTGTATATTTGTGAGAATTGTGTGTGAGAAGTGTGCATATTTGTGAGAATTGTGAGTGACGTGTGTGTATTTGTGAGAATTGTGTGTGAGAAGTGTGTATATTTATGAGAATTGTGTGTGAGAAGTGTGTATATTTATGAGAGTTGTGTGTGAGAGATGTGTATATTTGTGAGTGGTGTGTGAGAAGTGTGTATATTTATGAGAATTGTGTGTGAGAGGTGTGTGTATATTTGTGAGTGGTGTGTGAGAAGTGTGCATGTGTAAAAAAGATGTGTGAAAGTTGTGTTGTTTGCGAAAGAGAAGCATGTGTGAGAAAGACAGCAGAGTATGTGCGAGAGATGTGTTTGTGTGAGCTGTCTATATTTTGTGTTGTTTTCCAATTACTGTAATGCAGAATGATGTACTCCCTGAAATTGCCAGGATCCTCCTCACGCCTTCTCCTGTGGCTCCTGTGTCAGCTTGCACCAAAGGAATGGAATAAACTAATGATGAGTGAACACAAGTCTGACAAGATGGACGTCCCCACTAAGGAAAGAAACTGAAAAGGAGACATTACTTCTTTAATAAAATCACACTATAAATCAACACTCAACTCAAATCATGAAGCCTTTATTTTACAATAAATACACATTCTATAATTTGCCTTGTACATCCAGATAAATAAAATTTCCCAGTGTCTTTAGTCAGATTCACATTTACCAGAAAAGAAAACGAAGTGTAAAAACAAAAAACAGTTCCCTTAAATCCAGTATATTTCCCTTCTTCCCAAAGAATAGTTTTCCATTTCATAAAATGATTATTATCAAAAGGTTTGGAGCTAAACATTTAAATATCACACGTGGGCAGACATAAAGCCAAATGTCCAAAGGCTAAACTGTAGCAAACAAACATCCCAGGGGACAAGTAAGAATATTAGTTGATTTAAAGTGGACACGTGATACGTTTATCGGCTGAGTAGCTTTAGAGTGCAAGCTTTCAAGAACACTCCGGTGTCTTCATCAGGTGAGATAACGTCTGACTGAGCGACCAAAGAGGCCTTGAAAGCGTCTCGGCCAATAAAAGGTATAATTTTTACTTTACTAGTCCTCCTGCTGTATCCGCAGCTAACAAGGCACCACCATGCCTGGGAAATCTCAGGGTTTTGGCCTAAATCTCATGTTCTCAGGGCGAATAGACAAATTGTCAGGGTGATAGAGCCCAGTGATGATTACTACATTGCCTTGCACACCCCTCTGGTGCTCAAAGTGTTATTGAAACAGATTCATATTGCCTCAATACACTAATTGGTGATAACAACAACAAAAAATGATACATTATATATATATATATATATATATATATATATATATATATATATCTATCACACACACACATATACATACGCTACCGTTCAAACGCTTGTGGTCACTTAGAAATGTCCTTGTTTCTGTTATGGTTGCAGCTTTACCGTATGGTATGTAAGAAGTGCCCATCAAGCCAATCTAAATTGTGGGAGGTGCTTCAGGAAGCATTGGGTGAACTCTCTTCACATTACCTAAACACACTGACAACTAGAAAGCCAAAGGTTTGCAAGGATGTAATTCTTTGACGAAACCAAAGTTTGAAGGACACAATTATTATTTAAATGAAAACTCGTTATTTCTAACCTTGTCAGTGTCTTGACTGTATTTCCTATTCATTTTGTATTTTTTGTATTTTTTAACTCATTTGATGGAAAACAAGGACATTTCTAACTGAGCCCAAACTTTTGAACGGTAGTATATATATATATATATATATATATATACACTAGTGGAACAGGCCATGTACACCTGCCACAGTGCCAGGCAGCAATGGCCGCGGTGCAGTCATGCACAGTACAGACTGCCCACGCCGCGGCTGAGAATGGAGTGGGGCGCTCCTCTCTGTGCATTTTGGTCTGAATACGGAGCGCCCCACTCCATTATCAGCTGCGGCGTGGGCAGTCTCTACTGCGCATGACTGCAGCGTGCGCAGCTGTCTGTACTGTGTTTGACTGCTTCTGACAAACATACATTAGCACATTATTATATAGGATAATTTATATATATTTATTTTGTAACTAGTGTATAAGCCCGTGTACACCGGCCAAGGTCCGGGTGAGGTTAACCCATTAAGTGACAAAGGGGTACGCAACGCATTGCAAGCAATGCGTTGCGTACCCCTCTGGCACTCAAAGGGTTAAGAGGCCAGTCCTGCTCTGCGTCCTGCCGCCGACGCAATCATGCACTGTAGAGACTGCCTGAAAGCACAGAATGCTCCCAGCACAGAACTCCCAGCATTCTGTGCTCCCAGCATTCCGTGCTCCCAACATTCCATGCTCCCAGCATTCTGGCAGTCTCTGCTGCGCATGATGGCTTCTGACAAACATTCTAGAGAATTATTATATAGGATAAAACTAATAGCTTTTCCAAGTTACCGCATTCGGTATTCCCATTATTATACATTCCATTTACTGCTGCCATCAAGTATAATTTTTAGACGCTTGAGTAGCAGACCGTTCTGCTCACTATTAAGTATTCCTAACCCTCTGAGTGTCAGAGAGGTATCCAACGGATTGAGATATGTCTTTGGCACTCAAGGGGTTAAACCCTTACATGTTACACAGGTCTCCAGTGACCAAGAAATTTACATTCACAAAAATCAAAACGAGAACTCAAACTTTACACAAACATAATAAATTAATATGCTAGCACGTCTATTATAAAAACCCTCTGACATCAAAGGGGTTAACAGAAAAACACCCCAGATACCCATCGCATCCCCTCGAATCAGTATTTAACTTATTGCTCTAAATAATATTTTACATATTAGACCTAAGATTGTATAATCTCCCTACCTAAAGCAAACTGTAATCACAAAAAAACAATGTAAACCTTAAAGGAACAGAGGGCTGCACTAAATGTTGCTTCATGAAGCACAGCACATGCCTCCGGTACATTAAGGGTTAATCCTCTGAGTGACAGAGAGGTACCCAGTACATGGCAACACTTGTTAAATACCTCTCTAGCGCTCAAAGGATTAAAGGGACCCTATCAGTTGAAAAAAGTGGTGCTTTTGAAAAAAAAAAACCTATATATTGTATTAGCCCTTTTGTATATAAAATACTAGTATTCAAGTTATCTAGATGTATAGATTATTCTAATGAAGACATGCCATTTAGGTACTTCTTGTCTTATCCCTAGATTGCCTCCTCCACTCACTGACACTGCTCTGCAGTGCACTGCCCACCTCCCCTAGGACTGAACGTTTAAGTGTCAGTGAGTGGTGAAGGTAATGTAGGGATAAGATAAGAAGTCAGTGCTAGGGGAGGTGGGCAATGCATTGCTGAGCAGTGTCAGTGAGTGGGGAGGTAATGTTAGGATAAGACAGGAGGTCAGTGCTAGGGGAGGTGGTAATACATTGCTGAGCAGTGTCAGTGAGTGGCGAAGGTAATGTAGGGATAAGATAAGAAGTCAGTGCTAGGGGAGGTGGGTAATGCATTGCTGAGCAGTATCAGTGAGTGGGGGAGGTAATGTAGGGATAAGACAGGAAGTCAGTGCTAGGTACGGTGGGTAATGCATTGCTGAGCAGTGTCAGTGAGTGGGGAGGTAATATAGGGATAAGACAGGAAGTCATTGCTAGGGTAGGAGGACAGTGTATTTCTGAGCAGTGTCAGTGAGTGTGGAGGTAATGTAGGGATAAGATAGGACGTCAGTTGGGGGGGTGGGTAATGCACTGCTGAGCAATGTCAGTGAGTGGGGGAGGTAATGTAGAGATAAGACAGGAAGTCAGTGCTAGGGGAGGTGGGCAATGCATTGCTGAGCAGTGTCAGTGAGTGGGGAGGTAATGTAGGGATAAGACTGGAAGTCAGTGATAGGGGAGGTGGACAATGCATTGCTGAGCAGTGTCAGTGAGTGGGAGAGGTAATGTAGGGATAAGACTGGAAGTCAGTGATAGGAGAGGTGGGTAATGCATTGCTGAGCAGTGTCAGTGAGTGGAGGGAGGTAATGTAGGGATAAGACAAGAAGTCAGTGATAGGGGAGGTGGGTAATGCATTGCTGAGCAGTGTCAGTGAGTGGGGGAGGTAATGTAGGGATAAGACAGGAAGTCAGTGCTAGGAGAGATGGACAATGAATTGTTGAGCAGTGTCAGTGAGTGGGGGGTGAAAATGTAGGGATAAGACAGAAGGTTAGTATTAGGAGAAATGGGCAATGCATTGCTGAGCAGTGTCAGTGAATGGGGGAGGTAATGTAGGGATAAGACAGGACGTCAGTGCTAGGAGAGGTGGGTAATGCATTGCTGAGCAGTGTCAGTGAGTGGGGAGGTAATGTAGGGATAAGACAGGAAGTAATTGCTAGGGGAGGTGGGTAATGCATTGCTGAGCAGTGTCAGTGAGTGGGGGAGGTAATGTAGGGATAAGACAGGACGTCAGTGCTAGGGGAGGTGGGAAATGCATTGCTAAGCAGTGTTAGTGAGTGGAGGAGATCATGTAGCACTAAGAGAGTGCATTCACAGCAAGACTTAAATTAGCATACATTCTAAATCTAAATAACCCCCAAACTAGGTTTCTAAATAAAATTGGCTAATATAACATACAGGTAGTTTTCTAAATCACTGTTTTTAGTGAATAGGGTCCATTTATTATGAATCGATTCCCCATCCACAGTAGAAATATTCCCTCGTTTCCCATATAAAGTGCACGTAGTGTCTTTATTGGCAGAGATAACCAGTAAACAATATATATAAAACCCCAGTGGCTGTATAGTGAATTCATACCCATATATACATATATCTAATGTACAAAGGTACTGCTGGTAATGTATTATTATGGGGAAAAAAACTAATTTGTTGAGTAATACACGAGTACTCACACTGCGGGGAGATGATTAATGCAGAAGTTATTATAGATTAAACAGTCAGGAAGAGGTGGATCTGTTATCACGCTCTATGGAGAACTAATGCCAGTGGCTCCAGACTGCACTCTGGCTAACAGTCTAATTAAACAAAAAAAACAAAACAAAATAGTTTCAGGTATAACAACCTTGGAGCAAAGCATCTCCCAGCAATGGAAGCACCGTAGTTTTATTCAGCAGGGCAAGAACAAGTTGGTTTTCCCCCCTTTATAAACATTTCCAGCCCCTCTAGTAATTCCTTCACATTTTAATAAAACATTAATTCAGCCCTTTAAACTCCACATCAGCATTACATCACTTCATAGACAAAGATTAAACATTTAAAGCAGAGCTATCACCCTGAATAAAGCATTGCATACCCCTTGGCACTCAAAGGTTTAAAGGAAGGGGGGAGGGATACCAGCTGAATTTAGAAGAGCTGGAGAAAAAAATGATGAAAATATCAGGGACAATCTCCTCAATGCTTTACTATTAGGATAAGTATGTTTAGTCATCTGAGAGGCAATGCCCCTTTCAGTCCTTGAACTCTAGCGAGATCTTTAACTTCAAATCCCAAATTGAAAACACACTTAATGAGGATCTTTAACCTTTTCAAATCCTCTGCTCAGTGGGAGCGTCTTTCGTAGAAGGATTTGCATGATTTTTCCTCTTTATCAATTTATTACACCCTCAGGTGGAAAGTAATGGGTTCTAGCAGCCCAAGAAGGCAGACAGAGGTGATTTTCTGGACATGTGAGTAATTAAATATGTGACTTTATCTGACCGAGTCAGAGAACAAAGCACTGCTGAGGTTAAATTCCCCAACTACTAAACCAAATGCCTGCAAAACCTGTTTGTAAAACAGAAAGCCCATGGTACAGGAAAATTAAATAAACACATTTTAAGAGAATAAAAGATGTGTAGGTAGCAGGTCCCCTTTTAAATAAATGGGAATTTGCAATATTTATTTATTCCCCAGAATTGCTCCACCAATTCCATTTTGCACGTACGTCTAAATATTTTAACCCTTTGAGTGGAAGAGGGTTTTGCAAAGTATTGCAAAGCAATGCGTTGTGTACCCCTCTGGCAAAGGGTTAAAGATGAGCTAATATCTCCTAATATTAACCCCCGCTTACCTTACTATAGCTGGAAAAATCCTAATGGCCCCTATGAATTTTGCCCTTGTACCTTTACTCAAGAGATAACATCTTTAATCAGTCCTGGATGTCATGTCTATGGAGGTGGACATGACAATTGCCGGCTTTTTTTTCTCAACTGAAGCAGGCAGAGTGCATGAGGCTGCATAACCCTTTAAAGGAGCAGTAAACTTTTTTTTTTATGAAAACCTGTATGTTATAGAGCTTTTCCTGCTGAGTAAAACAAGGGCACTGTCACTACTATCAGTTGTTTTATGCACAAGTTACAACAGTTCAGATAATCAGGAAGTGAATTACAATGTGATTACTTCCTGATAGTTCTGACAGGAAGTGACTCAGAAGTTTCTATCACATTCTATAGATAACTGTTGTTCATTGACTCCTCTCAGATCAAATGTAACAGAATTACTAATTGAAATTTGACCACTAGAGGGCACTGTTAATATATATAAAAAAAAAACAAAAAAAAACAACACAGGTTTAAACTGTAATAGCTTTGGAAATATGCATCTCTCAGGAGTGAGAGTACCCTTATTTTTCCTCAACAGGAAAATACCTACTATTTTTTTAAATAAGTTTACTGCTGCTTTAAGCACCAGAGGGGTGTGCAACACATTGCATATCTCCTCTGGTATTTAACCGTTTGAGCACCAGAGGAGTACACAACGCATTGCAATCCAAGGGTTAGTATTACCACGTGCAGAGGGCGAGACTGTGCCTTGTGTTCCTGCTATCAATCGTCACGACATCCAGGACCGATTCACCAAGTTATCTCATTAGCAAACACACAAGGCCTTCATAGAGATCAGTAGGATTTCTGTGCATAACAACGTAACTGTGGGCTATTATTAGGAGGTGATAATTCTCATTAAAATAAAGTATTGTTAGCATTTAAGCTAAATGACATTTTTTTGCCATTACGTCAATGAAGAAAACATTGTAAATGAAAATGATTAACACATTTATGTGCATGTACCATGCCACGCGCCCATCGAATGCCACCCAGCAACTAGAGGTTTGCAGCTGTAAATGCTGGTGCGGGAATAGTCCCTGATTAAAGGGGAACTCTTACTGAACCCTGACTTCCTATTGTAGGTCAATGTCAGTGAATCTTTAATCCGTGTTTTTTTTTACTGCTGTAGTTGTAGAAATATTAGTAGTGTAAGTTGTGCTGGTGACGTCAGTTGCTCTCAGGCTGCAGGTACAGCTTCAGCTCGAAGCCTATCAATTTTGCTCAATTCCCCTCCCCATGTTGTGCGTCCTCTACTTCTCCTCCAATGACGGAGGAGGACTGCATATTACCTGGTGAGCTCTCGGGCATAAGCGAGTCCAGGTCACAGTAGATGCATAGACGGAGTGTATTCATGCACTCTATCCTTTACAATCAGTGCCAGTCCTCTTGCCTAACTAAAAATATCCACAGGCAAGCGGACTGGCACTGATTATAAAGGATGCTCTCCGTCTACGCATGTACTGTGACCTGGACGCGCTTATGCCTGAGATCACGCCAAGTCATATGCAGGAATCCTCCGTCATTGGAGGAAAAGGAGAGGAGGGACTACGTGGGGAGGGGAATTGAGAAAGATTGACAGGCTGCGGTCTGGAGCTGTACCCGCAGCCTGAGAAAAACATCACCAGCACAACTTACACTACTAATATCTCTACAACTACAGCAGTAAAAAAAAACACGGATTAAAGATTCACTGACATTGACCTACAATAGGAAGTCAAAGTTCAGTAAGAGTTCCCCTTTAACCACTTGAAGACCAGAGAAGTTCACAATGCGTTTCACATTCCTCCAGTTCTCAAGGGTGAAGGATCCAGCGTTCTATCCTCTGTGTTTCATTAGATCAGCTCCTGCTCGTCGTCTTCTGATCCGGAAGGTCCCTGCCGCACCTCTTCATACCATTTGTTTGTGAGGCTCTTCATCTGGATGCGGCCGTGGTGAAGGTCCTAGTGCAAAACACACCCGGTCAGTCTGGAGGAATCTCATAACACGGGTTCGATATATACGTTATCAGATAATTGCTTTGATGAAATGGAAACTGTAAACTTGAGATAAGTGGCTCTTAATCTGTTTAAAAAGAAGTACACCTACTGTTTTTTTGCACTTGCAGTCTATAAACGGACAATATCATTTTGCTATCTTGAGAATGTTTGCATGACCCTATAGAATCACAGTACGGCCTCTCACTTCTGATTAAGTGTTTTTTTTTTTTTTTGGGGGGGGGTGGGTTGCTAGAAAGTGCGTTGGGGTAACACAAGCATTGTTTACCTTTTTAATTGTTCCTTTATTTCCATATATATCTTGTGTATTGTTGTATTCCATGTGAGTAAAGCACGTTTTACATTAAGCAGCCTGTTTTCTTTTTTTCATTGATTGGATAGTTGCAGTGAGCACTGCAATGACACATTCGCCCAATGGGAACGAACTACACTAAGGCCCCATGGGACACTGTACAGCCCAACTATGCTGCAGCTTCACTGGGTTCTGCAGGGGAAGCAGTAAAATTGCAGCATGCTGCACTGGGGCTCCAAAATGCGGGGTGACAGTCACTTGCATTAACAGCTCTAAACAGCACTCTCTTCAATTAATGGGAGCTTAGCGGCGTGTTAGAAATGCTGCATTGACGTTGCCTGTGTGAGTCTCGCCTAACTCTAGAGGGTACTTACCTCCTGCGTCAGCCTCCTTGTGAAGAAAGGGTTTAAATACTTGGCGTCCAGCCACATGAATCCCTTCAGGTCGTGTTGTTTGATGTAATGCGCCTCGTATTCCTCTTCTGTCAGTTCGGATAAATGTTCAGATTCAATGGTGTTACCCTGAAATCAGCAAAACGCACACTGAGAGGTCTGATCAAATATGTCAGAAAACAAAGTGAAACGCAGAACAACCTGGTACGATTCTGGGGAAAATCCCCTGAAAGATATGGAACAAATAAAAATTCCAGTTATTTCTATAGACTTCAAAGGGGCTTTTAACCGCTGAAATGCTAGAGCGATCTCAGCACCCTGTGAACCAATTCTGCACTAAATCAATGTTTGTTTTTCAGAAAGCATACCATTATCTCAATATATATATGAAATCTCTTATTTGGATGTCTCCATTCTTCCTATATCTGTTTAGGACCAGGATAGGTAGGTAGAGCTTGAGGTCTTTTTTGTTCTTTCTTTGAATAAAGCCTGTGTAGAATTAGATGCAAATGTAGTAGCATCTAGATTATCTAATCTACTGAGTGTAGCATGAAAGAGAGAACACACCTCATCCATGGAAAAGTCAGGAGACTCTTGATTGGCTATCCTCCGCTATCTCACCCTGATTGGCTACTTGTGGATCCTTACCAGCTTATGTTCTATGTCCTCATGAGCAGATAGGGGCCTCTTTCTCTGAGGGGTAGGCTGAGGCTTCTACATAGAGTATAGGTAAGTAATATATTATCTAAAGAAGGGGAGTCCATGTTTTATGAATCGTGGGCCACATGATCAGAAAGCTGTAAGCGTGGGGACCCCATTATTTTTTTCTATTGAAGCCAACATGGCTTTGTGAAAGATAGGTCTTGTCAAACGAACTTGATCGCATTTTATGAAAAAGTAAGTAATAATATAGATGAGGGAGCGGCGGTTGACGTGATCTATTTAGACTTTGCCAAGGCATTTGATACAGTTCCGCACAAGAGGTTACTGTACAAATTGAATGAAATAGGACTAGGGGAAAATGTTTGTGAGTGGATTGGAAATTGGCTGAAAGATAGAATGCAAAGAGTGGTAGTAAATGGCAAGTTCTCCAGTTGGATAAACGTGATAAGTGGAGTGCCTCAGGGATCTGTCCTGGGTCCTCTTCTTTTTAATTTGTTTATTAATGACCTCCCAGAGGGCATAGGAAGCCATGTATCAGTGTTTGCCGATGACACAAAATTAAGTAAGGTAATAAAGTCTGAACTGGATGTGTCTTCATTACAAGAGGACTTGGACAAATTGAGTAACTGGGCAGGCAAATGGCAAATGAGATTCAATATAGACAAGTGTAAAGTTATGCATTTTGGGTATAATAATAAAAATGCAACATATAGTTTAAATGGTGTTTCTCTGGGGAAATCTACTAATGAAAAGGATTTAGGAGTAATGGTAGACAATAGACTTTGCAGTAGCATGCAGTGCCAGCTGGCAGCTGCAAAGGCCAATAAGATATTGGCATGTATTAAAAGGGGTATTGACTCAAGGGAGGAAGATATAATTATGCCTCTTTACAGGTCCATGGTAAGACCCCACCTAGAATATGCTGTTCAATTCTGGGCGCCCTTTCTGAAGAAGGACATTATGGAACTAGAGAGAGTGCAGAGGAGGGCTACAATACTAGTAAGGGGAATGGAAAGTTTTAGCTATGAAGAGAGACTAGAAAAGTTAAACTTGTACACACTAGAGAAACGGCGTCTTAGAGGGGATATGATAACACTATATAAATATGTTCAAGGCCCATATAAAGGGCTTTCAAAAGACCTGTTCATTAACAGAACAGTACACAGGACAAGGGGCCACCCGCTTAGACTTGAGGAAAGGAGATTTAGTCTACAACAGCGGAAGGGTTTCTTTACAGTAAGGACAATAAAGGTATGGAATTCACTGCCTGAGGAGGTGGTGCTATCAAATACATTAGATGCCTTTAAAAGGGGCCTGGATACTTATTTAAAAGAGCATAATATAGAGGGCTATGCACGTTAGTATTGGGATTAATATTTAGTTAGGGCTTGTTGATCCAGGGAGAAATCTGATTGCCATTTGGAGTCAGATGCCTTCTTTTGGGTCAGCGATGGTAAACAGGAATAGGAAAAGGGTTGAACTGGATGGACGCAAGTCTTTTTTCAACCTAAATTACTATGTAACTATATAATGATGGAGAATTATAGTTTGTCAGCTATTCAAAAATATACATTTATTTATTGATCAAGTCAATGACAATACTGATATATAACAGAGATCTATTCATGAACTGTACCTTACTGGCAGACAGGGGATTAGGGCTTACTAACCTACTAGTTCATGTGTGCTAGACAATTATGTAAAAAAAAAAAAAAAAAAAGATATATATATTTTTTAAATCTCTCGTGGGCCTCACCCTCAAGTTGGGCTGGCCGCATTTGGCCCACAGGATGCACATTGGGTGCCCATGATCTAAAGACTGAATCAAACACTTTCCTCATTCGGGTTATGAACTGGATATTGATGGACAGGGATTTCCTGCGGCCACAGTGGAAAGACCAGATACTGTAGTCACAGAAGTGGTAGCAGCATCTGTAGTCTGAACGTTAGAATATTCTCTGCTAAAAGGTGACGTTTCAAACATAGGCATGTTTACTGCTTCTGATATTACAAAAAATACTACGACTATAACAACAATGGAGATAAAAAGTCCCCCCCATGCCCTGCCTCCTGAAGGCAGAAAACTAGGACACTGAAAAAGATAGTTACTAGGCTCTCAGTGGATTATATAGTTAGGGATGAAGCCAGGAAGATAGTTCTGTAATGCCCTGCCTCCTAGTGGACGGACTGATAAACCCATGGTCCTTGTGGCAACTGATAATACATAAGACAAACTAAACTTAAACATACTTATTTCTTAATTTTTCATGTTATTTTCTCAGCAACTTTTAACCCATGGATGTCCAATGTGAGGCCTACGGACCAAATGCAGCCTGCTTGACACCATGGTGCGGCCTACCTGAACTAGTAGGCCAATAAGACCTAATCCCGTGCTTGCTAGTGCCATACAGCTCAAGAATAGATGTCTGTTAACCCTTTGTGTGCCAAAGGGGTATCCAGTGCATGCACTGGATACCCTTCTGGCACTCAAAGGGTTAAATATCAATAGTGACACTGAGCAATAAATAAATAAATCTATATCGCTGCATAGCTGACTGGCTATAGTTCAACATCATTATTAATAAAAAAAATAATAATCATGTGACCGTCACAGGTATGGCTTCCTGATCCAACGACTGAAAAAACGTTGATACCCTTTTTAACCCCTTCGATGCTAAAGAGGTCTCCAGTGCATTGCACAGAAATGTCCTGCAGGTTTATCTAGTATTCAAGGGGTCCATTTTATAAATGAATGCAGCCGTTTTTCCCTAACATAGCTCGATTTTTGTCTTTATGCATCTGCCCCTAAAAGTCAGTGGCATAACGAGATTGGCATAAAAAATACAATAAAAAATGTCCCTATAAATGGTTTCTAGTCTTTTAGGCTGAGCGCATTCAAACCTACAAAAAAAATTAAAAAAACAACCTTTTAGTCCATCCAAACTGCTAAACTGACTTACGGAATGGAAAAGAACGGTCTAAAATATATGCCTGTTATTAAAAGACTAAGTGCGTGTGTACTGTTGGCAGTGATGGTACCGAACATAATAAAAATATTTACCTTACCCTGACAAACCGTCTTGAGAAGCAGATTTGTTTAATGAACAAAGACCTTGCAATACCACTGCTGAGGAGCGAGGCCAGAACATTATCCCGAGATGGCAGATAAGGAATGTCCTCTGTTGCCTTTCATTAATTTGCCCTACAGCACAGCGCGCTTCCACTTTGCCATTTAGAGAACTATTTCAGTGATGAATTATCTAAGAGCGAAACACTCTGCTTTCTTAAAAGCAACATTTTATGCTGCGGACATGTTAACTCTTTGGCAAGAAGAATTTCTGTCTTTGCTGGTACTATAAAGATACTTGAAGTGTATTAACCCTTTAAGGACAAAAAGGTTGCGAAATGCATTGCTCTCCCTATGGTCCTTAACCGTTTCAGTGGCAGAGGGAACGCAACTCATTGCGTAGATCCGTTACCACAAGACAAGTTTAGTTGGTTTTACATACAATTAAAATCTGCCCATCTGCTGTATTAGCCATTTTTGTGAATTTTTTTTTTTTTTTTTTTGGCACAGTTCGGCGCAATATAATTCCCTGCACGTGCTAATTAGTTATTTTCCAGGCTAAACGTACCCCTCACTGTGCCTTTAAAAATGCCCACAGTGTGTGGCGCTACCTAGATTTATTCATAGTACAGTGTGTGGTAATATTAGTCCAGCACAGACACTAGTTAGTATAAGAGGATTTTAGTCTTAACCTCTTAAATCCTTTTCTCTTAGTACATACAGGTTACTGGTAACTTTAACTTTGGGTAGGCGATCCGCCCCTTTAACTAGGCAGGAACAATTCTAGAAGTGAATGCAGAGGATGAAGACTACATTCCCTCCTTGGCTGCAGCTAGCCAATCAGCTCCAATAAGATTTGAGACACTAACTATTGACTAGATAGTAGAAGGGAAAGAAGACTTCTGTGAGCATGACCCCGAAGGACCCCCATGGTCTGCCATAGGAGAGCCAAGCATGGTCCCTTGACAGGGTGGGAGACCAGTAACCTGTATGGACTAAGAGAAAAGTATTTAACAGGTAAGTCTACAATCCTCTTTTCTCTGTTGTCCAATTCAGGTTACTGGTAACTTTGGTATGTCCAACCACTGAGTTTCCCAGAGGCAGGAAGTAAGGCAAGGACCAGGAGCAAGGCCCCCAAAGTCACCAGAGCAGATATGAACCATCAGATCAGACATAGCCCAACAAAACAAATGAAGCATCAACGGATAGGGTAACACCCCGGGAACTGTTACACAGCACACTGAACTAGAGCCAACAAGGCTCAAGGGTGAAGGAAGCACCAAATAACCGAAGAAGATCCTAGACAGGCAAGACTGCCTCCAGGATCTTCCTCCCAAAACTGGCGTCAGCCGATGCCAGCACATCAACACGGTAGTGCTTCTAAAAGGTGTGCACAGACAACCAAGTGGCAGCCTTGCACAACTGATCAGCGGAGGCCTGATTCTTGTAAGCCCAAGAAGCCCCAATAGATCTAGTAGAATGAGCCATGACCCAAAAGGGAACAGGCTTCTTCCTCAGCTCGTAAGCCTTACAAATAGTGGACTTGATCCAAGACGCAATAGTCACTTTGGATGCAGGTCTCCCTGCCCTGGGGCCCTCAGGAATGACGAGCAGTGCATCAGACTGTCTAATGGACTCAGTGCAATGTTCATAAAACTTGAGACAACGAACCACATCTAACAACTGGAGATCCCTCTCCTTGTCAGAGGTAGGGTCAGGGCAGAAAGAAGGCACCACACTCTCCTGATTAATGTGGAACTTAGAGACCACCTTCGGGAGAAACTCCTGCAAAGTGCGAAGCACCGCCTTCTCTTTGTGAAACACCAAAAAGGGTGGTCTACAAGACAGAGCATGCAACTCCTCGACATGGTGAACAGACACGATCGCCTGAAGAAAGGCCATTTTCCACGTCAGCAGGCGTAGAGGAATAGTAGCCAAGGACTCAAAGGGAGGGTGCTGAAGGACCACCCAAATCCAAGTTAAGATCCCAATGAGGAGCGGGAGTCTTAAAAGCAAGACGAGTATGAGCAACACCCTGGAAGAAAACCTTGACATCAGGAAGAATATCAATGCGCCTCTGAAAGAAAACAGAGAGCAGAAGTCTGAACCTTGAGGGAGCTCAAACAGAGGCCCTTATCCACACCATCCTGCAAGAAAGCCAGGACAGTAGGCAGATCAAATTCCTGAGAAAGGTCCCGATCAGCACACCAAGATAGAAAGGTCGACCAGACACGATGGTAGGGCTTAGAAGAAACAGGTTTGCGGGCACTGAGCATAGTAACCACCACACCAGAAGAAAAACCTTTCTTCTTCAATATTGAGGATTAAATTTCCAAGCTGTCAAGCTAGACGATGAACATCCTCCTTCCACAGGTAACCCTGTAGATCCGGACGGCAAGGGAGCCGGAATGGCTCCACCACTGACAGATCCGGAAGCTCATGAAACCAAGCCTGTCGAAGCCAGTACGGAGCAATCAGAATGATTGGACAGTGCTCCAGTCTCAATTTCCATAAAACCCTGTGCAACATGGGAAGGGGAGGAAAGATGTAAGCCAGAGGAAATAACCAAGGAATGGACATGGCATCCACTGCTAGAGCTAGAGGATCCCTCCAGCGAGAGCAGAAGCTCGGTACCTTCCAGCTGTGTCTTGTCGCCATCAGGTCGATGCAAAGAAGACCCCACTTCTGGACAATGAGGGTGAACACCTCTGGGTGCAGTTCCCACTCTCTGCTGTCCACCGTGTGTTGACTGAGGAAGTCTTCCATGACGTTGTCTATGTCAGGAATGTGCACTGCGGATATGGCAGGAACATGTTCTTCTGCTGAGGACAAACTAGCCTTGACCTCTAACCAAGCGGTGAGACTTCTTGTTCCGCCCTGCTTGTTGATGTAAGCCACGGCTGTGGCATTGTCGGACTGGACCCGGTTGTGGTGTCCAATGACAAAAGGCATGAAATATCGCCCGAAGCTCCAACACGTTGATGGGAAGGAGAGATTCTTCTGCAGACCACCGACCCTGAGCACTCAGGCGACCCAGGACCACTCCCCAGCCGGACAGGTTGGCATCCGTCGTCACTGTGGTCCAGAAGGATACCAGGAAGGACTTGCCCTTCTGCAGATTGGACAGGTCACGCCACCACAACAAACTCAGTTCCACATGAAGAGGGAGGGATACTGACTTCTTCAGAAGTTCTGTCTGACCCCTGCACACCTGGATCACAAACTTCTGGAGTACCCTGGTGTGAGCCATGGCAAATGGGACCGCTTCTATGGTGGATATGAATTTCCCCACTAGAGAGGACAGCTTCTTGGCTGGAACTGGATCGTGAGCCAGAACAGCAGAAACCCTGCGGGCGATCTGGTGAGCTACCTCGTCCGTGAGAAACACCATGCTCTGCTGAGTGTCGAAGAGAAGGCCCAGGAAGACCAGACGCTGGGATGGGACAAGATCTGACTTGTCCATGTTGATAATCCACCCGTGATGGGTGAGAGCATGAATGCAGTCCTGAACCTGCTGATGAAGAAGTTCCGCAGGGGGGCTTTAAGAAGCAGGTCGTCCGTGTATGGAGTAACTCTGATGCCGTCCCGATGGAGGAAGGATACTAAAGCTCCCAGGACACTGTTGAAGACTTGAGGAGCTGTAGTCAGACCAAAGGGAAGAGCTGAAAACACCATTGGTCACAGGCAAATCTGAGATACTGCCGACTCTCTGGATGAATGGTGATGTGTAGATACACGTCCTGACGATCTAGAGAGGAAAGGAATTCCCCCAGGGACATAGCAGCAATCACTGTCCTTAGGGACTCCTGGTGATAATGAGTCTTGATCACAAAGGAATTGTGATCATGAAAATCCAAAATGGGACCACAGCCGCCATCCTTCTTGGAGACCACAAAGAGGTTTGAGTAAAAACCCATACCTCTATCCCGAATTGGAATAGGTTCCAGAACATCCTTGTCCAGAGGGCCTGGATAGTGCCACTGAACAGATGGCATTTCTCTACGGTCTGAGGTGTATGAGAGGGGGAAAAACTGAAAGGGAGGAAGAGAGGCGAAAGGGATCCTGTACCCTTCTGCCACTACCTGTAAAACCCACGGCCACCTACAGCCGAGTGGGGACCTGGGTTCGGTGAATCATGCCGAATAAGGGTTGGAAGCCTTAGGCTTTGAGGAGAACCTTGGGCTTCCATTGCTGTTTGGGCTTGGAGGAGGAGCGCAGAGCTGAGGGAACCACCTGGTTCGCTGGACTTGTCTCAGTCTGGAAGGAACGAAAAAGCCGATTACGCTTGAGAGGCGCCTTCCTCTTGGGGACAATAGGCAGAAGGGTACTCTTCCCCTTGTGGCCTCACTAATCAGATCCTTAAGATCTGGCCCAAACAAAAAGGTGCCTTGAAAAGGCAATGAGAGCAAAGCTTTCTTATAAGCAGTGTCAGCAGACAAGATACTGAGCCAAAGAGCTTGCCTGGCATCCACAGACATGGTGGAAACCCTTGCATCAAATAAGGCATCAAATAAGGCAGCAGAAACATAGTGCTGGGCCTCAGAAATGTTGGCAAGAAGCCGCGATATATCCGAAGTAGGATAGTAGGACAGCCAGGGTGAGCTGTTCAGTCCAGACCGCAATGGCCTGGTTCACCCATGCTGCAGCGAACACTGGACGTATGGCAGTACAAGCAATGGCAAAAATGGACTTGAGAGAGACCTCAACTTTCTTGTCAGTCCAGTCTTTCAGAAAGGAAGCATCAGAAGCTGGCAAGGCAGTGGAGACAGGAGCATCCACTTTGGGGGGATGAACCCACTGAGCAAGCGTCGCCTCAGAGAAGGGGTAAAGCTTGGCAAATTTCTTGGAAACAGAAGGTTTTCTGTCCGGAGACTTCCACTCATCAGACACAAGGCGGTCAAGAGTGGGGTTAGGTGGAAAAATCAAGTATAGGGCCTTTTAGGCTCCTGAAATACATCGGAGGGATCCGAAGAAACCTCCTGAACTAAGGGAATTTTTAGAGTAGTTAAGACGGCTCTGATCAAACCCTCAGCCGAGGAATCAGGGTCGGCCTCAAAGGGGTCCCCAAAAAAACTGAGAAGGGGCCCACAGCAGAACATTCCTAAACATCCAAATCCACCAACAGTTCCTCCTCAGAGGAATCTGATACGTCAGGTACTTCCTGCGGTTTCGGCAGGGAAACTATGACGGAAGAAGGGGTCTGCCAGAGTGGAAGCCCACTGTAACTGGGATGGAAAGAGTTGCAATGTAGACAGGAGGTCTCTAGTAGCAGCCTTGAACTGTTGCACCCAAACTGGCTCTAATGCATGGCTGGTGGTCCCTGGGAGAGACTCAGGGACAACAGAACATGCTTGGGCATAAATAACCTGAGAATTATCTAGGTAACCCAATGACATGAAGAGCAATGCGCAGTAGGGGACACAGAGTCCCCAGCATCTTTAAAGTATAAGGAATCCCCAAATACAATGTGTAAGATTAAAATGTCACCCCAGAAATCGCTACAATGCACTTATCTGGCAGGTGAAGGGTTAATCTGCATAGGAGAGAAGGAGAGTCCAAGCCCTGCATAGGATACTCAATCAGGAAAAGGCAAAAAATGGCTGCCGCGGCAGGAGCCAATCAGAAACGAGCGTGAGAAGCAAGCGCTCATGGGAAATGTAGTTTTCCCAGAAATAGTACCCAACAGTGCCCGAAGTCCCCCGAGCCCCCCGACACACATAAAATGTTAACCGGTTGACAGAGCAAGGGCAGACAATTAAAATGAGCCATCTCTGAAGTCACTACATTGAGTGGTTGCAGAGATATGTCCCAAACTGTACAGTCCCATAGAAGTGAATGGAGCAATGGCATCCGTGCGGTAAATCGTGCCTTAAAGGCGTGGAACACAAATTTTGCAAAGTTGAAACTGTAAATTAAAATTACATGAAACATCACTAGAACTTGTTAGCAGACCCAAAAAACGCTGAACCCATTAGGGAATGTGCCAATAAACCCCCCCAAAAGATGCAAAACCAACAGCTTAAAGGTTAAGTTACCACAGAAACTTGCTCCAAAACACCCAACAGACATACAGATAAACTCAATGAGTGCAGGAGTATGCAATAGGAACTCCAAAGTGCGGAAGGGCACTGTGGGACATGTGGACCTGCTGCTCTCAAAGGGTTTCTCACCTTTCCTGCAGATCTTCTGTCTTCAGACTATCATGTATTAAGAAGAAGCCTCAGTGGGCAACTCCTGAGGAAAGCTTGAACCCAAGATTTTCCCCCCAGGGCTTAAGGTCCACAAAAAGCACCTGGATACTGAGCTAGCCACATCTAACGGCATTGTCAGTTATGGTAATCCGCCTAATGGTGGTATTTCATTTCTAACAGAAAAATAAAAAATTAGCTAAAACTATAGCAGAACTGTTCCCTTGCCTGTGTCTTCACCGAGGAACAAATCTTACTGGAGATGATTGGCTAGCTACAGCCAAGGAGGAAAGGTAGGCTCCACCCCCTGCATTCACTTCTAGAATTGTTCCTGCCTCGTTAAAGGGGAGGATCGCCTACCCAAAGTTACAGTTACCAGTAACCTGTATTGGACGACAAAGTGCCAGACTGTGCCATCAACAAATAAAACATTTAATAACTCAAAAACTCTCTGGCACTCAAAGGGATAAGGCCAAAGTAGTAGAGTAATTCTGGGACAAACCAACTAGAACAAAGTCTAAAAGCCACTGTCCTACATAATACAAATGTAACGTACCATTTTTTCTGTCTTACTGAGGTTAACGTCCTTTTTGCTCCTCCTTCGTGCTTTGGATTCTTCTATGTCAATCACACGAATGAGCGGCATGGTGCCCCCTCCCAAAATCAAAATGGTGAAGAGCACGATGATTATAGTGGTTGTCCCTATAAGCTGGCGTTTCTCAATGGGCTCGAGCTCCAAGTGAAGACTCAGTGCATATGGAATCGCTCCACGTAAGCCTGGTGATCAGACATAGAACAGCAGTGAGGATACGGAAAACTGCAGATCGCCATATTGGTTTTGGGAAAAGAACGTTATTACAGTGCATTTCATTGTAAACAACACCTCCTAATAACAATCACCCACTTAGCTTAATCTGTGCAAAAAAATCCTAATGGTCACTGCGATTCATGTCTGTGTGGATTGGTTGTCCAAAATGAATCTTCAATACTGAATATCATGTCCATGGAGGCAGACATCATGATACTGCAGTAAGAATAGGGAACAGCGCTACAAACAACACACTTCTAAGCGTAGTAATTATGATGAATATGGTCAATCAATAACCTAGTTCCGCAATAGAAAACTACTCACATGGGTGAGAGGCTTCCCCTGCCTCTCAATATGAAGGCCCGCACTGGATTTTTAGGGGGGTCACACCAGGCTAATGACACTTCTCTGTTGAAAAAGTCCCCTTGAGCAAATGTGGTTCTTGTATATCTACCGGAGGCAAATATAGTTTTTGATACCTTCTATTGGCTAACTAAGCAGATTTAAATGCAAGCTTTCAAGACCTTAGGTCTCTTCCTCAGGCATGTTATACCTAACAGGTGAGAGTTGGTAGGTATAACATGCCTGAGGAAGAGACCTAAGGTCTCGAAAGCTTGCATTTAAATCTGCTTAGTTAGCCAATAAAAGGTATCAAAAACTATATTTGCCTCCTGTATTTCTACGGCTAACACGGTACCAACTCTCACCTTGTATATCTACCCACATACATGGAATTAGTAATAGGTTTTGAAATTCCCCAAAGATGGTATTGGGGATACAAGAACCAGACATAATGAGTAGTAAATTATTCTGGGGACTAAGGAACTCTTGTATACCTGTAGATATGTCAAGGGTCAAAGATAAAATATATATACTTTAATAATAATATTAAAACACTCAGAATAAATATAAAAAATATGCCGATATAGATGAAAGATCACCAGGATCTTAGGGAATACTAGACGAGTATCTAAAATCCATACAAAGTATGCGTATGAAAGGTAATAGAAAAACTACAATAAAATTTAAGCACTTAGCTCATATCGAGACAAATTTATATGAGCTATATGAGCTAAGTCCTTAAATTTTATTGTAGTTTTTCTATTACCTTTCATACGCATACTTTGTATGGATTTTAGATACTCGTCTAGTATTCCCTAAGATCCTGGTGATCTTTCATCTATATCTGCATATTTTTTATATTTATTCTGAGTGTTTTAATATTATTATTAAAGTATATATATTTTATCTTTGATCCTTGACATATCTACAGATATACAAGAGTTCCTTAGCCCCCAGAATAATTTACTACTCATTATATCTGGTTCTTGTATCCCCAATACCATCTGTGGGGAATTTCAAACCCTATTACTAATTCCATGTATGTGGGTAGATATACAAGAACCACATTTGCTCAAGGGGTCTTTTTCAACTGAGAAGTGTCATTAGCCTGGTGTGACCCCCCTAAAAATCCAGTGCGGGCCTTCATACTGAGAGGCAGGGGAAGCCTCCCAGCTATGGGAGTAGTTTTCTATTGGGGAACTATGGATTTGATTCACCATATTCATCATAATTACTACGCTTAGAAGTGTGTTGTTTGTTGCGCTGTTCCCTATTCTTACTGCAGTTCTTCGGAGACGTGGGGTGAGAACCGTGATAACCCACAAAATACAGTGGCACGAATCCACACATATTTTGTTTGAATATCTACATTCAATTTTCACTACATCGCTCACGGACTAAGCGCATCACTGGTTCTATTTGTTTTAGACATCATGATACGCCTAGACACCAAACTCCTCCCACTGATCTTCCTTCCTATAAAGATTACAGAGGGAGGAGTTTAGATGTGCAGTAAGAATTATGTCTGACTCCATGGAAATGAAATCCATCACCAACCAGAGATACATTTTGGAGAACCGATCCATGCAGAATTCATGCAGATTTTTCACGCATATTAAGTGGGAGCCTTCATTATAAGTTTTTAATGTTTCTTTAAAGTGGAACTTTAACCTAGTTTGCATACTTAAAAACTGCGTTAAAAACTGCCAACATGTCATGTTACCCAAAATTCAAGCAGATGTCTAAAAGGAGACATTCAATTTTATTTCAGGTGAAAGTGAACATTTCCTGGTACTGCACAAAGCGTCATTAGCATAAGAAATGTCACTGAATCAGTCATTAGCATACGGCACATCACTGAAAAGGCTTAATTAGCATATGAAATGCCACCGATGAGCTTAATGAGCATATGTACAAAGTGTGAACATCTCTTTAACTAGTTTGTATACTTAAAAACTGCATTAAAAACTGCCAATGTGTCATGTTGCCCAAAATTCAAGCAGATGTCTAAAAGGAGACATTCAGTTTTATTTCAGGTGAAAGTGAACATTTCCTGGTACTGCACAAAGTGTCATTAGCATAGGAAATGTCACTGAAGCAGTCATTAGCATAAGGCACATCACTGAAAAGGCTTAATTAGCATATGAAATGTTACTGATGAGCTTAATGAGCATATGTACGAAGTGTGAACATCTCTTTAACTAGGTTTCAAATATGCAAACTTTAAGGTGAAAGATATAGAACTGCAGCATAGATAATGAATGGAGAGGCGTCTTACCGCTAAACCACATGATGAACATCATTTTTGGGGTGATCTTATGATCTCGGAAGAAGTTGAGGAGATAGGAAAGGGGAAATATATTTACGGCTCTTCCCAACAAAACCAGCACCTGTATGAAGAAATCGGGGTTACTTGTATACCAACACTGATAACAATTTAGTGGCATACACAATAGTTTGGCTTATTTAGGGTGTGACTGCAAGGCGTCAATCACAACCATATACAGGTAGTAAAGTATCAGCAGTTCAGGAGAAAAGCAATTGTATTATTATGAGGTGAAAGAAATTACCATTGACTTAAATTTTTTTTTAATCCCTGGAATGCTATTGAAGTCACCAACTCAAAATATCCACAATATATTGGAGACCTCTCCAGCATTCAAGAGGTTAAAATTTGGGAAAAGTTCACGTGCCCCCTATGAAGTCCACATGCAGCAGAACTGCTCAAAATTTGCTTTCGGCATACTGTCCTACGCTCCTAGAACCCTGCAAAGCACAAAATGAAATTAATGTTGCTCCTCTTTTCAAAAGATAACATTTTCAATCGGTCCTGGGGGCGGACATGAGTATTTGCTGGCACGACCATAGGAACCAAACTCTGCTCACTGCACATGTTATCTTAAAGGGAACTTTCATCTTTGATATACTTTCCCTCATATGATAAAGTTAGTAAAACTGCATGAGGATTGGCTTGTTTTTTTTCTACTTACATACTTTAGTAGATATTTGCTCTAAAATGTAGACATTTTGTGGTCACTTCTGCATTCTGCGGCACAGGGTAACATTAGCACAGTGGCACAGGAAATTCTTGCAAGCTCAGTATAATGACAAATGGAGCTTGCTGTTACAATAGAAGTGATCACATCAATACTAAGGGAAGTGTGAACTCGCTCCCTGGGATAGCTGGGAGGGAGGTAGGAGGAGCCAATCCACATACCATTTTACTAGCTTAATCATGAGCAGTGGCGTAACTATAGGGGTCGCACCTGTGACCGGGCCCGTGCACTCCAGGGGCCCAGCCTCCCCCCGCGACCCCGCCGCCTGGCGCCCACGATCTCCCGCCGGTGCTCTAGTAATGCAGAGCGCTGGGAGATGACATCATCTCCCAGCGCTTTGAATTATTAAGAGGACTGTGCGGGAGCTCCAGGTAGGAGATGGGGGCATTGTGGAGGGGGTCAATGTGGTCAGGGGGGCCAATTTGGTGGTGGTGGGGCCCGTGGCACTTCTTGTACCAGGGCCCGGAGGATTCTAGTTACACCTCTGATTTTGAGACAAAGTGTATTAAAGGAGAAAGTTCCGCTTTAATCTTTTAAGGACCTGGGGATGTTCAACCCTGTTCCTTAAAGGGTAGGCAGGCAAATGCACTCTGCCCGCTAAAAAAAAAAAAAAAAAAAAAAAAAAACGCCAGCAACTGTCATGTCCACTTCCATTGACATCATGACATCCACGACTGATTGCAGATATTAATTCTTCAACAAAGGCACAAGGTAAATATTCTTAGAGGTGATAAGGATTTTCTGTACATAGCAAGGGGAGTGGGGACCTATTATTACTATTATTAGAACATGTTACTTCTCCTTTAACATACAGGCAATCAATTCCATAGGTCATTTCCTGCATTATTACACGCCTTCTCCAGATTATCTACTATCTTAAAAAAAAAAAAAAAAGTTTGAGTTGTAATGACTTTTGTATAAAGCACCTCTCGGGCAGTGGGTGTAAACTTGTTCTACTCAACAGGAAAAGCTCCACGATAAGAGTATTTTTCATTTCAAAAAAACTTTACGATTCCAGCCAACAAGCCCTGTTTACACTACTGCTAAAGTAAGCAGTAATATGAATACATAAGACTAATGTGAATTGTGGCCATCAGTGTGAATACTGCATTAATACTGGAATTTGTTAAAGAAGCAGTCTTTATTAACCTTTGCAATGCATTCTGTACCCCCTGGCACTCAAAGAGTTTATTTTCTTTTGACCGCAAAAGAAAATTGCAGCTTAATGCAGTTATTAAAAAAATCTCCCAGCAAAGTACGCTTGTGTTACTTAGCAGGAAAACCGCTACAGCAAAGATTTCCTTTAAGTGCCAGAGGGGAATGAAAAGCATTGAAAAGCAATTATTATTTATTCATTTATTTGTTTATATAGTGCCAACTAATTCCACAGCGCTGTACAATAGGGAATAGACATATAGATATATTAAATAGTACAATCAAATGTGGAGAACAGAAGGAACAGAGGGGCCCCTGCTGGTGAGAGCTTACAGTCTAGAGGAAGGAAAGTTGGACACAGAAGGAGTAAGTGCTATTGGGTCTAAGTGCCTCCTGCCACATGAACTGCCAGTCAGTGGGTGGGAGAGAGAAGTGCTGTTGAGTGCAGTGGTCAAGGGAAGGGGTGGTTCTTGGTGATAATGTTTATGGAGGTAGTTGATAGGCTTCCCTGAAGAGATGAGTCTTCAGGGAGCGTCTGAAGATCTGAAGGCTGGGGGAGAGTCTGATGGGGCGGGGGAGGGAATTCCAGAGCTGAGGTACAGCATAGGAGAAGTCCTGTAGGCGGGAGGAAGGCCAATTAGTAGTGAGTTACAGTAGTCAAGACGGGACATGATGAGTGTTTGGATTAGTGTCTTGGGTGAGAAAGGGTCAGATTCTAGAGATGTTGTGGAGGTGTGATGAGTTGGAGATTGACTGGATGTGAGGAATGAAGGATAGGGTGGAGTCAAATGTGACCCCCAGGCAGTGAGGTGTAGGGGTTGGTGTGATGGTGGTGCTGTAAACAGTGAGGATAATAACTGGGGTAAGGCTGGTTGGAGAGGGTGGGAAGATAATTAGTTTGGTTTTGCCAGAGGCATAAGCAATGCTTTACTTATCCCTCTGGCACTCAAAGGATTAGAAAATGGGCTTTTAACCCCTTAAGGACCAGCGGTCCTGAGACGTTTCCATCCCATAAGGACCACTTTGATCTTAGCCGATGTGCCGGTACACGAGACACGTTGCGTGTATCTGCGCGCCGCTTTGGGGCCTGAAAGAGATCTCTCGAATCTTGGAGTGGTCAATTTTAGGCCCCATTTTTACTTACTGTGCTCCCAGTAAGTAAAAAGTACGTGACGTACTATGACCGTCATCGATCATTAAGTATTTAAGGACCATGACGGTCATAGTACGTCACGTAGTCCTTAAGGGGTTAAATGCCTGTAAGAATGCACTACAGACCTCTTTAGAATTCCTGAGGTTAAAACAATTTGTTATTGTCTCATATACTGCAGATGATCTGATCTACAATAGCTGCTCTCTTTTCTGAAAAACACCCATAAATTTCATTGCCTTTAGATCTTGTCAGGCGAAGCAGTTTATTCCTTAATAGACTAGGACTGGAAATGATGCAGCGAAGAGATATTAACCTGAAACGACCTCTGTGCCATCCAGACAGAGAGGCATCTGGTAATGGCTTCTATTAATGCATTGCTTGCATCTCATTGAAAACTAGATAATTCGCAATAATTAAGAGGTTAATTATTGGTGTTCTTTACCGGCCAAGCGATCCATTAAAGGAACACCAAAAAATGAACTGGGGTTATACACATTTAAATACCCTGTACTTCATGCTGGGGTGTTTTTTTTTTCTGATTCCCAAAATCTCTTCTTAAAGTAAAACTAACACATTATAATGTCTTGGATAAGAGTTTTGAAATACTCCATGATAGCCGTTATATATTTAATCCAATAGTCTAAAAGCAATTTTGCTTTATTAATTTGTCAGTTTACACACACCACTCAGTACTGGCTGGCACAGCTTGGTGCTTCAGATACTAACATTTTTCTCTCCCTCCCGACTGTCACTTTTTACAAGCCATATACTAACAGTCCACTTTCCATGCCAAATGTCACTTCCTACCAGAAGGTACTGTCTAATTTCCATAGACTGACAAATAAAGCTAATTAATTATCTTATAATCTATATACACAAACACACACATCATCATACAATAATATAAAAGGCCAGATGTATGTTTGTATGATGCAGTCATGCTCAGTAGTGACTGCCCGAATGCAGGAGATGTAGTCATGCGCAGTAGAGACTGCCCGAATGCAGACAATGCAGTCACGCGCAGTAGAGACTGCCCGAACGCAGGTGATGTAGTCATGCTCAGTACAGACTGCCCGAAAGCAGACGATGCAGTCATGCTCAGTAGAGACTGCCCGAACGCTGACGATGCAGTCATGCTCAGTAGAGACTGCCCGAACGCAGACGATGCAGTCATGTGCAGTAGAGACTGCCCGAACGCAGACGATGCAGTCACGTTCAGTAGAGACTGCCCGAACGCAGGCGATGCAGTCATGCTCAGCAGAGACTGCCCGAACGCAGGCAATGCAGTCATGTTCAGTAGAGACTGCCCAAATGCAGACGATGCAGTCATGCTCAGTAGACACCGCTGAAAGAAGGTGATGCAGTCATGCTCAGTAGAGACTGCCTGAATGCAGGTGATACAGTCATACTCAGTAGAGACTGCCTGAATGCAGGTGATGCAGTCATGCTCAGTAGAGACTGCCCGAACGCAGGTGATGTAGTCATGTGCAGTAGAGGCTGCCCGAACGCAGGTGATGTAGTCATGTGCAGTAGAGGCTGCCCGAACGCACAGAATGCTGGGAGTTGTAGTTCTGCTGCAGTGAGTGCCTGTGTACACAGGCTTTTACACTCGTTTATAATATATAAAGAGAGAGCATCTAGCCCCCAACATTTTATTTAGTACTGCATTTTAACTATATTCCCCTGGCATCCTCAAATCAAAAGGCACAAACAAATGCCTCTGAATAGTGTGCAGAGTAGAGCAGCAGTAAATGATTAATTAATATTCTACACAGCACCAGGCTCTTTCTATAGTACAAACCACAGAACTGCACATTATTTCTACCTGAGCAGCCAAGCAAAGAATGATCAGTGGTTCAATCAGCATCAGAGGAGGACTGGCCAGTCACATCCCATTTAGTGTACGTCTGCGTGGATGTCAGCTAGCTGTCTGAGCCCGCGGGTCCTGAACAAGGCTCCAGAGGACTGCACAGAGCCCATGTTCAGGCCTCTATACTAGCTAATAAGCAGTGTAATGCAGGGGGTGAAAAAATCCCAGAAGCCTGGCAGCAAGGGCTTTAAAAATGCTATTTCTGACTCCTACTTTTTGGAGGTATTTTGTAAATGTAAAGTGGAGCATTCTGGAACACAACAGCAGCATTATTGGAAACAAACAGCTACACCGTCTTAAAAATAGAGGTTTATTATCTTGAATGCTTCAAGGGGGTTAAACATCCTATTTAAATAGATAAGAGTTTTCATAGTCTGTTCCCTACAGTGGAGTTGATCTGCAACAAAATTGTTCTACATTGTTTTGTGTGTATGGCTTTAAACCCTTTGAGTAGTAGAGAGGTATACAAAGGCGGGGATTTTTTTTTTTTTTAAAGTAAGGGCAGTAAAGATAAATAATTTTTTGCTTTGGGATGTTGTGCTTGCAGACAACCGTAACTGCTTTCAAAAAAGTAACGGATACCTATATAGCACAGAACAATACAGAGAATTATGACAGGTGACTTCAATGCAGAAATATCTGACTGTCATTCAGAGTCAGGAAGGATTGGGGATAATATAGCGCGCGTGTGATCTCTCTCATTTCCTCTCCTCCCCGTGTTTTGTTTTTTTGTGTTGTTGTGTATTGTTTGTTTTTTTGTTTTTTTTTTTTGTTTTTGTTTTTGTTGTTGTTTGTTTAATATTTTGTTGTTTTCTGTGTTTTATTGATTTTTTGTTTGTTTTGTTATTTTTATTGTTATTTTTATGTTTTTTGTTTTATTGTTTTGTGTCTTTTTTGTCTTTTGTTTTTGTTATGTTTGTTTATTTGTTTGTTTGTTGATTTGTTTGTATGTTTTTGTATGTTCTGTTATTTTGTTTTGTGTTGTATTGTCTTTTTCTTTTTTTTGTTTTTATGTTATTTTTTTGTTTTTTTTTTTTTTGTTTTACTTGTTTTTCTTTTGTTTTTTTTCTGTTTTTTTTTTTGTATTGTTTTTTTTTTGTTTTTTTGTTGTATTTTATTTGTTGTTACTTGATTTCTTTTTTTTTTTTTTTTTTTTGTTTTTTTATTTGTTTTTTGTTTTATTTATTGATTT